>OZ010608.1:0-595000 GCA_963932145.1 Acanthosepion lycidas | reverse complement strand
TGTTTCATTTATATTCCATTCATGCTGAACACGTTTCACTTACTCAGGTTGATTACCAGTTCAACCGGTTTTTTCCAATACAAGCTACGTTTACAGGTAGATGTGTTGTTTATATGGATATGCATTCTTTTATAATGTATAAATGAAAGAAGACACACGTATTATTTTTTGAACATTGCCTTTTCTGGAAATTCCACCCTTCAGCAAGTGTTGCAAATTACTGAGAGTCACGTCAAACATTATGATTATTATTGGTTTTATTATTACTACTACTACAACTACCTATACCGTCTACTACTACTTTCTGCATTAATAATAAAGAGAATAATAGTAGTAGTAATAAACAATTTAGACAAAACAATAATAGTAGTAATAATACACAGTAGTAGAAATAATATAGACAGAATACTTATATGGACACGATAGCAGTAATCTATCTATAAAAGGCAGGATGTGTGTGTGTGTGTGTAACGAATGCACGGCCGCAATTTTCGATGGATTTGCACCAAAATTTACATGCACATGCTCCAAGTTAGTGGGAAGGCTAAGACCGACTTTGAATTTCCCAACTCCCATCGATAGTGGAAATAATCGATTTTTCATGCTTCTACGGCAGTTTTCATGTAGTTTACGGCCATTTTGTACTGGCCAGAGTGAGAGTCAATAGCTGGCTGCCGCGAATAGGCAGGAAGATTCTATTGGCCAGCGTGAGAGCCAACAGCTGACTGACACGAATGTTAACTAGCATGCTAGCATGCAAAAAAATCGATAGCTGTATTCTTCACAAGTGGGAAAAATTTAAATCTGCATGGCACTTTACTCCAATTGGCTCATTCACTTGCTTAAACTGGGTTGGGTGTGAAAAAGTATTTGTTAACATTCTTTATTCATTCGGTTTTTCCAGTTACGAGTCCTTTTTTAAAGCTGGTCGTTTTGTGTTCATTTTGTTTAGTTCTTTTTTTCGTAACAGATTTAATGTTTAGTATAGAGCTTAAAAAAATTCGCATTGTGAGAAGTAAGGCATGTAGCAACATCAGCACGGCTAAGGGCACTCCTTTAAAGGCAAGGAAGGGCAAAAATATTTTAAGTCAAGTGATAGCGATTGCTGTACGAGTCGTACGATTTTTTAATCAAGCACGGGCAACGACGGGCCATGCTGCTAGTAAATAAACCCAATTATAGTGATAGTAATAAAAGACAATAATAGTAGTAGTAGTAGCAATAAACGGTACAGACGGTAGTAGTAGTAGTAGTAGTAGCAATAAACGATACAGACGGTAGTAGTAGTAGCAAGAAACGATACAGACGGTGGTAGTAGTAGTAGTAGCAAGAAACGATACAGACGGTGGTAGTAGTAATAAACGATACAGACGGTAGTAGTAGTAGCAATAAATAAACCATAGAGGTTGAAATGCCGCTAAACAAAATCAACCAAACAACCAACATGAAAGAATTCTTCTATGGCAATTAATCCATATTTTAATATCCTACAATTTCTTAAAGAAATCAAACTGTATCCCAAAATATAACTTCAACAAAACCACATCACCGCCTCTACTAATTATGTCTACACAAACATGTATTTAAACTGAATATTATCTACCATGGATTGAATTGTGAAAACAGAATAACCTTTTTATTACTTCAAAGCTCTCAATAAAATAAAATAAAAATAACCCATAAAGACTTTATATGCCATTAAACAAGGTCATTATCATTATTATTTTTGTTTTTATTATCATTAATATTTTATGCGTTCTTAACTTTTCGAAGCAAAAAAAAAAAAAAAAAAAAGAAAAGAAAAAAGAAAAAACGGCGGATTTTATGTTTAACTGACAAAAAAATCTAAGTATGGCTTAAAAGCAATATAATTCGTAATTTGTGTATGTGTGTGTGTATATGTGTGCGTGTATATAATTTATCATCCGAAAAGAAAAAATATTAGATCGCATGAGAAATTGTATAAAAAATAAAAGCACCTTGTCTGTCGTTTTCATTGAAATGTGAATGAAAGAAGGATTGCTGCCTAAATACACACTATAATATATATATATATATATATATATATATATATATATATATATATAAGAGAGAGAGATAAGTTCTGTATGCATTAGAAAAAAGTTGAAAGGAATTATGATAGTTATCTAACTACGACCGTTAGACGAACTTTAACACTTGATTTCATAATCTGAGAAATTTAGGCTAAAATCCCGTTTTATATATCCTCGTTTATCTTTGATATTTTTTCTAAAATTAACGAACTATTCATTTTTTTTAAATTATTATGCATGTACGATTATTTCGTATTTTGTCTTGCTTTCTAGTGTTTTTGTTTACCTATCGTTTTATATATTAAAAAAAGTTAATTTTTGGGGAGCTTCTAAAACACAATGTACTTAATGTTTATATACGGACTTAAATATGTTCCAAAGGTTTTCATAGTCGGGGGTGATACTGGGGACAAGCTCCCACTCTATAAAATGCGTCCAGTTCAACTGACGCCTCATAACCAGCTGATTCGAGCCTAGGAAGACAGCCATCTCGAGGAAGGATTTTAAACCTCCGCTGCCTTGCGGATACGGAAAAGGTTATGGAAGTAAATAAAAGTTAGAAAACCTGGTGTGGAGTCCTGAAGGTGGTTGGATGTCGACACTGACAACTTTCCGGCAACTACTGCAGCCACGGGACCAAATATAATACCCTGTATCCGCTTGAGAAGGGGGCATGTAGTCTATATATCATCTGTGACGTCACCCCGGCCTCTCTCTGCCCCGTCGCCGTCCTGTCCTGTGACGACCAATGGGACTTGGTATTGGTCGCGGCACCAAATGTGACGTTCTACCCTTTTGCTGATTCGGATGGGAATCTGGTTAGATTCGGTATCAGCTTTGTCGTTCCCAGCTCGCCTCCAACGTCTGGTTACCGAAGTAACTGCTTTGATTTCTAGTCTAACCTACCCACGTTGTGATTTGATCTTAGGTAGACGAAATCAATCAGTCGCCGGGCCGCAATGCAAGCCGAGTCTGAGTAAAGGTAACACCGTACAAAGTATATGTAAAAGAAAATAAAGTAACAACTCGAAAAGTTCAAATGGGTTAAAAAAAAATAATAGTTTATATCTGGTTGCTGAATACAGGACTGCGTCTTTCTTCCAAACCGCTAATATGGATACGTGACACTTTGCGTTTGTTAGGCGAGTCTTAACATCTTAAGTTGTTTTTTCAAGAAACTGGTTTTTGGCGTATCTTCAGGTGATATTCGTAAAACTTGTTTTGGTGGTGTGAGAGTAAGTCGTTCTTCAAAAATAAATTGTTCTTGGTTAGAAGTTGAAGTCAAAATGCGTGGATATCTTTCAGTCAGCTTCCTGCGAGGCGGGTCTCAGAGCTCACAGCTCAACTCTGCGTCTCTCTAACTGCAACTGCTTGCCTGTCTGTCGTCTACTCGCTGCGACTCTGCTTATATGGACGCCGACCAAAACCGGGGTGGGCTTGTCGGGGTTTGAGGTTCCTTGATAATTCTAAATCCACAATAAGGATTTTCTTTGTTTACGGACAGGAAAATTTATTACTTTCCATTTTTGGAAGTCCATTACTTTCTACTTTAAGGGAACCGTCCTCCCAAATTCTTCCTTTCTCACACCAATCCCCTCAGAGGGCGCCATTCCCTTCTTTCTCATAGTGGTATCTCACACCAATCCCCTCAGAGGCGTCAACAGGCCTCCCCTCCTTTCTCATAGTTTACCTTCGCCTACCGCTCACGCCACCCTTCAGCCAATGAACGCCCAGCACCGTGGGTATGGCTAGACTGGCCTCAGTTTAAAAATTTCGCTCAAAGGGGAAAAAAAAATTATCTTTTTTTTTTTTTTCCTTTCTCTTCCCCGAACAGACCTCCCACGACTCGTGGTGTGGTCCCTAATCTCTATCTTAACCGAATTTCATCTGGAGTTCGTCAACGAGATTTTCGTCAAATAATCATTGGGGTTGGTCAAGTGAATCTCTGTCTCCTTGATGCCTACGTGCTTCCGTCGCCAAAATCTGTCCAGGCAACAAACTCTTATCATGGCCAGCTCTGACAAAACAGGTGTTTTTCCCAAAACCAAATGATATCTCTGAAAGATAGATAATGGTTTATTCTTTTCCCTTTCTCTCTGTGGGTGGCCTTCAGCTGATGTCTTTTTCGGTCAATTTCTTCTCGGCTTCTTATCGCCTTAATTATTTCAGCTTCTTCTCGCTTTAATTATTTCTCGCAACCGCTAAATAGTGTCACACATCGCTAGGGCACTACCTATATCTCGCAAGATATACGGACGACTACTATTAATATATATATTAGGTTGTTGCAAAAATAATGACGTAATAATGTCGTTTTTTGACGTTAAAAATACGTAAAAAAAACAAAAATAACACATTACGTCATAATTTTTGCACCAACCTAATATTTTTATTTCCATCATTATTTATTCGAATTTGCTTCTTCGATATCGATGTTTGATACTCTTAGGAAAAGTAACTTTTCAAAAACTGATCAATGTATTAAAGATGGAAAAAAAATGACTATATGCAAGAGTGCTGTAATGTTTAATCTCATATAGGGCACTGAATGTGGGATAGTTTCGTTACAAAGTAAAGACTTACAGCGACATGAGTTCTATAAAAAGAGGCGCCCAAGGCAATAAAATTGAACCGCTATATAAATATCTGATAAAGTAAAAAGTAGGCCTACTTGTTTAAAAAGACAAAATCAAAACTATATATATATATATATATATATATATATATATATATATATATATATATAAGATAAATGTCAATGTCACACTTTTTCAATTAAAGGAACAAGATTAACTTTCAATAGATCATGTAACAATTTTTTGATTTCCAAATGTTCATTATTGTAATGGTTTTCGGCAACTTTTTTTTTTATGTGATTTTTGTGACGAATTTTTTTTGTTCGATAACAATTTCTATAACTTGGAAGTAAATTTTGGAATAATCAAAATTATTTGTGAAAGCCAGCGAAAGTCACCCATGAAATAAAAATAACTATACGGAAAGTCAGAACCTACGTACATCAAAATGTCTTAAATTAAGTGGCGGCAGAAGAATTATCGTTGAACTTTTAAAAGTAAGCCGAAATATTAGTGCATTATTTGAATGCAGCGATCGATTTCGAGTTCTGTAGTTTATTGTTGTCTATCGCATAAGGCAGCAGTATGCCTTGCAAAAAGAAATCTTTGCAACAGAGGACCAAAATTGCAATCAAAAGAACCAAGGCTGCAGCAAAGAAAAGGAAAATGGCGTTTAAGCTTGTGTGCACATACATAGTAGGGGGGACAAATATTCGTACATATATAAATTTTTAATTTATTGTATTTCCAACTAATGAATAAACATACTTTTCATATAATTAACTCTACAAAGATGCATAACTAAATAGGCATAGAAACCAGAAAAAAAAATCTATTTAATAAAAGAAAGAAATCCCATTTATCCATTTCAATGGGTGAAAAAATATTTGTACAATGCAAATTTCAGATTTTAAAACTTAAATTGCTTTACTACACTAGATTACTCAAGTGTTATTTCCTGGAATGTTCCAATGTTAACAGTAGCTATTTTTAACCGAAAAATACAAAACGGAACATTCTGTAATTGATGTTCATGCAAAATAATTATCCCCATGGTAAACGTTAAAGAACTGACAAATTCACAAAAAGAGATTATAGTTAAGCTCTGGAAAGAAGGGAAAAATTTGATGTCAGTTACTTGCTGTGAGAGGAAGTCAGTTATCTGCCATGCGTGATACACGCGTAAGCGATCATGTATATTTTGATACATGACTGACGAGGCAGATTTTTTTTTCCCGTCATAGGTTGCCATTTCTTTCTTCGATAGACGAGAGCCCGGTTTGTCCTGCTGTTTACCCATATTCATACCTTTTCCAATGATATAAGCACATAAATGGATGTAATGGATTCGACAGTAATTCGAACTCGGCTCTCCGATTCCTCAATCCGAGCCGCTATCTATTACTCCGCATCAGGTGAAACAATTCTTAAAACACTCGACATTATGTCAAGCCCGTCCATTCACATATTTGGAAAATTGTTCGTGTGTCGGAGCTTTCAAATTTATGATCTGTAAAAATAAATCTTAATAACAGCATTTCCTAAAGGACACAAATTGAAACTTAATTTAAAATATTTAACAAATTTTGTATTTAAAATTGCAAAAAAAAAATTTTTTGTAAAAATTCATTTTTCGGGGCAATATTTTGGCTTCAAATAATATTGTCTGTAACATTATTCATAAAAGCCATTGAAAGCTTTCCTAATTAAATAATGTCTTCGTTTTTTATTGTTTTTTATGTTAGAATTCAGAGCTGAATTTTGGGTAGCTGTGTTTTTCGATTTTACAAAAATCGATTTACATTCTTCAGTTTTCTGCTTTTAACTAAATAATCGCTAAAAGACATGCCGTCGAATTTTTCGAGTTTTCTTAAAAAAAATAAGTAATTAACACACAAAAACAATATTTTTAACAGGACTTTCTAAAAGAATAAATAAGTCTAAAATAATTTCATTCATTTATGAATAAGTTCTGTAAGTTTCATTAAAATCCAACAATTATTTAATTTTTACAAGAATTTCCGAATCAGTGTGTTTTTCACCTGAAAAAGGCGCTAAAACACTAAATGGTATTACGTAGACTGCTAACGTAAAAAAAAAAAAAAAAAAAAAAAAAAATTAACCAAAATTTTATACGTAATAGAAAGAATGGAGAGAAAAAAAAAATTAAAAAAATACTTTGCCTTTCCTCTTAATAAACATTTTGACGATATTCGTTTTTATTAAGTTTGATATTCTATACTGTTTTTTCGGCGAATTAGAGGAGATACACATTTTGATCTAATGTTGTTCTCTGGAGGTTTTAATCTTAAAAACAACTGAGGAATATAACGCAAACCCCTTTTAAGTACTCGGTAATCTTAAATTTTAAGAATTTTCTCCCTAATCTAACGTTTTATTGAATTTTGGCTTTAAATTTACGATAGTTGTCGCTCTTATTTTCTGATATTGTATTGCATGGGCGACCGTATCTATAAAATTTGACTTTTTTTTTTTTTTTTTTTACACGTACAAAAATAATTCAAAATTCCTTTATAAATATACAGGAGTGTCTGACTGGAATAAATACGATATAAGATTAGTTAATAATATAGTTTTACTTAATAACAATCTTTCCTAAGAGTTACGCCATTCAAAGTGAATTTTAAAAAGATTTTAAAATGTTACAAATTATTAATTAAAAAAACAAAAAAAAAAACAAAAAAAAACTTATAAATCTTGTAAAAATTCATTTTTGATCAATTGTTTTAAGACAATATTGTCCTTAATATATATTATTCATAAAAGCTTCTGACTAAATAATGTCTTAGTTTTATTGCGCTTTTTACTTTTCGATTAAGAGCAGATTTTCGGCAAAACGAGGTCCAGTTATGCCAATAAATAATAAATAAATAAAAATAAAATATAACCATAATTTAAATTCTTCAAAGAATTCTGCTTTTATCACGTTGAATTTCTCGATTTTTCATAAAATTAAGTAATTGGGAGAAATATTTTTTACCAAGGTTTTCTAATAAAAACATTTTTAAAATAATTTTATTCATTTCTGAATAAGTCCTGAAAATTTAATTAAAATCCGACTATTATTTGAATTTTGCAAGAATTTCTAAATGTGTCTGTCACTGCAAAAAAAAAAAAAAAAAAAAAAAAAAAAAGACGCAAGGGCAAGAAAAATAAGCTTTTTAATCAAAATTTTGAATGTCCGAAAAAAGGAATAAAAAATTAATTAAATATTTAAAATACGTTAATCTTTTCTATTTTCAATAAAGTTTTTGACGATAAAACTTATTACGTTTGGAGCAGGTTTTCATCACGGTCTGCTGATTTTTTTTAGCGATTTCGTGAAGATTAATACAAATACAATTTCTCAGTTGCCTGATCAAAGTTACTAATATATTTTTTCATTATATTAGGAATACTAATATATTTTTTATTGCGCTAGGTAAGAATATTAATATTTTTTCAATATACTAGGAAAACTTTAGAAAAAAATACCGAAACAAATAATTTTTATAAATAGAAGCAAGTTATAAACTATTTATTGAAAGAAATGAATTATCAGGTATTGTAGGGTTATGGTTTATCGTTCGATGCTGGTTCTTCGGGCAGTGTTTTGTGACCCTAGCTGTCTTATCAGCATTTTTGCTTTGTTTTTTTATTGCCTACATTTATATAAGTTACGAATTAAACAAAGCGCAACTGACTATTAAAGGATAAAAAAATTCGGATTTTGATGCCATTCTCTCTTGACTAAATCTCATGCTAAGGATCGAAAGAAATTCAGGATTCGTTTGCGTAGAGGCAGCCATTATTGGCAGTGTTTGCATATATTTGCTGCAGGATAACTATGAGTGGAATATTCACTTGTCTTGATTATTACGCAGTAACTGAGACGAGTGAGATTAGTAAGAGTAAAAAAAAAAAAAAGAAAAAAAAAAGAAGCCCGATAACTACATTCTTTCGCGCTTAGCTTTCCGAAGCAAATGTATGCAAACAACGTCAGTAATGGCTGCCGCCAACGACGCGAATGAATCCGAACTTTTACTGTCGAAAAGTAAATGTAATTATTCGAGAAATTTTTATTGGAAACTGAGAACGGGTCGTAATCTGCAAATTAACCGTTTTCGAATATAAAGCGGGACAAAATTCAATTTCTCGAAAATTCATTAACTAAATAAGGAGAGGGTGGGTAAAAAAAAAAAAAAAAAAAAAAAAAAATCAATGTTCTTTTTTTACGGAGAAAAAGGCGTTAAATTTACTAATATTAATCTTTTAATTGGTATTTAGATACATTGTACTCATTTTCAATTTTCCTAGTTGAATCGCTCACCTATACTGCATAGGATCCATTTTGGTACATAATTAGGTTACAATAAAAATTTGTATTTTATATGAATACTACCGGGTGCTATTACACATTCGCCACCCCCCCCTGCTTCCTGTTATTCAGCAATGGGTTACCCCAGATACGACAGTCTGGAAACATTTGTTTGTTATTGTTAATTATATTATTTAAATTAAAATATAAATCTCGAGAAACAAAATCAATGTTTGTAAAATGTAAAACAATACCTTCAATTTTGTCAGGTAAACTTAAATTTACTAGTTTAATTAATATCAAATTCGAGAAAATCACCAGCTTCTTAATTTAAACTGAAATTGTTGAAGTGTAGATATGTTCAGGCATTATCCATTTGCATTTATTTGCCTCAAATAAGGAGAGGAAATTAGACATAAGGTCAGTTTAACGCAGGGCCAACACACGTGTGTTATATGATGTAGCGGCAAAAATAATCGATTGTATGAGGCCCACATATCAGTCCAGACTGTCGTACCTTAGGCAAGCCATTGCTGAATGACAGGAAGCAACAGAGAGCTGCGAAAGTATAATAGCACCTACAATTAAGATGTAGGAGACCCCGTTTAATAGATTGGGGGAGAGGTGAAATCCTGGTTGGCACCCCCCCCCCACGACTAATCCGCATCTTTCTAACAGACTGCTACTCCCACCCCTGATATTTTGTTTCTGTCAGATTCTTTTTAGTTGAATTGTATCCCTTTTTGTGGATGATTCAAGTCAATATTATATATCAACCAGACAGTTTTTTTTTTAAATTTCAGATAAAAATTAATTTGTAAGAAGAAAAATTTTACTCACCCTGCAATCACGAGCTTTTGCTAGTAACTGGCCATGAGCCTATCCAAGGAGTTATATCTTACGACTTAAGGTGAAAAAAAAGTCTTAACAAATATTAAAACGTCAAGGAATCGGATATGTTAACTGCCCAAATATCATAACAAGTTAAATAAGAATACGTATATAATTCGTTAAGAGGAGAGAAAGACCGTTCTTCAGATTAAAAACTTAAATTACAACAAAAGACTCAAAAAAAGAAGAAAAATGGCGTCAAGTTTAAACTTAGAAATTTATTTTTATTGGTCAACAATTAACCAATCAAACAAGATGTTACAAGATTGTCGACTCGCAAACGATTCCATTGACGGAAAGGTTATTTTTATTTAAATACAAATGGTTCCACTATCGTTATAGCGTTTCAAGTGTTCTGCTATTTACCAATAGATTCATAATTTTCTCAATGACATTAGCTGTGCGCCCAAACTCGTAATCTATACCATTAACTGTTACGTCAACTATACCTCCATTTTATATACAGGAATTACAAATGCATGCACACATATTAGGTTGGTGCAAAAATAATGACGTAATAATGTCGTTTTTGACGTTAAAAAATACGTCAAAAAACGACATAATTACGTCATTATTTTTGCACCAACCTAATATTTTAGAGAAAAACTACGACAAAGTTTTCGTGTGACGCGTTTTGTCCTTGTGGACTTCATCAGACGAAAGAAAGTGATGTTTTTGTTGATGCGACTATACATACGCACGAAATAAATGGGAATTGTTCTTGACATCAGAATCTGTCTATATTTCTGAGATGAGGTATTATGTACATTATTTACATTATTCAGACTATTGTGCTCATCTTTGTCGCCATATTTATTACAACGTTTCGGCCGTTGTACGTTCAGTTGGTTGGAATGTCGAACTGGACCCTTTATTTCGCTCACTGGGGAAGACTGTTGTAGTTCCACGTGGCATGTTTGATGCATGTCAGTTATCTCCTGTTAATTTCCCTCTGAAAGTTCTCCACTGCCTTAACCGGGTATTGAACTCACACCCTTTGGGTCCTGTCACTGGATCTAACCAACGCCTTTATCCATTGTGCCATGTGTCCTTGAGGACACCTGAAGAAGGCCGGAGCGTACAACGACCGAAACGTTGTAATAAATATGGCGACAAAGATGAGGACAATAGTCCGAATAATGTAAATAATGTTCTTGACATATAAAAATGTATCTATCTATATATATATAAATTTATATATATATTCATATATCATTTTCCCGTAAGCAATCGGATGTCTAGCAACACTCATGAGCTGTGATACAGCGAAACAGGCTTATATATATATATATATAATATGGTGGACTCTGCCGTCGTATTCGACGTATGAGAGTCAAGCAGCTCAGTTCCTAGAAACCGACAGCCCAGACATCAGCACAAATGACTTGATTATAGAGGTGAAGGCTTTTTGCAGAACCAAACACAATTTTTGAACGGCCGAATGCAGAGAAATGCTGCACTACGTGTCACAAGGAGCATGAATGAGGATTGTGAGATGAGATCACTGTCAGATTGGCTGACCTTTTAGATCTTGCTCTCGCTTCTTGAAGATGATTCAGACAAGCAGATTGAAAACTGCTGAGTCTACTAAAACAGGTTGATCTCTATTCTACAACGCTCCAAGGCTAAGCGCTCAAGGGTGTTATGTGATATGTGTGTGTGTGTGTGTCATGTTGACCTGCTGAATCTCATTTTATTCATAAGTATTGGAAAAGCCATTTAAGTAAGTTTGAACGCGGCATGGTCGTTGGTTCCAGTCAGGTAAGTATTGTAAAAACGGCTGATCTCCTAGGATTTTCATGCATAACCATCTGCAGGCTTTACAGAAAATGCTCAGAAAGTGGAAACAATTCCACCTAGCAGAGATTCTGTTCTCGGAAATCCCTTGTTGATGAAAGTTTCTTTGGAAGATTTTATATCATACAATATTGACTTTCCTATGTTGAACTTGGCTATTAGTTACAATGAAATTTCACCAGCGTCTAGTCTGTTTAAAATTTCCACTTTTGCGATAACTCCAAAGTTGTTCTTTTCTTCTTATTCCCATCATCTTTTGCACCAATACAAGCCATTAGGGTGAAATAAGCATAAACAATTATCCAAAGTAAAATTCCTGAAAAACAGGATATGCGGGATTCCGGATATGAAGGGTTCCGAATATGAGTGATTCTATTGCAGTAAGTACATTTTTGAGTGGACATCCTGTATAGTGATTTTCCAAGCATAGCTCAGATGTGACACAAGGCCGAAAGTATGGGACACTCAGTGAGGATCGAACTCACTACTCAGTCGTAATTGTTCTAGCGAGACAAGCTTGCTAACCATTACACCACCTCGAGGTGCCCAAGATTTTCTAAGCGTAGCTTAGATGTGGCACAAGGCCGGAAGTATGGGGCACCCAGTGAAGATCGAACTCACTTTTCAGTCGTAACTGATCTAGCGAGACAAGCTTGCTAACCCTTACACAACGCCGAGGTGCCCGAGGACATCCTGTATATATGTTCATTGGCCTGTTGTGTAAGTACACGTAAACAAATGCTCTGTTATCAAAATTTATGCTCAGGCAATGGCGTGTCAGCAATATATATATATATATATATATAGGTGCTTAATGTTGACCTGCTGAATTTCATTTTATGCATGAGTATTGGAAAGTATTGAACGCGACATGGTCTTTGGTACCAGTCGGGTAAGTATTGTAAAAACGGCTGATCTACTAGGATTTTCATTTGCATTATTTACATTTTTCGGACTGTTATCCTCATCTTCATTGCCATATTCATAACATTTCAGCCGTTATACGCTCCGGCCTTCTTCAGGTGATTGGAATTTCGAATCGAACCCTTTATTTCGTCCACCGGAGTAGGTTGTTCTAGTTCCACGCGCCATTCCTCTTCCGGATGTCTCAGTTATTTTACCTTTAACTCAACTCTCCAAGTTTTGGTTCACCACTGCTGTGGCCTGGTACTGAACTCACAATTCTTTGGGTCTAGTCACTGGATATAACCAACGTCTTTATCCACTGGGCCATGTGTCCTTGAGAAGCGTACAACGGCCGAAACGTTGTGAATATGGCAATGAAAATGAGGATAACAGTCCAAATAATGTAAATAATGCAAGTAAATAATGCCTCATCTCAGAGATATAGACAGGGTTTTCATGCACAACTATCTGCAGGCTTTACAGAGAATGGTCAGAAAGAGGAAACTATTCAACTGAGCAGCAATTTTGTTCTCGGAAATCCCTTGTTGATAAAAGAGGTGAAAAGAGAATTGCTTAAGCGGATGTAAAAGCAACATTAGCTCAAATAAGGACTCTTTACAATGGCGCTATATACAGTAGAGCATCTCTGAATGCAAGATACGTCGAACCTTGAGACAGGCTACAGCAGCAGAAGACTACACCGAGTGCTACTTTTGTCCGAGGAGAGAGCAAGAAACTGAGGTGCAATTTTCTAAGGATCACAAAAAATGGACAATAGAAGATTGTAAAAATCTTTCCTGGTGTTTGATTTCTGCTGTGACATTTGAATGGTAGACTTGCACCATTCGGATGTTAGGGTTAAAATTTGGCGTAATCAACATAAAAGTATGTATCCATCCTTCCTTGTATGAATAGTTAATTTTGGTAGTGTTGATAGTGTTATGATTTGAATAGTCAGAACTAATAGAAGGGCAGCAATAGCCCAAATAAGGACTCTTCTCAATTGCGATATATAGAAGAGCATCTCTGAATACATGACATATCGAACCTTGAAGCAGAAGGGCTACAGCAGCAGAACACCAAGCAAGATGCCACTTCTGCCAGATAAGAACAACAATCCGAGAACTGAAATCTGTCGTTGATGTAAGAGATCAGAAGAGAATGGTCACATTGATTCAATCTGATAGAAAACCAACAGTAGCTCAAAGAACCACTTTTTCAATGGAGTTATACAGAAGAGAATCTCTAAAAGCACAAGACATTGAACCTTGAGACAGATGGGATACAGCAACAGAAGACTATGTCGGGTGCCATTACTCTCAGAGAAGAGCAAGAAACTGATGTACATTTCACTAAGAATCACAAAAATTGGACAATGGAAGAGTGTTAAAATATATCTCGATTTCATTTGCGCCATTTGGAAGGTAGGGTCAAAATTTTGCGTAAACAACGTGAAAGGTATAGAATTATTGACTTGCATCAACGGTTCACGCTGGTATTGGTGTAATGGTATGGGAACATATTTTCTCGGCATACATTGAGAATTCTGCTCCAAATAAAGTATCGTTTAAATACCGCCGTCTACCTAGGGGATTGTGGCTGATCATGTGTCTCAATTTCTGATGGATACTTCCAGCAGGACAATGTACCATGTCACAAATCAAAAATAGGGAGAGATTTGTTTATGGAACACAACAGTGAGATTAAAGTGCCTTTCACAGTCATTGGATCTCAATTCCATAGAGTACCTGTCGAGTGTGGTGAAAAGGGAGATTCGAATTCGGGATATGCGATCAATCAATCTAAAAGAATTGCTGGATGCATCCAAATTTTGAAAGAGCGCTCCCAGAACATCATCGAATCCATGTCACGCAGAAATGAGACGGTTCTAAAAGGAAAAGAAGGTCCAAGAAGAGTATACCTAATAAAGTGATAACGTAAATAGATATATCAACATTCCAGCCACACCTAAAACCAAGACGATCCCAAATGCAACCTTTGGATCTTGTCGGTACAACCAAGAGGAGAGCATGTCGTCTGGACAGTGATTGGCTTTCATGTACCATCGTCTAGACCTGCATACTGGAGAGGTTACTTCAGTCTCATTACTAAAATACTGAATTTTGCCCAAACATGGCGTTATGTTTATTTCGTGAGATAAACGATGCTCAGTAGACACTGAGGTCAATACCGAGTGGTGGCAGTCTGTTTCATGCAATCTTCAGGACATGCGTGTTGTGTGGTCAACTATTTATATATGCTATTCGACCCAACGCATAACATACACGGCCTGAAGATTGCATTAAAGCATGAAACAGATTGTCGCCAAACGGTATTGACCTCACTCTCGACTTTTATATTAACATTCGCTCTATCCTGATATTAAGCACTTTTATTCACAAATATAGTACATCTTAAAACTATTTTTATCATATACGTATCAATAATATCAACTGTGAACTTGCTCACAACGTGCTGACAGTGTTCGGAAATAAAAAAGTCACATCCCTTTAGATACACACACACACACATATATATATTCAGGCCGGTAAATGTTTAATACTGTTTATTATAAACAGAGTATTTACTTAAATATTTGTATCTATAAAAAGAATGTATAAACAAAAATGTCTTCATATATATATATATATATATATATATATATATATATATATATATATTATATATATATTCATTAAAAAATAACCTTGATAATGCCTAATATGTTAGTTAAAAGCGCTGGTACCCATAGAACATTTGGACAGTTTTTACACACTTATGTTAAAAAATCACATCCGTTTAGACACACACACACACACACATATATTATATCTACATATTCATTAAAAAAAAACACATCATTGATAATGTCTAATAGGTTAGTCGAAAGCGCTCGGATCCACAGAATATTTAGACAGTTTGTATAGATTTTATGTTCAGAAAACAAAACTTGTACGAATGCAATAAATTTTTTATAAAAAGCTTAATTGCAGTGCTTTGTTAGTCGTCTTTAATGAAACCTGTATAAAAGAAGGATTGCTGCTCAAACACACAATTTATATTTGAGAGACAACCGCTATTTCGTTGAATATGACAGACAAGTAAAATTTGATTAATTCTTTTACTGAGTTTTTCTAGTATTCTTAAATCTTTTCGTTTGTTTGGGCTAAGAGGGTCTAAGTTGTCCGTCGAGTCTGTTGTCCCAAGCGCTTTCTGACACTTCTTTAGCCATTTTCAAGGGGTTTTCTGCTGTTATCACAAGAAGTGAAAGAATAGAAAAATTATTCGAAGAAAATAGTGATAGTAAAATAAAAATTTATTTTCCACTGCAATACAATATACACACATTGTCAAAGTAAGAGAGAAACATGCGCACACACATGCACGCACATACATACATACACACAAACACAACTTCAGACGTCACTTTTTAATTACTGAAGAAAAATTGATCGATAAAATTAAAGGGCTGGTTAAATATGTAGAATGTTTCAAAACACTTATTTTATTCAAAACCTTTCATCTTTTAAGAATATGTTTCTTTCTGGCTTTTTTTTTCAAAAATTAAAATGATTAAAAAGAAGGAAGATTCGATCTATTGCATTTTTTTGAGTTTTTTTTTCCATATTACGATTGGGGAATCTATTCTGAAGTTGACGTCAGTTGTTTCACTTGTTGATCGTAACTTATATCTATAACATCAAAGTCGACTGTCTATATTTAGAGGTGATATGTTCGCGATAGACCAGGATTTTTTAAAAACGTGACTTCAAACTTTATCCTCGGCCTTGTGAGAAGTCGTAGTTAAGTGAAAATATTTAAATTGGTTTAGCAAACACGGGTTTCTTTTTTAGAGAGCTCAATACAAGATATATAACCCCTCATTGGAGGTTTCCTTGTGCCAATCTCTTTTGATGTTTATCTTTAAATCATTATAACTTTTGCAGGGGCAAAATTTTAAAGGCGAGGTGGGTTCAAGATGGAATTTTCAGATATAGTAGATTTTAACGTTTCAAACGATTTTTACATTATCAAATCCTGATTTATCCAACAGACAAAATTTTTCGTTTTTATTTTTGCTGTAAGGAGGCCTGACAATTTTTTTGATTTCTAAACTTGTGAAAAATTTACTCATCATAAATGCTATATTAAGATTCTTTTCTTTTTTACTTATATAGAAAAATAGTTGCTATTTATTTAGCAAGCTTAATTTGGCACAAGGCCTCAAGTTTGAGACACCCAGTTATGATCAAACTCATTACTTAGTAGTAATGGTAAACCAGACTAGTGTGTTAACCATTACCCAACCCAAACCCGAGGTACTTTTATAAGGGAAATCAAATTCAAATAAGTATTACATTTATGCCCGATGTAACGGAGATGAATAAAATGTTATGTAAAAAAAAAAAAAAAAAAAAAAAAAGAAAAAAATCATTTGAAGCGCTAAAACCGACTATACTCGAATTTTCCAGATTGTAGGTTCACACCATGATGACTGCCAACGGATACGAAAAACTATTGCTATCTCTACTGTAAGAGGACAGAGTCAAATTTATTCAACGATGATCCGGGGATGGAAATCGTAATGCTTGTTAATAGCCGTAGGGACAACGGTAACAGCATCCCCTCCAACGAGTAAGTGTGCAGCACATGCAAGTACTGTAGGCGCTTCCGATGTTAAAACCACGTTTACGTATCAACCCGGATGTTTTGCTCGGAAAGGAATTTTTGAAGGCAGCTGCGTCATCGTCCGGTCCTGTGGTCAGTTTGCACATGTCACAACAGGCTTTGTTCAGATTAGCCTGACAACAGGCGCACGACACGAGGCTTAAGTCGGTAATACTAGCCTGTGGAGATACTTGCAAGTCGCCGAAAAGGGGGGCTACTTCGCTGCTACTTCCGTCTCGTTTCTTCTCAGGGGTGTAAAAAGGAATCGGGGCATCCCAATGGCTGGTACACGCGTGGCAACAAGAGGTGTCGTACGTTGCTAGGCAACAATAGCAGCTACCGGATGCAATGCTTCGTTTCACTTGGGTTTTCAATTGTCCACTGGACCCGTTAGTGTCATCAGCGGCCAGGGCATTGCTGAATACTGTTAGGGCGACAAGGAAGCCGCACAATTCAACTGCACGAATACTCACTCCCGAAAGTCTACAATAATAAAATAAAAAGATATTACTTAATTTATATGCATAATGTTTTCTTTTTAGAAGTTTATTTTTAGTCATTTCAAACCAAGTAAGGCAATAAAGCTACTAAGACACAAAGATCAGGTGAGTATGGCAAGTGAGATGAAACAACCAAGTTACAAAATATTTTACGGCAAACATGAGCCTTCGTATCTGTCTATCTGAGGTGAGGTATTATAATTATTTACATTATTCGGACTATTATCCTCATCTTCATTGCCATATTCACAACACAAAAATTGCAATATAATCTCTGGTAAAAAAAAAAAAAAAAAAAAAAAAATGCAATAATACTAACGGAAAAATTGCAATATGAGCACTGATAAAAAAAAAAAAATGGTTGCTGAGACATTAGGTTTATAAGTTCCGGAAATTCATACTCAGATTTCCTTAATGAATAAAGACGTTGGAGGGATGTTGGATTTAACGGCATGTCAACTCCTATTTGGCTCATTTTATGCCGAAGTCTTATTTATGAATTTAAGATGGTTATATTGTATAAAAGGTTGAAAGGCTGTTGGGTTTCATAATCTACTGTATTTTGGGGGATTGCTTTTTCTTGTGATTGTTTCTGTTTGTATATTTTCATATCTACATCCATACATGCATATATATATATATGTCTATAAACACATATACACATACTTATACACTATTTGAAAGGGTTATATTTTATTGAGGATCTTGATTTCTTTGAGAAAGTTGTATATTTTATCTGTGTCTGTATTTTGGAAAATTTCTTTGAAACCTTTTCCATGGAGATATTTTTGTCTTATTTTAATTATGATTTTGCATTCCAATAGGATATGTTTTATTGTGATTAGGCTTCCACATCTGCATTTTGGTGGATCTGTCTTTTTTAATATATAAGAATGTGTTAAGTATGTGTGTCCTATATGTATTCTGGTTATGGCGACTTGTTTTTTCCGAGTATTTCCAAGATTATTTCCCCATTTTCCTATTTTAGGTTTAATTTGAAATATAATATTTCCGGTTTGGTTTTTCCATGAATTTTGCCATTTGTTATATATTTGTTTATTTAGGGTTTTAAGTCTGTATATGGAATTTGAAGATTTTCATCTATTGTCATTTTTAAAGATGATTTAGCAGCAGTATCTGCCTTATCTCCTCCTTGGATGCCAACATGGCTAGGAATCCTGCAGAAGATGTTTTTGCCTTTTTCCATTGAATGTAGTTTATATAGGAGACTTTGTATCAATGGATTTTCCAGTTTTTTCCCTTTTAGGGATGTTAATACAGATAATGAATCTGAGAAAATAATATAGTTTTCTCCTTTCTTTTTTGATATGAATTTTAGTGCTAGTTTTATTGCGTAAGCTTCTGCACTGAAAATTGATGCTTCATTTGGCAAGCGTTTTTTGATAATTGTTTTTTTTTTTTGTTATTGCTGCGCTGCCTGTTTTTTCTTCGTCTTTTGAGCCGTCCGTGTAAATACTTTCATAATTTTGATTTTTTTTTTTTTATTTTTGAGAATTTTTCAATGTATGTTGTTGGGTGTGTTTTTGATAATTTGTTTAAACTTAATATTATGTTTAGATTTTTGATTATCCATGGTGGTATGTTTGATTGGTTGGTTTTAAGTATTTGATTGGACTGTATATTATTTTCTTGGATGTTTCCTTCCGTTCGGAGTCCTAATGTTTTGATTTTATTTGTGTTAAGATTAAATTTCTTTGTGATTTGGTGTAAGTATACAGTCGTGTGTGGGGTTAGAAGGACAGGAAGAGAGTTTTAGATAGTATTGAGTTGCTAGTTTTTCCTTTCTTAGTTGTAATGGGGGTTCATTTGCCTCTATATGTAGGTGGGATAGGCTCCTAGAGCTATCCGAAGGCCTTCATGGTGCATTGATTTTATTGTTTTTAGATAGGACTTTCTAGTTGATTGGTAGACCATGCTGCCATAGTCCAGTTTGGAGCGGATCAACGTTCTATAAAGTTTAAGAAGGGTTTCTTTGCTAGCTCCCCATTCTGTGTGGGCTACTGTTCGCAGTAGTTGGAGAGCTTTAAAACATTGTTTTTAGGTAATTGATATGTGGTCTAAAGGTTAGTTTGCTGTCAAAGATCATTCCTAGAAATTTGTATTGCTGAACTACTGGTATTTCTTCATTTTCTAGTATTAGAGTTGGGTTATTATGTAATTTTTTCAGTTGGCAGAAGTGTACAGATTTTGTTTTTGTTTTTGATATTTTAAAACCGTTTTCAAGTGTCCATTTGTTTATTTGATGTAAGCATTGTTGAAGTTGTCTTTCTGCTGTGTTGAGGTTTCTCGATCTGTAATATATTGTAAAATCATCAACGTAAAGGCTACAGTGTATTCCTGGTTTGATGTTTTTTATTATGTCATTTATTTTTATTTTGAAAAGTGTAGGGGAGAGTACACTTCCCTGTGGTACTTCCTCTTCTTGCTTTTGATAATCAGATAGTGTAGCATCTATTTGTACTTGGAAGAGTCTATCTGTTAAAAATCCTTTTACAAAGTTTGGTAGTTGACCTCTTAGTCCTAGTTTATGCAGATCTTTCATTATACCATGTTTCCAGGTTTGATCAAATGCTTTTTCTATATCAAAGAATATGGCTATTAGATGTTGTTTGTTTAAATTGGCTTCTCTTATGGCTGTTTCTAGTCTTATGTGATCTATTGTACTTCTTCCTTTATTATATCCACATTGATATTTTGATATGTGTTTTCCTTCTTCTAGAAACCAACTCAATCTGGCATTGACCATTCGCTCCATTGTCTTACATAGACAACTTGTTAATGTTATTGGTCGGTAACTTCGTGGATTTTTTCCCTCTTTTCCTTCTTTCCATATTTTGGGAAATTTCCCAGTTGTCTATATATTGTTGAAAATATTCAAAAGGTATTTCAGCGATTCTTGTGGTAGTTGTTTAATAAATTCATAGTGGATTTGGTCTGGGCCTACTGCTGTGTTGTGGGATTTTTTTATGGCTTCTATTAGTTCTGCTTTGGTGAATAAGTTGTTGTAGGCTTCTGTATTTTTAGATGAAAAATTTAATTGGTTATTTATATCTTTTTGTTTATACTTTTGTAGGTTTTGATTTTTATTCATTTTAGAGTTTTCTGCAAATGTCTCTGCTAGTAGGTTTGCTATCTTTTTTTTGCTGATTGCTTTAGTGTTGTTCTTTTTAAGATGTATTATTGGGGATATTTGATTTTTTCCAGCTATTTTTCTCATCATTTTATTGTTTTGGTTTTGGAATGTGTATTTAGGCTGTTTACATATTTTTTCCAACATTCCCTTTTGGCTTCTTTAACAGTTTTCCGTGCTACTGTTTTGAGTTTTTTCATTTCAATCAAATTTTGGGTTGTGGGTTCCTTTTTGAATTTTCGCAGTGCTATTTCCCAGTTTCTGACTGCTTTTTGGCAGTTTTTGTCAAACCAGGGTTTAGTTTTTTTTATAATTATTTTGCTTTTTTGGTATATTTTCTGAGGCAATGGTTATTAGTGTTTTGATAAAGTATTCTATCAAGTTGTCTGTGTCTTTTGACTGTATCAGTAATTGTTTACATTTGTTTTTGAAACCCTCCCAGTTGGCTCTTTTCAGTTTCCATCTGAGGGACCTATCTTTTCTTCCTTGGCAGGCTTTTGATTTTCTAGAATGATCGGGTAATGATCACTGCCACATATGTCGGTATGTGTTTTCCATGTATAGTCTATACAAATTTCTGGATCGCATATACTTAAGTCTATTGGCGATTCTGATCCACTGGAGGGATTAAGGTAGGTTGAGGATTTATGATTTAATAGACATAAGTTATGGGTGTTAATTATTTCTTCTAATATTTTACCTTTAGTATCTAGCTTTTTGCTATTCCAGATTGGATTATGACTGTTAAAGTCTCCTAGTAAGATTCTGGGTTTAGGAAGTTGTTCCATTAAGTTGTTTATTTCTGTTGTATTTATTGGTTCTTGTGGGGGTATATAAATGGAAAGAATTGTGATGGTTTTATCTAGTGTCACTTGTGTTGCTATTGCTTGTAATTTAGTTTTAATGTGTACTTTACTTTGCGGTATGTCATTTCTAATCAATATTGACACTCCTCCATTAGCTCTATGCCCTATATTGTGGTTATAATGGTATTGTTTATAATTTTTAATTTTTAAGTTGGCATTTTCTTGTAAAAAAGTCTCCTGTAAGCAGATGACGGCTGGATACAATAGTGACATAAGTATGAGTAAGTCATTGTAATTAGATTTTATTCCACGACAGTTCCATTGCAGGATCTTATGTGCCATAGTTATATTTTCATTTTTTTGGGGGTGAAGTTACCTTCTAGGTTTATATCATTTGTCCTCTCCACTTTTTTTCCATCTCTTGAGTTTTTAGAAGCTTTGTCTTCAACTGCTTGTGGTGTCCTTGGGTCAGATTTTGGGTTTTGTTTTGGATTTTGTTTATATTTTGTCTCTTCTATTTCCATATATTCCATAGGTTCAAATTTATTTTCATTTGATATATTGATTCTTGATTTTGAGTTAGATCTTAATCGACTGTTTTCTTGTTCTGTTGTCACTTTTTTGTCTTTTTGTTTATTTTTCATTTTCTTGGTTTGGGTTTGGGAAGAAGAGAGTTCGCTGGAGTTTTGTTCTATGTTTTCTTTCCAGAGTTTTTTGCCTTCTGGGTTAATTCCATTTGATTTGGGTTGTTGAGTTTTATTTTTATTTTGATCTGATTTAAGTTCAATTAAAAAGGTTTTTAATTCTTTAAGGAAAGCTTTTAATTCCTTACATAAATTTGTTATTTCAGTTGTACCTTTTATTTTATCTTCATTGTTTATTTTATTTGCTTTTTGTACCATGGAGGCGTAGGTGTTTTCTTTTATGTTATTTTTAACTTCTTTTCGTGCTTCTGAGAAAGATATATTTTTTTGTATTTTATTATGATTATTTCTTTTTCCTGTTTGTAGATACATTGTTTTGAGAGGGCAGAGTGGTTTCCCAAACAGTTGAGCATAGGCTCTCATTTGGACAGTTCTCTTCTTTATGTTCTGGTTCTTTCTCACTACATTTTCCACATGTTTTTTTTTTGTTTCGAAAGGAATCTCTGTGATGCCCAAATTTGTGGCATCTATAACATTGAAGAGGGTTTGGTATGTATTGTTCTACTTTTATAATTTCATATCCAATTTTAATTTTTGTCGGAATTTGGGGGGAGTTGAATGTTAGAATGTAGGTATTAGTTTGTATCTCTGCTTCATTTTTCTTTATTGTGATTCTTTTGACATTTGTAACACCTTGAGTTTGGAGTTCTATTTTTATCTCCTCTAGAGTGCACAGGGAGAGCTCCTTTCTTTTTACTACACCCTTTGAGAAATTTAGGGTTTGGTGTGGGTAGGATTTTATTTCTATTTCTTGTTTTTTTGTCGTATTAGTGTATCTGCATATATCTTTTTTTCCACTTCCACTAGTAATGACCCATTTTGTAGTTTTTTTTACATTTTTTGGTATGACTATTTGATATAGCTTTTTGGATTTTAAATAGAGACATTTCTGTTAGTGCATTGTTGCTTATTGCTTCAAGAACAATAAATCGTGGAAAGTTTTCACTATCATTTTCTGTTTCCGAGTCATTATCCACATGTGGTCTCTTGGAAGATTTCTTTTTTTCCATCGATTGTTTTTATTTTTGTTCATTATCCAGGCTCCCTACCCACCGCGGAGTCCAGTATTGGGACATGACAAGGGGGAAACCCATTCGCCTTGCCATGTCGGGGCTACGTGAATGATATACTCTCTTTGGGAGGAGTCTTTGAGCACACGTGTTCCTTTGTTTCTGTTATCCAAGTTTTACGGCTGTGAAGGTTTAGCAGGTGTGTCAGATCCTTTTTTTTTCTCTCAAATTGATTGACCCTCAGCGACCGCCTTCCATCACATATTTAGGGTTAAGTGTTAGTTTTGGTTGGGAAGAGGGGGTGTAATTTATAGGTTTGGGGTGGATTATATATGATGGGGCTTGACATGACCAGCCGATTGATCGGATCGGGCCCCTCCGACCGCCCGTGTGTGTTACAGGATTGTGACCGCTTTACACCAGAGTTACAACCTGCTCAACCACCAGGATCCCGTCCCCAGACATTACGGGTCGCCACCCACGGCCAACAGGTGGCCCCATTGAGGGGCTTTTACCCTCTGCAGGGGGGCAGTCGGCGTATTCTGATGCCCCACCAACCGGGCCGAAAGACGTTGGTTAGATCTAGTGACTAGACCCAAATAATTGAGAATTCAATACCAGGATACAGCAGTGGTGAACCAAAAACCTTGGAGAGTTGAGTTAAAAAGAAATTACTGAGACGTGCCCGGTGGATGAGATGAAGGATTCGGTTCGAAATTCCAATCACTCGAAGAAGGCCGGAGTGGACAACGGTCGAAACGTTCCGAATATGTAAATAATGTAAATGAACCTTCGGCTTTTTCCTATGACCCCGCTTTGATTTTAACTACCTTCACTCTTCGAAGAAAGTATGGGGCCCCCAGTGAGGATCGAACTCACTGTTGCCGAAATTCTAGTGAGGGAAGCTTGCTAACCATTACACCACATTGAAGTGCCCAAGTTTTAAAAAGTGATGATTGGAATTGTAATAAAACCTAAACATATGAAAGTGAATATATACATTTTCTTTGTTCTTGAGAATTGACAACAAATAAACATTATTTATACTGGTTATTGGAATCGTTGGCAAAACATTGGTCGATTGCCAATTGATTCAAACTTTATAAAATGGTGAATGTTTTCATATTTATTTCTTTATAAATTGGTAAACAATAAATGTAGCATTGCATTAGTTTTAATTCTGTTAGTTTTTAGAATATCGTAAATATAAAATTATTCATGTAAATAATCTAATGATTAGTGTTTTTTATTCTTGTTGTAAATTCTCAAGGACAAAAATAATGTACAAGTTCACTTTCATCATTTGTTTAGGTTTTATTCCAATTCTAATCATCAATTTTTAAAACAATAAGCATTGCCGAAGAGTGAATATAGTTAAAATAAAAGCGTTGTCATTCTTTTGACACTCCGTTTTTTACGGGTACGAAGGTCCATATTTGCCTAATTTCTTGTGTTGTTCTTGCTGTATGCGGCCTTGAGTTGTCATGGAGAACATTTTTTTTTATTGTAGAGCGAAAGGCGTTTTCAACAAAAGAAAATTATGGAAACATTGCAGCTGCTTAACGCATAAATGTGCATGTAGTGTTTCATTGCATTTTAAGAACTAATAAACAAATAACACCCCCGACGATTCCGCCATATGCACAACATTACATTCCTCCCTTGGGGCTCAAATATGTGGTCGGTTGTCGAGATTTATCCTTGGCAATCCAATGTTTATTGCATTGGACATTGTTGTATGCAACGCATTTTTCATCACCTGTTATTATATATTTAAAGAACGGTTTGCTTGGATAATAAATTCGTAATTGAAATTGGTTCCAGCAAACGGAAATTACTTATAATTCAAACTAATACTTTGAAGTAAGAGTTTACAAGATGTATTTTTTCTATAAAACAAAAGGTGACTTTATATACTTATCGGTCATGCAACCTGATTTCTCTACTTATTGATAGTACGATGTTAGTGCAATAAATAAATAAAGCATTGCTCGACAACAATAAGCGAATATCGTATTTGTAAATAGGGAAGATCAGGCTGCTAATACATTGCGTTTTGTTTTTGTTTCGTGTGATCTTTCATTGGATAATCATATTATAATTCTGCTTGTTATTACGTGCGTTACACCCTGACATTACCTCAGTTAAATAATGGAGCATTCTACTTTAATTGCGCAGAAAGACGAAATAAGATATTTCAAAGACGCTATTTGGTTTTAGTGAAAGAAAGAAAAAAGAAGGAAGGAAGGACAAAAAGAGCAAGAGAAAAGAAAAAGAAGAAAAAGAAAAGGAAGAAAAAAGAAAAGGAAAAGAAAATGGAAAACTTGTCAATCTTTTCATTTGTACCCACTTCTTAAAATAACGACCAGCATTCATATTTATAATTGTTTTTACAATATTTTGTTAAATATTTAACGATGCGATAAAAGAATTTCTACGGATATTTTATCGTCGAAGAACTCGCCATGAGTTTACTCATCGAGAATCAAATTCTTACACCCCACCAAAAAACCCAACTTATCTTTATTTATTTTTCCGTTTATTATAATGTAACATTTAGGGAAATATTTGAGCTTGATGTGTTTTTATTTTTTAGAATGTCTTCTTTGCAAGCTCGAATTAATGGTCAGCATTCATACTTATGCTTGTTATTGCAATATTAACTCAATTAAATATAGGACCATTCTGCTTTGATTGCGAGTAAATACAGAAGAAATATATATATATATATATATATATATATATATATATATATATATATATATACACCAGTCATTGTTTGGTTTTAGTGAAAGAAGAAAAGAAAGAAAGAAAAGCCGGTAGGCGATAATGCTCTTTAATGTCTGCTTTAGTGAAATGGAAAACCTTGTCAGTTTTTAATCTTTCTATTTGTACCATCATACTTTTTAAAATAATGACCTGTATTCATACTTATGGTTATTATTGCCATATTACCTCAGTTAAATAATGGGCCATTCTGTCTTTGATTGCGAGGAAAGGCGAAAGAAAAAAAAATATATTGGAGACATTGTTTAGGTTTAGTGAAAGAAAAAACAAGGAAGTAACGAAAGAAGAAAAGAGGACAAAGAAGAAAAGAGGACAAAGAAGAAAAGAGGACAAAGAAGAAAAGAGGACAAAGAAGAAAAGAGGACAAAGAAGAAAAGAGGACAAAGAAGAAAAGAGGACAAAGAAGAAAAGAGGACAAAGAAGAAAAGAGGACAAAGAAGAAAAGAGGACAAAGAAAGCTGATTTTATAATCGATGAAGTCGCAAGGAGTTTATTCATTCATTAAATTAAGAATTATGATTCATCAGAAAATTTAAATGAGAAAACTATGAAAATCTCTCGCCCACTGCTAGTTTTATTTTAACGATTGAAAAAGCTGAATTCTTTCTGACATGCGTTAACAGAGAATTAATCATCTAAAGATACTAGATTACTTTTCCAGAAAATATAATTAATTCATTTGCAAAATTACGATACGCTCATTTTTTTTTTTTTTTTTCGAGCTGAGGTGTATAGGAAGACTTTGAACAATTGAGTAGCCATCACAATCACCAGACCTAACACCACCCGTCTTTTCTCTTGGAGGGTGTACTAAAACATCATGTTTACATGCTCAAACCGAAAACAATTCCGGATTTAAAACAAGCAATTTCTGATAAATTTTCTGAAATCAATGTAGAAATGTGTCAAATGGATTGTAGAAGTGTTGATAAGGGTTAATATTTTATTGAACATGAAGGGAAATGTTTTTTAACGTTAGATAGTTTTTTTAAATCATAACAAAGTCGCATTCTATTTGACGTGATACAATTAGCGATCACAACTCAAAGTTTACAGTGTCTTGTTTTTAGAGACGGTATCTGTGCACATAGCACAGTAGTAATCGTCGCGGAAAGTTGGCTTGAGGTGCCATTTTTAAATTTAAGTCGAGGTAGTGACAAATATTCGTGGAAATGTATGAATCCGCCACTCCCAACTGCCACTGGTGGTTAATAGCAGGGCAGACTAGAATCTCTACTATTGGGTGGTAACCAGTCTAGGAGAAGGGAAATTCAACCCAGCCTGAAGAAGATGGACTCTGTCACGTCAGGTTAACTTGCTTTAGACAACTTTGTTTTTCAAAAAATTAAAAGCAATGTCAATCGTTATCCACTCTTCTTAATTGCTCTTTTATGTTTCCTGTTTAATAATGTCTCTATTTTTTATATTATTTCACACTTAGCAACCCCTTAGTAGTTTTATTGTCTAGTATGGGGGCATGACTAAAAAAAAAAAAAAAAAATTGAAGGCTTCCCACCTAATCCCAGTAGACGAGGAGGGCCACTAAATAGGGCGCGGCAAAAAGAGGTGGTTCCTCTCAAATTCCAGGGGCCTGATGATACCCGAAGAAAGCCGAAGAGCACGACGGCCGAAATATTGTGATAATAACAACTGATGAGGGCATCAGTTTGGATGTAAATAATATAAACATTGGGCCAGAAATTGAAGTTTTATATTATAAAATGTAGTTTTTTTCTCGATAATAAAGAAATAATGAAGAATTCCGTTAGAAGATAGAAAAACATCTCACTACAGTGTTAAGGAGACCGACAATAAATGCCAGTAAACGGAAGCTACTTTAATCTTGGATTTTCGTGTATTACTGCTGTTATTTATTTAGAACCTGATGCTGGCAAGTAAAAAAAAAAAAAAAAAAAAAAAAAAAAAAGAGAAAGTAATCTTGATGTATTATTTAAAGTAAAGACTGAACGTGGATTCCTCAACTAGTTGCTATGTTACCTGATAACGACAACTTAACACTTGTATGAAATGTGTCAGCTTACAATTGGTTTTTAAGTTGTTCCTGTAAAGCAAAGTTTATTTTCCGCTTTCGATGGCAAGAGACAAGAGAATGGTGCATAATGATTCCACTCTCGTTTTCTCATTCACTATCTTTATATTTGTCTTTCTCACTTTCGATGTAATGGCTTCGTTCCGGAAAGAAATAAAGCCATCAAAAAAAGAAACAGATCCTGTATCTTAACTGATTTTGCCATCGAAAACAACGATGTCAGGCAGGCAGGCCGAAGCCATTTTCAAATACAATCTATCAAGCAATGAAAGGCTTTCCTGATGATAATATATTTCCTTCTATTCACGAAGCACGCACAAAGTCAATATATAAAAATTTTGTCGTGCATATGTAGCATTTTCAGTGGATCATGCAGACTTTTTAAACCCAATGAACCGAAGACAAAAGGAACGGCGAGAAATAGACGTGGCTTTTCAAATTCTTCTTCTTTGTGCCATGTCCCTGCAGTTCGAAGGTAATCATGGATCTCCACAACTTCCTGTCCTTTGTAAATTTCGTCTTTTTGCTAAAACTCCCAATCCCTGTTTTGCCAACTATTTACATAAGTTCGTTAGGTAAGTAATGAGTTGTTTTCCTCTGTCCCTCTTGTCGTTAATCCGTCCTGTGAGTACCAAATTTTCTGAGCCCAATTTCCTCTTATATGATCTAGAAAATTTAACTATCTCTTTCTGATGTTAAGTATAAGTGTCCTTTTTGTTTTTCTAAAACTTTGTCCTTAATCATATGTTCAGTCCATAGTATTTTCAGCAGCCTTCTGTGGCACCGTATTTCTCTTGCTTCAAGTGTCTTCTTCATCTTTTAGGTAGATTGTCCAGCATTCACTACCATATAGGAGGACTGATATTGCATAACATTTCAGCACACTTTTCTTTGTTTCTAACGAAATTTTAAACCGGTCGAAATGTTGTGGGTATGACAACCAAGTTGAGAATGCTAGTCCAAATAGCAAAGCATAAAATAATTCCTCATTTCGACAATTCTTACAGACAGATATGTCTCAGATTTCTTCCAGTAGGAAAATTTATGCTTTTCGCTCTAAAACTTTCCTGCGATGTTTTTAATATAATAATAAACATTTCACATGGAAAAAGGTGGAAAGTTTCTTTTAAAATTCTGTTGTATTAAAAGGTTTACTATTTGGGTCTATGTATCATTTACAGGCATAGACTCTCATGCGGATGTCATGCATAGCAGCAATCAACTCGTTCTGAAATGTCTAAACTATCATATGTATACAACCGTTTTTTTTTTCAGATCAGTTATTAAAAATGGCTCCAAGCAAATGAACCCAGGTGTTAAAAAACATTACCTTTATCAGATCTCACAAAGTGGGGCTACATAATCGCAAAGAATTTTACCAAATAAGAGAAACCACATCATTTGAGGACTACCAACAGCAGCAACCACTAAAATGGATAGTACTTGTAGCTAGAAGAGAAAATAATTCGACACTATTTCAAACAAAAAGGAAGGAAGCCCCAAAGAAGAGAGACAACAGTGCACTTGAGAAACCTATTTTCCTCTTCGCAAAGACCATCCTTCTTCGTGGACTAACACTACTGAATCAAAAACAAAGAACTTTACCAAATAAGAGAAGCCACATCATTTGAGGACTCCCAAAAGCAGCAACCACTAAAATAGATAGCACATGTAACTAGAATTAAAAATAGTGACATATTTCAAATAAAATGTTAGGAGAGAAAGTTCCATCAATATTAGAAATAACGATAATAGTGAACTTGAGGAACTTATTTTTCTTAAAACATTTTGTAAGAGAAAAAGATTATCTAAATTCCAACCAACAGTAATGCTGGCTGTTCGGCCAATGAATGTCGACTGTTTCCTGTATGGAAACGGCTATTCTCACTATTGTTATTATATTCTTTTATTTGCTTCCATTCACGACGTGGGTGATTGTTGTATGTGTGTCCTCCCACTCGACTAAGATGATACCAGAACAGATTTTACATATAGTGTCCTTTAGAGAAGCCAGAGACAGATTTGACCTGAGGGATGACCTCTTAGCCAAGAGTGGGAATCCGCAATTCGCTCGACATCAGAGGCAGTCTTGACAGCTGAACAAGTGTACGCGTGGGAAAGAATCGTCAGAAGAAAATTCCACAAGTGAGAAGTGTGATAGAAGAAAACGTGAGCATAGAACCTACGGTTGCATATAACAAATTCAACTGTAAAATGACGAGACCTTACCGTCAATCTCGTACTGCGCTTAAATTCATAAAGTCTAGGTACCATAAAAGAAAGCCCGTCAGAAGAATTACTATGAAAGTATTTATAGAAAAAGTACGGTAGTGGGAAAGTATCTGTAGGTGAAAGGTCAGGACCAATAATATTGCAGATACTTTTTTGGATTTTATCAATAATTTCTAGATATGTAGCAGGAGCACCAGACCAGATGTGGCAGTTTTGTAATGTTCGTTGTAGTAGAGACTTTGTAATCGCAGATACAACTATATTAACGCCGTTGAACAATACTGGTGTCAGATGCCCTCGAATAACGTTCACACAAATAGCACTTGCTCGATAATACTCGCTCGAACAGTAATTCGTATAGTGATTCGAATAGAGGAAAAGTATAGTGAATAGCGGCCCGTATAGTAATAGAAGATAGAATAGAAATGGAAATCCAAATAGTAACAGAGGATAGAATAGAAACAAAGATCAATTAGACACACGCTACTTCCCATATATGCGTTTCCTCTATGGTCACTTGATCCACTTAATTCAATAATGGGATCGCCTGTGTTTACTCACTGGCGATCTGTGTTCAGCGACACTTCATTCCTATATAACAGGCAGCAATATCCGATGCATAGACGAAAGGTAGAATTCGAAATTTATAAGATAAATTCTGGAGAGAAAAATTGTCTCGCACGACACAGTGAACCAACTTTCCAGCAGCAGGCGTATCAATTGATTCAATATTTCCACTTCATGTCAATAGAAAATATTAACCCGAGAAGGCGCAACGTGTCATTGGCCTGGAGGTTAGCAACAGTCATGCTGATGGAAAACAGAAAGGGATCTGTCAGATGATTGATAGAGAGCGTTTTGGAAGCGTTGAAATTAACAAGCCATTCCTTGCCCCAGTTAACAGTAGATTGTAAGCCATTTTGAGATTAGCTGCCAATTTGTCCTTTTTTAACTGATTAGACTTATTAAGACAGAAGTAAACTGCCGGTGGAATTTAATTATAAAAACATGGCATTGGTGCAGTTTTGTAAAACGCTATGAAATGCAAGAAAAATCCGTCAGATATGCAGCAAGTTGGTCTCATTTCTTTCTTTTTTTTATTTAGTCTGCATAAAAATCTTGCTGCAAATGAATCAATAAGTTATTTTTAGTTAACATGTTCTCATCAATTGGAATTCAAATTAAGTTGATGGAATTATACGACAATAACTTAAGTTAATACTATTAACGGTGATTAGTTTAAAAGATTCACTAATGGAAATATTTAAGTATCCTTAAATGGACGACTGCTTACAGAATATGAAATAAAATTCGTCTTGTTTAAAAGGCTAGAAGGAGAAAAAAAATTTATACGATGATTATTCAGAAAGACATCACATATTTTTAATAACTCAAGAAATATTACACACCAATCAGAGAAGATTTTATTTCGTATGCTGGAACAGACACTCCTGTGTCTTCAAATTATACCGTATGCTTGAGTATCATGCGACTTTTGAAGACTTGACTTTGAAGCTAATTTTAAGGAGGTCGCATCATACCCGAGATTTAAAATTAACGTATGTATTGCTGGCCCTGGCTACAACGTTGACCAAACTATATAGCCATTTACTATTGTCAAAAAGTACAACTGTATTTAAAATAAACATCGTACATTACACTGTTTCCAGTTATAATAATATATAATTCGTGGGGGATCTGTTTATTACTTGATAACAATAGACAAGTGACCCCCCACCACACACACTTTATGTCTAATAAAAACTAATTGCTTCCAATTATTATGTAGTTATTCTTGGGGGATCAGTTTATTAATTCATAATAATAGAAAACAGATCCAACTTTATGTCCGATAGAAACTAATTACTGTATATACTGGCGTATCATGCGACTTTTGAAAGCCTTAATTTGAAGCTAATTTTAAGCGTGTCGCATCATACACGAGATATAAAATAACCGTATGTACTGCTGGCCTGGCTACATCGTTGACCAAACTATATATCCATTTACTGTAGTAAAAAAGTACCGCTGTATTTAAAATAAACATCGTACGTTACACGAATATATTCGATACACCATTCTGCGAACAATCGTCGCGTTTACAATGACTGTGAAAGTCTAATCATTTTACAGTTGATACGGCTAGATGTAACCGTAAGTTCTATGTTAACAGTTTCTTCTATCACTTCTCGCTTATGGAACTCTGTCGGCTTCTTGCTTTACAATCATGTTTGATCTTCAAAAATTTAAATGTAAGTCGTTATCTTTCTAATTTCTGTTATTTTCTTGCTCCTTAATAATGTTTTTTTTTCTTATATTCTTTCACATTCAGTCACATTTTACGTCTTAGTGGCTTTGTTGCCTTACTTGTGGTGAAATGATTAAAAGCAAAAATAAGAAGGCCTTGTGCTAGGCTTTTTGGATAAACACAGAAATTAAGAAAAACGCGAGAAGTACTCTGAAGAGGACGAAGGCGCCATTGCCCTAGGTAGGCTATTTTTCCTCTTAATAATACATAGCTGGATACTTTCCGGCCAAAACTCGCAATGAGCTAATGGTTTCTCTTATTAATTCTTTTTTTTATTATTGATGCATTATTTTATCGCAACGCTCAGGTCGTTTTAAATTCTACAACCTTTATGCAAGCAACGTAGATTGGGAATAAAGAAATGACATTCGAGAAGAACTGAAATTTTATTTTTGATCCCAGCTGTGAAGGTACGTTTTAATAAAAGCAACAATAAGATGAAAGATAAACTAGTAATAAATTATTAATAAAAAATGCTTCATCTAAGAAATTCAAACAAACAATACAGTGTACGGAGAATCGGTTTAAAAGATATAGTTATATTTTTTTAAAATCATTTTACTCCCAATCAAGGCGATAATGCCACTAAGACACAAGGTGTTACCGAGACTGAAAGAGAATGAAAAGAGAGGAGAAAGGAAAAATAAAAGAACAGCATTCAGGAAGATAGATGGTGATTGATGTTAAATATAAATATTTGAAAATTGTAGGTGGCGCGGAAGTTGGAACCCTGAAGAGATTTGCACGGGTGAGAAGTGCTAGCGAGAAAATAAACTATTAGAATAGAACATGTAGCTAGTTCAACAGTAAAGAATGAGACCTAGCAGCCAATCTAGTAGTACGCTTAAATACATGAAGTCAAGATACCAAGGAGTAGAGATTATTAAAACAATTGCCATGAAAATATTTATAGAAAAGACGGAGGGACGCCATGTTATAGCGGTGGGGAAGTTACTAAAGTCGAGATGCCAGATCAGGACCAATAATATTACAGATCCTTTGGATTTTGTTGAGAATCTCGAGATCCATAGCCGGAACACTAGACCAGATACGACAGACAATGCACAGACGGATGGTAGAATTAGAAATGTGTAAGATTAATTCTGACGAGAAAAGGTGTTTGGCAGGACACAGTGAACCAAATTTCCTAGCAGTAGATGTAGCAGTTGATTCAATATAATCATTTCACTTCATGTCAGTTGAGAAAGTGAGACAAAGAAGACGCAATGAGTTGGTCTCTTGAAGGTTAGCATTAGACATTTTCATTGCAATTGTTTTGATAATCATTATTTTATCTTCTAATCTTTCCTCCTTGGTATCTTGACGTCATGTATTTAAGCGTACTACTAGATTGGATGATAGGTTCATCCTTTACTGCTGGATGGCAAAAAAAAGTTTTCTATGGTGATTAAAAGATAGTTTGGCTTTGGATGCCTTAACCACTGATTGGGGACCGTTTTCGATGGCAGCTTCCAGTTTTACTTTGTCGGACCTATCAGACTTATTATTAAGACAGTCGTTAATAGTTGTATCATCAGCATAAATACCTAGTTGGGAAATGATGAGATCGTCAAGGTTGTTGATGAAGATAACAACGTATATTAAAGGACAGATCCATGGGAGACCTCTACACCTTACCGAGAAGCGTGATCGTTCAACACGATTACATTATACGATTTGCTAAGAACGATTAGATTAAGCTAAATAAAATTTGAATTTCGCCTGCTTGTTGATTTCCATAGTCAAACTGCTAAGCCTTCGGCAATGTCAGATAAATCCGTATGAAAATATAGGTAGCGAGTGGATAAAGGCGTTATTGGTTAGATTCAGATCCAGTGACTAAGCCCAAAGAGTTTAATACCAGGCTACAGCAGTAGTGAACCAAAAAAACTTGGAGAGTTCAGTTAAAGGGAAATAGCTGGAACATTCAGAAAAGGCATGGCACGTGGAACTAGAATAATTTACTCCGGTGGACGAAATAGAGTATTCAGTTCGAAATTCCAATCACCTGAAGAAGGCCGGAGCGTACATCGGCCGAAAATTTGTGAATATGTCAATGAAGATGAGGATAAAAGTTCGAATAATGTAAATAATCATAATACCTCATCTCAGAGATATAGACAGAATTCAAATCTTTCTTTATTTCTGAGTTACAATGACGGTCGTAGAGACTAACACCCCTACCCCCGATATCATGGGTAAGATGTATAAGGTCTAATGTTTTAAGGTTTTGCTTAAGAATTACTTCAAAATTTAATTCACTCGAATGATTACATAACCGATTGGAATAAAGTTCGTAGCGTTTTTCAATAAGCGCCGTGTGAACACGTAATTTCGTTTCACATGTGACCGAAATTGATTGAAAAAGACTTGCCTCTCCCTAATTTATAGGCAGAAGCACACAAATGCATGCTGGGATTTTTTTCCTAACCAATAAAATAGGGCGGTTGTCGGTTTCATCTGACTCAGTCCCAGTCTGTTTTGTTTTGATGTCAAAACACTATATTCACTTGTCTGAATTTGCTTTTGTGTGTCAACAACAATTCTTAGTTTTTTTTAAAACTTTTTGCAGTATTACTGTTGCATATATTATTTACTTGCTTTATATTCATTTTTGCCCTATTCTTTACTTTTTTTTGTCAACTCGTTTTGTTGGACAGTTCTGTCACTTATTTTACATATAGCAATGCACACACTACAGTTTCTACAGAAATGAACATCTCCAAGAAATAATCACTTTTTGAAAATCTTTTTCTGCTTTTTTTCATATAACTATCACTTAATCTTTATCACGCTGTATGTGATTTCATTTGCTGTACAAAATGGTTTTCCTTTTTATATTTTATGACACCCTATTTTAGATATTCGTACTTATTAAACTAATTGATTCAAGTTTGAAATAAATAATGTATAACCGAATTTTTTAAAGTAAATTTCACCAATACAAGCCTCAGGATCCACTTAAGGTAGAGGATTAAATTGGAAATGGTAATGATGAGTGAGGTGTATGATTGTGAAGATTTTTAGGATAAGGAAGAAAGATAGAGTTTGACCCTTGACCTGAATAGGTTAAGATTGAAATAATGACTGTTTAATTAAACCTTTAATGTCTAACGTCCCCACTATGGGTCCTTTGGCATTAATGATTTACAGGTTCAGACCTATAATTAATACCAAATTTTAAAGTGTGATAAAATATAAACAAAAAATTGAAACTAAATGAAATTGGCTAGGCTATATACCCAAAGTACATTTTTTTTTAATAAAATTTTAAAATTTCACGACCCATCTTCTTCGTGCGAAGTTACATCAACATAAACATCACTTCAGTGCGTTGAAGTCCTAACATTGTTCGGTGTGTGTATATATATATATATATATATATAAAGGCTCAAACACTAATATTCTATGGTTATAATTTATTACACTGGAATCGTAATCACGATCCAGTTTATCAGACCTACAATTTCAAAAAGCTTACTCTGTCCTAGACATTGAGCCCAACCTGTATTCTGTCCTCTTGGGAATTTTAATATATATATATATATATATATATATATATATAGATATATGTGTGTGTGTATATGTATGTATTTAAATAATAATATATATTTGGACAGTAACCTTTCTTTCAAACATGTTTTGTTGAATATGACAGACAATAAAAATTTGATGACGTTTTATTTAATTTATCTAATATTCTTACGTCTTCCCGTTTGATGGGAGTAATGAAGTGTAAAAATCGACTATAGCACACAATTGTTGTTACTAATATTGGTTTTCGGTTGGACTGACTTTAAACTTAAACAGCTCTAAATGAAAAAGAAAAATTCCCAGTAATGAAACACCCGGGTGATGACGAGTTATACTGCTAGTTTATCAATAAGTCTTATATCTAAGGCGTAGAAAACAATCAATCGATGTCTCATTATTAGTTAATGGTCACACAACTTTTATTACATTAAATAGTTTTGTTCTATTTCACTATTAGTTATTTTTAAAATCTTGTGCTTAATAAGATCTATAGCAAGAACGAATCTTCTGTCACATAACTTAATATTGTATATTGTTATAACTTGTTCTATTATTATTATTATAATTATTATTCAGTTTTTAATCTTTTGGGTTTCATTTGGAAGCTAAACTTTACGTGGCGGAAAAAGTAATATCCACTGTTTTTGCATACGTATGGGTTGTGTAACGGTTATTGGCGCAGAAAATGTAATCAGTTACCACCAAGCTGTGGGTCAAATAACAAAGTAGACAGGGCTTTCTAACCATGGGTGGTAACCAGTCTAAGTGAAGTAAAAACTGAATAGGCAACAGGAAACCACTCCAGTGTCTTTCTCAAGAAGGTATGACAGTTCACAAATAATAAAAACGGAATAGAATCTGTGGAGAGCCATGATCGTCTATGTTCTGAAGAGGACAGATCATAATTCTAACCTGTAGAGAAAGCATTGGGAAACCACTCTTGTATCTTTCCAATTGACAGATAATAAAGTCATAATCGTCTACGCCCTGAATAGAGAAAGACAAATCTGAATTCTAAACCGCGGAGAAGGTAACGGGAAACCATTCTAGTGCCTTTCCAAAGATCGTATGACAATTGACAGATAATAAAGGAAAGGAATCTATGGAGAGTCATAAGCGTCTACGCCCTGAGTAGAGAAAGACAAATCTGAATTCTAAACCACGGAGAAGGTAACGGGAAACTACTCTAGTGCCTTTCCAAAGAAAGTACGGTAATTCACAGAAAATAAAGGAAAAAAATCTGTGGCGAGCCCTGATCGCCTACGTCCTGAAGCGACATATATTCTTTTAATAGTATTGTAGAGCTCAAGTCATACAAAACACTATAGTAGTATTTTTTTCATTAATGTCATTCCCACTGTTCAAAGAGTTCCTTCTTTTAGACTGGTTGCTTTATCAAGTCTAGTGATCCTAATCAGCTCTACATATTACTAAGATGAAAAAATATGGGTAAATTTGCTTTTTAACGCCCGTGCTAAATATCTCTTAAAATTTTCCCAAATCGTCATAATAAAATGTAAATGTACATGCTGAACTACAATTAACAATTAAATTATGAAAAAACCTATCGTTTTTGAGTTATCGACAAGAAAAAATCGGACTTCTTGTTGGTCATTCGTCCGCCATTACTGCCATAATGTTTAGTAACTTATTGCAGCATACATGAGGCGCCAAAAGCACAAATTTTAGCCAATTTACTTCTTTTACACACTTTCTTTTTTGAAGAGCGCTAGTGCAGAATCCGTAGCAAGGTAATGAAGGAAAGAGGGAAGAAAGGACTATCGGTTGTAAGAAGATAGAATGCATAGTCGTTAATAAAACGAACAGTCCAAGATGCGAGCCACGAATTATAAGACAAATTTAAATGAAAGACTGCGGAAAATGTAACACTGAAGTTAGCAGACGCATTGGAAACGTAAAAGATGCTTTTCAAAAATTAAGTAAAGTATTAAGATAAAGGAAAAATCTATTCGAACCAAGGAAAATCGGGAGCTATTACACTTTCACACCACCGTTGGTTAGGGTTTTTACAAACAATGATTTTGTTTTTCGAGATTTATATTTTAATTTAAATATTACAATTAACAATTTTAAACAGATCAATTTCCAGACTGTCGTACCTGGGGCAAGCCATTCCTAAATGACACGAAGCAACGGTGTTGGGGGTATGTAATAGCGCCGAAAATAGTGCTTAACTGCTATATAATATCAGTCCTTATATATGGCAGCGAATGCTTCACAATTTCTTCTTACAGATGACAACAGATAAATGCTTATGTAGATGGATTCTGAGAATATCTTAGACGGAGTATATAAACAATGAAGAAAAATAGAAAGAAAAAAAAAAGACTCTTATATTTAGAATCAGAAAGAGAGTTGAAATGTCTAGGGTACATAACAAGGAAAGAGGTCTTTGAGAATTTGACACCCACAGGACATGAGGTGCATGTAAGCGGGGCAGAGAGGTAACCTACTTAACGGGCTTGTGTAAGTGAATCGTATACATCAGAAATCAAAGAAAATAAGATAACAACAATAATAAAAAAAAAAAAAGAAGAGAAAAGAAAGAAAATGGCTACAAACAAGAAAGATGAAAAAGAGAAGACAAAAAAGGAAAAGGAAAGAGAACAAATGGAAAAATGAAACAAGAAAGAGAGAAAGAAAGAGGAATGGGAAGATAAAAAAGAGTGTCAGTAAAAAGACAAACACGTGTTAAGAGCTACAAAGGATAGGAAATTATGGAGAACCATTATCGCCTACGTTCTGTAGGAACATGTCACATAGAAGGAGTTATGTCAGTTTTTTTTTTCTTTTTTTCGAGTTGATAATCATTATATTAACCGCTCAGCCATAAATACATTAAAGATATACAGATGACAGTGTTGATTGCAGACAAGAAAGAAAACTGCAGGAATTCCTACAGAAGGTAATAAAGGAAAGGGAGAAGAAAGGACTTAATTGTAAGAAGATAAAATGTCTGGCGTCCTGTGTAAGACGATAAACTACCTGCGCGTCTTGGATACGACGATAAACAACATCTGACAGTAACGTCTTTGATCAGAAGGTTTTGAGGAGCGTGGAACCACCTCTTAATTGCTGGTGTTCCTAGGTCCACCCTTGACCCTGGATGATATCACCTGTCAGGGACCCAGCTAAGGACAAATAGTTAAACCCAACAAAAGGGGTCAAAACACTATAAACGTATAAAAAATAAGTTTTAATACTAGCAATACTTTTTGGAAAAAACGTTACTAGCAATACATTTTTGAAAAAAAAAAATAAATAAATATTACCAGCCATAAGTTTTTGAAAAAATATTGCCAACAATAAAAATCTTGTTGGCATTAAATAACCCATTGAAGTTGATATGCCGTAAAGCAAACCAAACAGAATGCCTGGTTGTCAGTAAAAGGGACATCCCAAAAGGTGCGAACTACAAATTGGAGACGTCAAAATCAATCTAGTACAAACATTCAAATATCTAGGAAGTGTTTTAACACAAGACGGAGAATCCAATACCGACATCCGAAGGTGCCCTGAGATAGCGAAAGAAGCATTGCAAAAGTTAAGTATTAAGAAACAGGAAAAGAAGAGTACTGAACTGTTACGGAATACCGGTCCTCCTAGATGGCAGCGAACAATTTCTTCACAGATGAAGAAGAGACGAGGGGCAGCAGAAATGTGATTCTATGGACGGATGCTGAGAATTTCATGGACAGAACATGGAAGTTTTAAGGAAATTGGAAACAATAATGACATTTATACTTAGAAGTAGAAAGAGACAACTGAAAATATTTTTGGTACATAATGAGAAAAGAGGGATTGGAGAATTTGACACCCGCAGAACATATTGAAGGTAAGGGAGACAAGAGAAAGTAGCTAATAACTTAAAATGTTTGTGTAATTTGACGGCAGAACAAATAGTGGGAGGGGTGATAAAAAAAAACAACAAACAAATACTGATAAAACCTACAAATAATAGGAAATTATAGAGGACCATTATCGCTTACTTTCTGAAGAGGTGATAATAATTATTAACCGCTCTGACAGGGTCCCAGGTTAGCTACTAAGAATTTAACTTGGTATACAAGTAAAAGAACAAATTGCAAAATATTTTAGAACTTACATTAAAATAAAAGAACACTGACCTGTCCATTTTTCACGTTCGCCTCCAAATTTCTTTCAAAAAAAGTCTTGAAGTGTTGGATGTTCTTCCGTAGCTGTGATCCTGGCCAGTCGATAACAGGAGCTAGAATGTACCCCGTCTTTAGATTTTCGTGGCTTTTATATATTTTTTTTATTCTATATAGTTTGCACTGCAGAGAAAAACCTGAACCAATGTTGTCTCGTTCTTGGTTCTTTATAGTGTCCACCTCCCACACGTTGACGTACAAACATACACGCCCGTTCTATGTAATGGAAATCTTTACTCCTCCCTTTTAAAATTGTGTGCGTAGGCGCCAGTATTAGCAGAGCTGTGCGTTTGAGCGTAGGAGGCGGACGGCCCTCTAGAATGAATGTAACCAATGCCACTGTAGAGTTGTCGCTTGCCGATGAAACAATTATCAGAGAAAGAAAAACGAAAGGTGGTTTCCGTGTAGCAAACGAAGAATCGATATCTCTAGAGACATAGCCACAGACTAACCTGAAAGAAGACGTCCATTATCTCTTTCTTTCTTTAGTCAAATCGAGATTACACACTCTTTTTGCGCATGCGTTATATCTCAAAATCATCCTTTCTTTTTCTCCCCACTCTCTAAATACTTTCCCGTTTTTCTTTTATTATTTTAAAATCATCATTTCTCTAAATCTTTCTGACTTTTCTTCTCCTTGTCTTTCTTCCTCTCTCTGTACCTCTCGCTATATTTCTTCTATTACCTTTAAGGAATGTGCGGTTTGTTAGCTATGCGGAAAGTCGACTCGGTGAGCCGGGTTCGAATTCCGGTTTTGTTTGTTGGTTTCATTTTCACAAATGCCTCCTCTAGCTATGGGATAAACATCAGGGTAGACTTGGCTTCCTAACCCAGGGTGGTAGATATCTAAAAGAAGGACAAAACTGAATTGAAAGTCGTGGAAGCGGCAACGAGAAACCAACCCACTATTTACTGCAAGAAATCATATTTAATCGCAGATGATAAAAAAAAAATGCTGTCGAAAGGAAGAGCCATGATCGTCTATGTTCTGAAAGGATATGATGATTTTCTAAGCGTAGCTTAAATGTGTCACAAGGCCGAAAGTGTGGAGCATCCAATGAGGATCGAACTTCCAGAAAGAATATAGCATTTAAATCAAATCATTAAGTTCTCTCTTTGTCTTTCTTCCTCACCTTGAATCTTCCCGTCTTAGCTTCTTTCTTTTCTTTCCGTTTTTTTTTTTTTTTTTTTTTTTGGTCGCTTTCTTTTCTCCTCACTCTTTTTGCTTCTTCCTTTTCAACTGTAGGCTTTTTTTTTGGTTATTTCTTTATCTAATTTCACTTTCTTTTTCTCTCCCTTTCTTTTTCACTACCATTCTTTTTCTGTACCCACACTTCCATGTTTTCCCCACTTTTATTAATTCGTCTTATTTCAATTATTGTAATTTTGTTGTTTTCTTTCTTTCTTTTTTTCTCTTATTTTCTTTTAATCTTTTTCTCTTTCCCTCGACTTTCTTTTTTTCTACTTTCATTGTCTTGTTCTTTCCTCCATTTTTCCTTTTCAGTCCAGTCATCTTCCTCTCTTTATTTTTTCTCTATCTTTCATTCTTTTTTTTCTCCCATTCTTTTTACACTCATTTACTCTTTCTTCAGTCTTTTTGTTCCTTATATTTTCTTTCTATTTTTCTATTTATCTTTATTTCATTTTTCTTTCATTCATTTTTCTTTCTCTTTCATTCATTCATTCATTTCTTTACATTTTTCTTCTTGTGTCGTTTAGTATTCTTCCTGTTCTATTTTTCATCTTTTCTTTCATCGCATTTTTCATTCTTTCTTTGCAAATTTACTCGTCTTCTTTCTCAATTTCTCATTTTTTTTCTCCATTTTCTTTTCTCGTTCCTTTCTGCCAGATTCGTTTACTCCTTCTTCGTATTTTCGCTTGCGTTTTTATCCTATATTACCTCTCTCCGTCATTTTTTAAATTTTTCATCTTCGTTTCTACTCTCTTTTCTCTTTAGTCTTTCTTCATCCTTATCTCTTTTCCTCTATTTCTTCTTCACTGTTTTCTCGTCTTTCATTTCTTTTATTTTTGTTCCTTCACTTCCATATTTTCTTTCCCTCTTCCCTTTTCTCTTTCTCTCCTTTTTTTCCTTCATTTTCTTCTATCTTCTACTTTTTCCTCTATTTTTCTGTTTACTTTGTGCTTCTGTCCTGATTCTTTCTTTCTTTTCTTCATACTCTTTCTTCTTTTTTATGTTATTCACTTTTTCTTCTTCATTGTTTTCATAATCTTTATTTTTTTTTATATTTTTACCTTCCTATTCCTCTATTTTTCTCCGTTTTTCTTCTTTCTTTTTGTTTTCTATCTTTTTCTATCCTTTTTCATCTTCCTTGTTTGTATCCGTTTTCTCCCCTTCTTTTCCCTTGTTTTTATCATTATTGTTGTTATTTTATTTTCTTTGATTTCTGGTGTATACTCATTTCTTTCCGGGTCCTGACCAGAGACCTAAGATCAGAAATGGCATCATGACATTTTCCACTGAGCATTTAAAAAAAAAAATAAAGATAAAAATCACACATATTTTACATATTCACACATAAAGCCCTTCGTAAAACGTGTGCTGTACCTGTGAGAACAATTTTTTGTATTTCTTTAAGGCTGTCAGGAATCCTTTCAATTAGTCTATTGGAATCGTTCCAATCAATCCGAGAGATCCAACTACAACAGAGATTGTTGTTGTCCTCATATGCCACATTTTTGAGATTTCGATTTCAAGGTCCTTGTATTTTGTTGTTGTTGTTTTTTTTTTGTTTTTTTTGTTTGTTTTTTTTATATTCCTTTGATTTCTGGTGTGTACACATTTTTTCCGGGTCCCGCCCAGAGACCTAAGGTTAGAAATGGCATCATGACATTTTCCACTGACTAATTAAAAAAATAGAACGAGAACACACATATTTTACATAGATAAAGCCCTTCGTAAGTTGTGGGCTGTACCCGTGAGAACAATTTTTGTATTTCTTTAAGGCATGAGCTTCCAGGAACCCCTTCAATGAGTCTATTAGAATCTTTTCCAACCAATCCGAGGGCTCCAACTACAACAGAGATTGTTTATGTTCCCATGTACCACATTATTATTATTATTTTCTTCCTGTTCAAATTGCGGTATTATCTTATAAGTTTAACAGAGAGAGGGGAATGTTTACTTATTTATTTATTTATTTTTGAGAAAATTTTCCTCCTACAGAACTTATTAAGAGCTCCCCTATTTATTCATTTCGAATTTCGCCCGAGAGCTCAAACAGTAATTATTATGGTTAAGTTTTTACTTGTACGTTTTTATGATTGCGTTGTTTATCAAATAATATTCAGTCGTTCTTTTTATTCTTATTTTATTATTTGATAAACTTCATGTCTAAAAAAAATAAAATAAAAACATTTCTTTAGTTAAACTGAATTTTTAAAAAACTTTAAACGATTTTCTGGCCCCCGCCTCGCCATCTTTATTAAGACTTCTCCTTGTATTAGGAACTTTTTTCAAATCTTCCACACGAATCTTTTTTTTTGAACATTCTCTCTCCAAATTTCAGTTTAAATAATCGAAGCGTTCCTTTTCCCGATTAAAAGATCAATTTTCTTCTTACCTTTTTTAATTGATCGACTATCGAACATACTTCATATCCCCCGCTCTCTCTCTCTCTAACACACACACACACAAAAGTTAATGCTTATGGACTAATATAGATAAATTTATAAATACACTGAAACAAATACACTAGCGACGGACTAATATAGACAAATCAGCAAATACACTGATTAATGCACATCAACAAGTCCATAGTCTAGTGATGAAAAAAAAAAATTTTACATCAACAAAAATTTATTTTTTAACATAATCTCCTCCTTGTCAACGCACTTTTTTTCTTTTTTTTTACTGTAGGGTTCACCCTGTACAAGGCCCGGGGTCACTCAATGTAGACGGTTGCATTAAGGTGTAGTTTATATGGATAGGAGGGAAGATAACGGCTAACTCTAAACTTGAACCGGTTAAAACTGTAGTGATCGGGAAAGCATCCTCTTGGGAGTCTGTTCCACAGAGCAGTGGTTTGCAGGAAGAAGCAGTTTGGTGCTTAAGTCAACAATTCTCCATTAGTCACATAGATCTAACATTATACAATGAAAGTTTCAGATCAAAACTCAACTACATCAGCCAACAACCTTATTGATCTCGCCTCGTAAGTCTATGCGAAACGCAGGCGCATGCGCGCGCAAACACACACACACATACAAATATACAGACTTCGCTGGCGGGTGCTTAGATTGAGATAATCTCTTGTGTAGACAATATTTTGCTTGCTATCCAATGTCGTCGTATGCAAATTTATTTAACTTGATTTAACATGAAGAGAACATGATGCCGAGTCACGTTCCCTTGCAATCTTTTGATTTTGCCTCTAATTAGCAAATGAAATGAACTGGCCGTGACTAAGACAGATCGACATTTTGTTTTGTTTTATTTTTTCTTGACACATTACCAAGAATCATCTTTGCTTGTTATTCAATACTTCAAGAATGTACGTGTTTAAGTGGTAGAATCTCGAAGTAAAAGCCAAGTGAACATTGGTTGTGTTTCAAATGTCGGAAAACTATAAGTCCTACCAGGATTTAGAATTGACGGACACAATCTTAACAACATATGATGCACAGTTTCTACTGTGCTGATGGCGGACACAGAAAGAAAACAGTAGGAACTTTCAGAGAACGTAGTAAAGGAAAGCGGGAAGGGAGGACTAACTATAAATTGTAAGAAGACAGAATTTATGATTGCCATTGAGAGGAACAGCCCAAGATGCGAGCTACACATTGGAGATGCCATAATCAACCATGATCAGAACTTTAAGACTTCATCGGACTAAAGTGATACTTTTCCCCGTAATGTATCTGACCACATTATTTGATTTTACAAAGAGCTACTTTGGTTAAAAGAGAAAGCAATTTACTAAAACTAAAATATATAGAAAGTGCTTTAATCGCTAGATCATCCACAGTAAATATGCGTCAAGGTTCTTACGACATTTCACCTTTTTTGACACATCTTCTGTTATCACAATGTGGGATATTTATTAATAAAAGCGATGGAAATATGAACAAATAGAAAAATAAACTAAATGAAGTCGGTTACCCAAAAAAGTCGAAACACGTCACACGAAATCTTTTTACACTTTGTCATAAATTTCCCTAAAATTGTACTTGATATAAAAACATGTAAATATCGTTTTCATATATATATATATATATATATATATATATATTGAGGAGGCACGGCGGAGTAATTGATAGTGACTTGGATTGAGGAGTCGAATCCATTACATTCAGTGCTAATATCCTTGGGAAAGGTGTGAATCCTCTTGTTCTCCCTCCAGCTATGAGTAAATAGCAAGACAGACTGGGTTCTATACCCTTGGATGGCAACTGGTCTAGGAGAAGGACAACTCTGAATTCAAAACCTGCGAAAGATCGTTTGGGGACCCTGTGGCACGTAGTGCACCAGATCTCTGTATTCAGCCCTTCAAAAAGTGTGGATGGCCCTGCACGAAACCTTCACCACTATAATCAAATCTCATGCGCTGGCGTCGGGCTGTCAGTTTCCTAGAAACTGATTTCCTTGACCCTCATACGTCGAATTCGACGGGAGAGTCGAGTATATATATATATATATATATATATATATATATATATATATATATATATATATATATATATATGAGGGTTTAGAGAAATATATGGAAGCAATTCATGCGTAAAGTAGAGTATAATAAGAAATTTGAAGACAGGCAGAGTCCGTGGCAACTGCTGCCGACTCTGTCAAGAAGAGAATTTGGCTATTGCTACATATCCTAATAGAGATGTGTTCTGGGTATGACGATAAACTGCATCCAGCAGCAAGGCCTCTGATCAGGAGTTTTGAGGAGTGTGGAACCGCATCTTCGTTGCTGTTGTTCCCGGGTTCACCCTGACCCGGGGTGGTAGCACCCGTTAGGGTCCCAGCTATGGGTAAATAGTTTCCCCCCTCCCTTACGTTTTGGAAAAAAAAGACTATTACCAACTATACGTTTTTGAAAAAATAATGTTACCACCCATACGTTTTTGAAAAAATAATGTTACCAGCTATACATTTTTGAGGGAAAAAAATATTACCAGGAAAAAAAAATTGTTGGCATTAAATGACTAAGTAATATAGATATATTATGTCTATTAATTTTCAAAATAGTCCTTTCTAGTTCTCTAATTATCTTCTTGAATTATCTTCAAAGAAGGCGGTGTAGTTTTTGTTAACCCAAGTACTTTCGATCTCTTCCGAGATCATCCTCAGCGGTTAATAGCAAAGACAAACTTAATGTAACTGTCATTGATTGTGATGGAGATTTTTGTAAAAGACGCGTGAACGTGTTCTGTTATAATTATTTTAAAATTAACAAATGTAGCTATGGTGTTTTTTTTTGTTTTGTTTTTTTTTGTTTTTTTGTAAACAAGCGTCCACAATATAAGGGAACTAACCAGACCTGCAAATGACATTAAATGTTGTTCAAATACTTTTTAAAACATTGCTACGATACACGTAATAAATTTAGTTGAGTGTTGGTTGGTTGCTTTTGACATAGAAGGCCTCGAGAATGTGAAGTTTTTGTTTATTATTTTCATGGTGTAGTATATTGTTGTTGTTAAGTATTTTCCTGTATTGTGAAGGTAGACAGGAATGTGTCTTTAAATGTTGTGCGATAGAACTTGTATCTGACAAATGGAGCGTGTGACACCTTGATAATGTTGTGATTGTCAAGCCAACATATGTACTTTTAAATATTTAAACTGATATAAAATGTTTTTTTCTAAAACACTAATTGACGGAGAAGAGTTATTACGGATGATTAAGTTGGTTGGGTTAAATTTAGTATAGTATATAATTAATTTTTTTTTTCTGGAATCAGTGGGAAATATGAGTAATTAGGAGATTTTAAGGATTTTTTCATCTTGTTTATATTGATATATATTTGATATACTTAGGGTTATTTGATTTATGTTAATATTTCTAATGGATGTATGTTACTATTTCTATATATATGACGTTACTGGTACTTAACTGCAAAACGACATTTGTTAACACTCATAGGACAGCTACCAGACAATCATTTTAAAATACTGAATAAATCATGATACTTAAATTAGAAGCAGATATGACAAATATGACAAGCAGATTATAAAACGTTATTATCTAATGACCCTATGAGAGTATCTGCTTATTACACGTAGTCCAAAGCTTTCCCTAATAGTATCTTTCTGTCCGTCTTTCCTATTGATTTGGCTTGAATTTTCTACTCCGCGTTACGTTTAATATTATATATTGATTCTCTCTCTTTTTTGTCTCGATGTTTTGGTAGCTTATATTGAATTGGTTACTAAATCTGCTGCTAGGAAAGTTGGTTGACTGTGTTCTATAGTAGAATAGAGTGAACCAAATTCTACTAGACAATTTTTCTCGACAGAATCTATCTTACACATTTACAAATCTACCACGCTTTGAATATTACTGTCACATCTGGTCAGGTACTTCTGTTATGTATTTAGAGATTATTGATAGAATCTGCAATTTTATCGGCCTTGACCTGGCATCTCAGCTTTAGTTGCTTTTCCACAGCTGTAACGTCGTTTCTCTGTGCTATTCTATAAATATTTCCATGGTAGTTGTTCTGATGATCTTTCCTGTTGTTAATTACCTAGTCCCACATTAATTTCGTTCAGTTAACTGATTAAGGATTGTGAAGGGGGTATTAGTAAGAATATTTTGTTTAGTTTTTGTATATAAATTGTAAATATTTATTGGGGTTTCATTTTTAAAAGCTGCTATTTTACCCCCATCACATACAAGCCTTTCCCTATGCCTCCTTTTGTTCTTGTGCAACATTGTTGTATAACGCAAAATAAACATTACTTTCCTCTAAGGCACCTAGACTTTATGAATTTAAGCGCAGTATTAGATTGGCGGCAACGACTCATCATTTTACAGTTGAAATAGCAAGATGTAGCCATAAGTGCTATGCTAACAGTTTCTTAATCTGATAAGAATGTTCATGGCATTTGTTCTGCTGAGCTTTCCTATTTAGGACCTAGACTTTATGAATTTAAGCGCAGTATTAGATTGGCGGCAGGGTCTCGTCATCTTACAGTTGAAATGGCTACATGAAACTGTAAGTTCTATGCTAACAGTTTCTTCTCTTGCAGTTCTCGTTTGTGGAAATTTATTCTGAGTTCTTTTATTGTTACTACACATTATTATCACACACTGCAAATCCTGTTGGCAATTTAAAGTCCAATCACGGATCCATCTGATGTGCCGTAGGCCATTTAATCCGTTTTCGGGTTACTCTCTCTGGATTTCAAGAGACTGGCACATTCAGGCACTCGGCTAATAGTTCTAATGTTATAAATAGTCCAATCATGGAAACTTCTGGTGTGCCGTCGTTCATTTAAACTGTTTTCTGGTTACTTTCTCTGGATTTCAAGAGACTGGCACATTGTTCTAATAATATGAATAGTGAATCATGGACACTTCTGGTGTGCCGTGGACCATTTAACCCGTTTTCTGGTTACTCTCTCTGGATTTCTGTCACATGGAGGTACTCGGCTAATAGTTGTAACAATATGAACAGTCTAATCATGGAAACCTATGGTATGCCGTGGGCCATTTAATACGTTTTCTGATTAATCACTCTGGATTTCGAGAGACTGGTACATGGATGTACTCGGCTAATAGTTCTAATAATATAAATAGTCAAATCACGGATCCATCTGGTGTGCTGTGGACCATTTAATCCTTTTTCTGGTTACTCTCTCTGGATTTCGAGAGACTGGTACATGGAGGTACTCGGCTAATAGTTGTAACAATATGAACAGTCTAATCATGGAAACCTCTGGTATGCCGTGGGCCATTTAATACGTTTTCTGATTAATCACTCTGGATTTCGAGAGACTGGTACATGGAGGTACTCGGCTAATAGTTGTAACATTATGAACAGTCTAAACATGGAAACCACTGGTGTGCCGTGGGTAATTTAATCCTTTTTCTGATTACTCACTCTGGATTTCGAGACACTGGCATATGTAGGTAATCGGCTTTTCTAATAATATAAATAGTCCAATCACGGATCCATCTGTTGTGCCGTGGACCATTTAATCCTTTTTCTGGTTATTCTCTCTGGATTTCGAGAGACTGGCACATGGATGTACTCGGCTAATAGTTGTAACAATATGAACAGTCTAATCATGGAAACCTCTGGTGTCCCGTGGGCCATTTAATACGTTTTCTGATTACTCACTCTGGATTTCGAGACACTGGCATATGGAGGTACTCGGCTAATAGTTCTAATAATATAAATAGTCAAATCACGGATCCATCTGGTGTGCCGTGTACCATTTAATCCTTTTTCTGGTTACTCTCTCTGGATTTTGAGAGACTGGTACATGGAGGTACTCGGCTAATAGTTGTAACAATATGAACAGTCTAATCATGGAAACCTCTGGTATGCCGTGGGTCATTTAATACGTTTTCTGATTACTCACTCTGGATTTCGAGAGACTGACACATGGAGGTACTCGGCTAATAGTTCTAATAATAAAAATAGTCCAATCACGGATCCATCTGGTGTGCCGTGGACCATTTAATCCTTTTTCTGGTTGCTCTCTCTGGATTTCGAGAGACTGGCCAATGGAGGTACTCGGCTAATAGTTGTAACAATATGATCAGTCTAATCATGGAAACCCCTGGTGTGCCGTGGTCCATTTAATACGTTTTCTGATTACTCACTCTGGATTTCGAGAGACTGGTACATGATTGTACTCGGCTAATAGTTCTAATAATATAAATAGTCCAATCACGGATCCACTTGGTGTGCCGTGTACCATTTATTCCTTTTTCTGGTTACTCTCTCTGGATTTTGAGAGACTGGTACATGGAGGTACTCGGCTAATAGTTGTAACAATATGAACAGTCTAATCATGGAAACCTCTGGTATGCCGTGGGCCATTTAATACGTTTTCGGATTACTCACTCTGGATTTCGGGAGACTGGCACATGGAGGTACTCGGCTAATAGTTCTAATAATATAAATAGTCCAATCACAGATCCAGCTGGTGTTCTGTGGACCATTTAATACTTTTTCTGGTTATTCTCCGGATTTCGAGGGACTGGCACATGGAGGTACTCGGCTAATAGTTGTAACAATATGAACAGTCAAATCATGGAAACCTCTGGTGTGCCGTGGGCCATTTAATACGTTTTCTGATTACTCACTCTCGATTTCGAGACACTGGCATATGGAGGTACTCGGCTAATAGTTCTAATAATATAAATAGTCCAATCACGGATCCATCTGGTGTGCTGTGGACCATTTAATTCTTTTTCTGCTTACACTCTCTGGATTTCGAGAGACGGGCACATGGAGGTACTCGGCTAATAGTTGTAACAATATGAACAGTCTAAACATGGAAACCTCTGGTGTGCCGTGGGTAATTTAATCCTTTTTCTGGTTACTCTCTCTGGATTTCTGGACACTGGCACATGGAGGCACTCGGCTAATAGTTTTAATAATAAAAATAGTCCAATCACGGATCCATCTGGTTTGCCGTGGACTATTTAATCCTTTTTCTGGTTACTCTCTCTGGATTTCGCGAGACTGGCACAAGGAAGTACTCGGCTAATAGTTGTAACAATATGAACAGTCTAATCATGGAAACCTCTGGTGTCCCGTGGGACATTTAATACGTTTTCTGATTACTCACTCTGGATTTCGAGACACTGGCATATGGAGGTACTCGGCTAATAGTTCTAATAATATAAATAGTCCAATCGCGGATCCATCTGGTGTGCCGTGTACCATTTAATCCTTTTTCCGGTTACTCTCTCTGGATTTTGAGAGACTGGTACATGGAGGTACTCGGCTAATAGTTGTAACAATATGAACAGTCGAATCATGGAAACCTCTGGTATGCCGTGGGCCATTTAATACGTTTTCTGATTACTCACTCTGGATTTCGAGAGACTGACACATGGAGGTACTCGGCTAATAGTTCTAATAAGAAAAATAGTCCAATCACGGATCCATCTGGTGTGCCGTGGACCATTTAATCCTTTTTCTGGTTGCTCTCTCTGGATTTTGTGAGACTGGCCAATGGAGGTACTCGGCTAATAGTTGTAACAATATGATCAGTCTAATCATGGAAACCCCTGGTGTGCCGTGGTCCATTTAATACGTTTTCTGATTACTCACTCTGGATTTCGAGAGACTGGTACATGATTGTACTCGGCTAATAGTTCTAATAATATAAATAGTCCAATCACGGATCCACTTGGTGTGCCGTGTACCATTTATTCCTTTTTCTGGTTACTCTCTCTGGATTTTGAGAGACTGGTACATGGAGGTACTCGGCTAATAGTTGTAACAATATGAACAGTCTAATCATGGAAACCTCTGGTATGCCGTGGGCCATTTAATACGTTTTCGGATTACTCACTCTGGATTTCGGGAGACTGGCACATGGAGGTACTCGGCTAATAGTTCTAATAATATAAATAGTCCAATCACAGATCCATCTGGTGTTCTGTGGACCATTTAATACTTTTTCTGGTTATTCTCCGGATTTCGAGAGACTGGCACATGGAGGTACTCGGCTAATAGTTGTAACAATATGAACAGTCTAAACATGGAAACCTCTGGTGTGCCGTGGGTATTTTAATCCTTTTTCTGGTTACTCTCTCTGGATTTCTGGACACTGGCACATGGAGGCACTCGGCTAATAGTTTTAATAATAAAAATAGTCCAATCACGGATCCACTTGGTGGGCCGTGGACCATTTAATCCTTTTTTTGGTTACTCTCTCTAGATTTCGAGAGACTGGCACATGGAGGTACTCGGATAAAAGTTCTAATAATATAAATAATCCAATCACGGATCTATCTGGTGTACCGCGGGCCATTTAATCCTTTTTCTGGTTACTCTCTCTGGATTTCGAGAGACGAGCACATGGAGGTACTCGGCTAATAGTTGTAACAATATGAACAGTCTAATAATGGAAACCTCTGGTATGCCGTGGGCCATTTAATACGTTTTCTGATTACTCTCTCTGGATTTCGAGAGACTGGTACCTGGATGTACTCGGCTAATAGTTCTAATAATATAAATAGTTCAATCACGGATCCACTTGGTGTGCCGTGGACCATTTAATCCTTTTTCTGGTTACTCTCTCTCTCTGGATTTCGAGAGACTGGCACATGGAAGTACTCGGCTAATAGTTGTAACAATATGAACAGTCTAATCATGGAAACCTCTGGTGTGCCGTGGGCCATTTAATACGTTTTCTGATTACTCACTCTGGATTTCGAGAGACTTGCACATGGAGGTACTCGGCTAATAGTTCTAATAATATAAATAGCCCAATCACGGATCCATCTGGTTTGCCGTGGACCATTTAATCCTTTTTCTGGTTACTCTCTCTGGATTTCGCGAGACTGGCACAAGGAAGTACTCGGCTAATAGTTGTAACAATATGAACAGTCTAATCATGGTTACCTCTGGTATGCCGTGGGCCATTTAATACGTTTTCTGATTACTCACTCTGGATTTCGAGAGACTGGCACATGGAGGTACTCGGCTAATAGTTCTAATAATATAAATAGTCCAATCACGTATCCAACTGGTGTGCCGTGGACCATTTAATCCTTTTTCTGGTTACTCTCTCTGGATTTCGAGAGACTGGCACATGGAGATACTCGGCTATTAGTTGTAACAATATGAACAGTCTAATTATGGAAACCTCTGGTGTGCCGTGGGCCATTTAATACGTTTTCTGATTACTCACTCTGGATTTCGAGACACTGGCATATGGAGGTACTCGGATAATAGTTCTAATAATATAAATAGCCCAATCACGGATCCATCTGGTGTGCCGTGGACCATTTAATCCTTTTTCTGGTTACTCTCTCTGGATTTTGAGAGACTGGCACATGGAGGTACTCGGCTAATAGTTGTAACAATATGAACAGTCTAATCATGGAAACCTCTGGTGTGCCGTGGGTTATTTAATCCGTTTTCTGATTATTCACTCTGGATTTCGAGAGACTGGCATATGGAGGTACTCGGCTAATAGTTCTAATAATATAAATTGTCCAATCACGGATCCATCTGGTGTGCTGTGGACCATTTAATTCTTTTTCTGCTTACACTCTCTGGATTTCGAGAGACGGGCACATGGAGGTACTCGGCTAATAGTTGTAACAATATGAACAGTCTAAACATGGAAACCTCTGGTGTGCCGTGGGTAATTTAATCCTTTTTCTGGTTACTCTCTCTGGATTTCTGGACACTGGCACATGGAGGCACTCGGCTAATAGTTTTAATAATAAAAATAGTCCAATCACGGATCCATCTGGTTTGCCGTGGACTATTTAAGCCTTTTTCTGGTTACTCTCTCTGGATTTCGCGAGACTGGCACAAGGAAGTACTCGGCTAATAGTTGTAACAATATGAACAGTCTAATCATGGAAACCTCTGGTGTCCCGTGGGACATTTAATACGTTTTCTGATTACTCACTCTGGATTTCGAGACACTGGCACATGGAGGCACTCGGCTAATAGTTTTAATAATAAAAATAGTCCAATCACGGATCCATCTGGTGTGCCGTGTACCATTTAATCCTTTTTCCGGTTACTCTCTCTGGATTTTGAGAGACTGGTACATGGAGGTACTCGGCTAATAGTTGTAACAATATGAACAGTCGAATCATGGAAACCTCTGGTATGCCGTGGGCCATTTAATACGTTTTCTGATTACTCACTCTGGATTTCGAGAGACTGACACATGGAGGTACTCGGCTAATAGTTCTAATAATAAAAATAGTCCAATCACGGATCCATCTGGTGTGCCGTGGACCATTTAATCCTTTTTCTGGTTGCTCTCTCTGGATTTTGTGAGACAGGCCAATGGAGGTACTTGGCTAATAGTTGTAACAATATGATCAGTCTAATCATGGAAACCCCTGGTGTGCCGTGGTCCATTTAATACGTTTTCTGATTACTCACTCTGGATTTCGAGAGACTGGTACATGATTGTACTCGGCTAATAGTTCTAATAATATAAATAGTCCAATCACGGATCCACTTGGTGTGCCGTGTACCATTTATTCCTTTTTCTGGTTACTCTCTCTGGATTTTGAGAGACTGGTACATGGAGGTACTCGGCTAATAGTTGTAACAATATGAACAGTCTAATCATGGAAACCTCTGGTATGCCGTGGGCCATTTAATACGTTTTCGGATTACTCACTCTGGATTTCGGGAGACTGGCACATGGAGGTACTCGGCTTATAGTTCTAATAATATAAATAGTCCAATCACAGATCCATCTGGTGTTCTGTGGACCATTTAATACTTTTTCTGGTTATTCTCCGGATTTCGAGAGACTGGCACATGGAGGTACTCGGCTAATAGTTGTAACAATATGAACAGTCTAAACATGGAAACCTCTGGTGTGCCGTGGGTATTTTAATCCTTTTTCTGGTTACTCTCTCTGGATTTCTGGACACTGGCACATGGAGGCACTCGGCTAATAGTTTTAATAATAAAAATAGTCCAATCACGGATCCACTTGGTGGGCCGTGGACCATTTAATCCTTTTTTTGGTTACTCTCTCTAGATTTCGAGAGACTGGCACATGGAGGTACTCGGATAAAAGTTCTAATAATATAAATAATCCAATCACGGATCCACTTGGTGTGCCGTGGACCATTTAATCCTTTTTCTGGTTACTCTCTCTCTCTGGATTTCGAGAGACTGGCACATGGAAGTACTCGGCTAATAGTTGTAACAATATGAACAGTCTAATCATGGAAACCTCTGGTGTGCCGTGGGCCATTTAATACGTTTTCTGATTACTCACTCTGGATTTCGAGAGACTTGCACATGGAGGTACTCGGCTAATAGTTCTAATAATATAAATAGCCCAATCACGGATCCATCTGGTTTGCCGTGGACCATTTAATCCTTTTTCTGGTTACTCTCTCTGGATTTCGCGAGACTGGCACAAGGAAGTACTCGGCTAATAGTTGTAACAATATGAACAGTCTAATCATGGTTACCTCTGGTATGCCGTGGGCCATTTAATACGTTTTCTGATTACTCACTCTGGATTTCGAGAGACTGACACATGGAGGTACTCGGCTAATAGTTCTAATAATAAAAATAGTCCAATCACGGATCCATCTGGTGTGCCGTGGACCATTTAATCCTTTTTCTGGTTGCTCTCTCTGGATTTTGTGAGACAGGCCAATGGAGGTACTCGGCTAATAGTTGTAACAATATGATCAGTCTAATCATGGAAACCCCTGGTGTGCCGTGGTCCATTTAATACGTTTTCTGATTACTCACTCTGGATTTCGAGAGACTGGTACATGATTGTACTCGGCTAATAGTTCTAATAATATAAATAGTCCAATCACGGATCCACTTGGTGTGCCGTGTACCATTTATTCCTTTTTCTGGTTACTCTCTCTGGATTTTGAGAGACTGGTACATGGAGGTACTCGGCTAATAGTTGTAACAATATGAACAGTCTAATCATGGAAACCTCTGGTATGCCGTGGGCCATTTAATACGTTTTCGGATTACTCACTCTGGATTTCGGGAGACTGGCACATGGAGGTACTCGGCTTATAGTTCTAATAATATAAATAGTCCAATCACAGATCCATCTGGTGTTCTGTGGACCATTTAATACTTTTTCTGGTTATTCTCCGGATTTCGAGAGACTGGCACATGGAGGTACTCGGCTAATAGTTGTAACAATATGAACAGTCTAAACATGGAAACCTCTGGTGTGCCGTGGGTATTTTAATCCTTTTTCTGGTTACTCTCTCTGGATTTCTGGACACTGGCACATGGAGGCACTCGGCTAATAGTTTTAATAATAAAAATAGTCCAATCACGGATCCACTTGGTGGGCCGTGGACCATTTAATCCTTTTTTTGGTTACTCTCTCTAGATTTCGAGAGACTGGCACATGGAGGTACTCGGATAAAAGTTCTAATAATATAAATAATCCAATCACGGATCCACTTGGTGTGCCGTGGACCATTTAATCCTTTTTCTGGTTACTCTCTCTCTCTGGATTTCGAGAGACTGGCACATGGAAGTACTCGGCTAATAGTTGTAACAATATGAACAGTCTAATCATGGAAACCTCTGGTGTGCCGTGGGCCATTTAATACGTTTTCTGATTACTCACTCTGGATTTCGAGAGACTTGCACATGGAGGTACTCGGCTAATAGTTCTAATAATATAAATAGCCCAATCACGGATCCATCTGGTTTGCCGTGGACCATTTAATCCTTTTTCTGGTTACTCTCTCTGGATTTCGCGAGACTGGCACAAGGAAGTACTCGGCTAATAGTTGTAACAATATGAACAGTCTAATCATGGTTACCTCTGGTATGCCGTGGGCCATTTAATACGTTTTCTGATTACTCACTCTGGATTTCGAGAGACTGGCACATGGAGGTACTCGGCTAATAGTTCTAATAATATAAATAGTCCAATCACGTATCCAACTGGTGTGCCGAGGACCATTTAATCCTTTTTCTGGTTACTCTCTCTGGATTTCGAGAGACTGGCACATGGAGATACTCGGCTATTAGTTGTAACAATATGAACAGTCTAATTATGGAAACCTCTGGTGTGCCGTGGGCCATTTAATACGTTTTCTGATTACTCACTCTGGATTTCGAGACACTGGCATATGGAGGTACTCGGCTAATAGTTCTAATAATATAAATAGCCCAATCACGGATCCATCTGGTGTGCCGTGGACCATTTAATCCTTTTTCTGGTTACTCTCTCTGGATTTTGAGAGACTGGCACATGGAGGTACTCGGCTAATAGTTGTAACAATATGAACAGTCTAATCATGGAAACCTCTGGTGTGCCGTGGGCTATTTAATCCGTTTTCTGATTATTCACTCTGGATTTCGAGAGACTGGCATATGGAGGTACTCGGCTAATAGTTCTAATAATATAAATAGCCCAATCACGGATCCATCTGGTGTGCCGTGTACCATTTAATCCTTTTTCTGGTTACTCTCTCTGGATTTTGAGAGACTGGTACATGGAGGTACTCGGCTAATAGTTGTAACAATATGAACAGTCTAATCATGGAAACCTCTGGTGTGCCGTGGGCCATTTAATCCGTTTTCTGATTACTCACTCTGGATTTCGAGAGACTGGCATATGGAGGTACTCGGCTAATAGTTCTAATAATATAAATAGTCCAATCACGGATCCATCTGGTGTGCCGTGTACCATTTAATCCTTTTTCTGGTTACTCTCTCTGGATTTTGAGAGACTGGTACATGGAGGTACTCGGCTAATAGTTGTAACAATATGAACAGTCTAATCATGGAAACCTCTGGTATGCCGTGGGCCATTTAATACGTTTTCTGATTACTCACTCTGGATTTCGAGAGACTGGTACATGGATGTACTCGGCTAATAGTTCTAATAATATAAATTGTCCAATCACGGACCCATCTGGTGAGCCGTGGACCATTTAATCCTTGTTCTGGTTACTCTCCTGGATTTTGAGAGATCGGTACATGGAGGTACTCGGCTAATAGTTGTAACAATATGAACAGTCTAATCCTGGAAACCTCTGGTATGCCGTGGGCCATTTAATACGTTTTCTGATTACTCACTCTGGATTTCGAAAGACTGGCACATGGAGGTACTCGGCTAATAGTTCTAATAATATAAATAGTCCAATCACGGATCCATCTGGTGTGCCGTGGACCATTTAATCCTTGTTCTGGTTACTCTCTCTGGATTTCGAGAGACTGGCCCATGGAGGTACTCGGCTAATAGTTGTAACAATATGAACTGTCTAATCATGGAAACCTCTGGTGTGCCGTGGGCCATTTAATACGTTTTCTGATTACTCACTCTGGATTTCGAGAGACTGGTACATGGATGTACTCGGCTAATAGTTGTAATAATATAAATAGTCCAATCACGGATCCACTTGGTGTGCCGTGGAACATTTAATCCTTTTTCTGTTTACTCTCTCTGGATTTCGAGAGACTGGCACATGGAGGTACTCGGATAATAATTGTAACAATATGAACAGTCTAATCATGGAAACCTCTGGTATGCCGTGGGCCATTTAATACGTTTTCCGATTACTCACTCTGGATTTCGAGAGACTGGCACATAGAGGTACTCGGCTAATAGTTCTAATAATATAAATAGTCCAATCACGGATCCATCTGTTGTGCCGTGGACAATTTAATCCTTTTTCTGGTTACTCTCTCTGGATTTTGAGAGACTGGCACATGGAGGTACTCGGCTAATAGTTGTAACAATATGAACAGTCTAATCATGGAAACCTCTGGCGTGCCGTGGGCAATTTTATCCTTTTTCTGGTTACTCTCTCTGGATTTCGGGAGACTGGCACATGGAGGTACTCGGCTAATAGTTCTAATAATATAAATAGTCGAATCACGGATCCACTTGGTGTGCCGTGGACCATTTGATCCTTTTTCTGGTTACTCTCTCTGGATTTCGAGCGACTGGCACATGGAGTTACTCGGATAAAAGTTCTAATAATATAAATAGTCCAATCACGGATCTATCTGGTGCACCGCGAGCCATTTAATCCGTTTTCTAGTTACTCTCTCTGGATTTCGAGAGACTGGCCCATGGAGGTACTCGGCTAATAGTTCTAATAATATAAATAGTCCTATCATGGAAACTTCTAATGTGCCGTGGACCATTTAATCCGATTTCTGGTTACACTCTGTGGATTTTGAGAGACTGGGATATTGAGGCACTCGGCTAATTGTTCTAATAATATGAATAGTGAATTATGGATCCATCTGGTGTGCCGTGGGCTATTTAATACGTTTTCTGGTTATTCCCTCTGGATTTCGAGAGACTGGCACATGGAGGTACTCGGCTAATACTTCTAACAATATAAACAGTCAATCATGGAAATTTCTGGTGTGCCGTGGGCCATTTAATCCGTTTTCTGGTTACTCTCTCTGGATTTCGAGAGATTGGCACATGGAAAATTGGATGTATTTATCTTATTTTATGTTTGATAATCTTTGGTTTTGTTGGACGGGTCCGTTTTGGGATTACACTCATACCCACGCAGACACACATACATATGGGTGTACGCATTATAATTCACATAAACACACACATTTAAATAATGTGTGATTAGGCAAAGATATATATCTATTTGTTCGAGCACACATACACACGCAAATGAGACCGTATGTAGCCAAGTTCTTTCAACAAGGGTTAAGCTCGAATGTTCTTGGCTCAATTCAAATCGGCCGTTTGTATCGTCAAATGGAATAACACTTCTGCAAACACACACATACACACATGTATATGTGCACATATATTTCTATCTGTCTGGGCCTTAAATATATTTTTATATTGTTTTCTTTCAATTGGTTCTGTATGTGAATATAGCGATGATGATGGTTTTATTTGTAACGCATATTACTTGTGTATTATATATATATATGGTGGGGGTGGCGTGTGTCTGTGAGTATGTCTATATATATGTGTGTGTGTGTATCTATGTATATTTATATTTGTTGAGCACTTTTGTTGTTTGCCTTATAAACTTCTTTACTGCGGTGCTATTTTTGTTCTGCCACTGATAACTTTTTCTGACACACTGATAAATATATTCTGGTCTTTTGACCCTACCCGCCAATCTCCAGTCAAAATGTTACGGTTTTTGCATTCTCGGCCTTATGTCCATTCGCTCCTCGGTGATTTTAGATATATTTACCAGCTACCCTTATTATAACACCCAGTGTTAGCCAAAGCGGGAATAATAAAATAATCGCCTAAAGACTAACCTAGCGCACAGTAAACTGACAATCGCCGACGGCCAGACCTACACCGGAAGTTTAGGATTATATATATACATATATTTACCAGATGCTGCGCCACCATCAGCAGATGAGTCATAACGTTTTGGGCGCATATCTAAGGACTCTCGAAACCGACAGCTATCATACACACACACACACACACACACACACACATATATATATATATATATATATATATATATATATATATATATATTAGCTCACGAAAATAAATTAATTCGGTCGAGCACTGTGAGGAGAAAGCGCGAATTTGCAAAGAGTGACTATTACTACAAGACTCTCCCAGTGTTTATGAAAAAAAAAAATAATAATCTCCGACTGATGCCAAATCGGTCGAGTTTCGGTCCTGGCTTGAAGCGATCAGATGTCCAGCCACACCGATGAGCTATGACACAGCGAAACAGTCTGTCTGTGGATGTCGATATATATATATATATCATTTAAATAAAAACAGACCAATTTAAGGTCCCATGTAATAAATTATTTCACCACAGCCCTTTTAAATTACTATGGATCATCAGACTTTACTTCCAAAGGTTGAAACACAAAATGAAAAGAAATTTACACATTTTTGACGGGCCGTATTAAGCATATGTAAATTAACGAAGTGAGGAAGTGAGGGGGAGAGAGAAGACGTGAGTGAGTTAGATGTAATTTACAATTTCTATTCTTTTATAATTAAAATTACTTGATGAGATCCAGACATTGACACATTTAAACGGTATATATATATATATATGTATATATATATATATATATATATATATATATATATATATATATATATATATATATATATAAAGAGAGAGAGAGAGAGACAGACAGACAGACAAACAAAGAGAGAGATATATCGAGCCTGTGGATATATATATATATATATATATATATATATATATTAATATACATATATAAATATACATACATTAATATGCAGACATGCATATATTAATATATATACATACATTTATGAAATGGACAAAGTCCGACAATTATTTAAGATATTTTATGTTTATACATTGTTTTTATAGATACAAGTATTTAAGTAAATGCTCTGTTTATAATAAACAGTATTAAACAACATTTACCGGCCTGAATGTCCGAGAAATTTTCACAGAAAACATTCGTTCTCCGACAGGATTCGAACCTGTACTGAAGTTCAAATACAGTAAATTCGACCTTGCTAACTGAACGCGTCTCTGTGGCCAAATCGGTAAAGGCACGTCAAGCTAAATGACGGTTCCGTATAGGATACGGCCAGGGAATGAACTAAAGCGTACCTCGGGTAGCGCTGGCTGTTCGGTTAATGAATGTCGACTATTTCCTTATAAGGAAACAGCTAATATCACCATTACCATTTGTGGGGATGACTTAATTCATATCTCATCAAATACATTTAAAATACTAGTGGGTGCTGAAAAGTTCTTGACCTGACCAAGAAACTTCTCAAAACACCTGTGGTCATTTGCCAATTCTTTATTTTTTATTTATTTATTTATTTATTTATTTGCAGAGTGGGAGCGAGTATCATGAAATTTTGCGCACCTCACTCATATGTTTAATAATGAAAATACTTGTCAGTAAAAAGAAATTGCCATTAGATTTATCTCTTTTCACGCACCCTATAATCTGGAATCGTAATCGATTTCTCTTGTCTTCATTTTGCACAAATTCTTTGATTAATTAATAGTTGCTCTTTTATTTTCTATGGACAACAAAAGAAGAAACACGTAATTAAATCATTCGAAAAATAATTTCCTATAATTACTATATATTCTGGACTGAATTATAAGCCGCCAACATCTGTTTAATTTCTTCTTCTTTTTCTTCTTCTTCTTTATTATTATTATTATTATTATTATTATTATTATTATTATTATTATTATTATTATTACTACTACAGTCTCTTTTACTTAATTACACTGAAAACCCTTAAAGCTATTTTATTGTAGGTCGTTTTATAGTGTGATAGATTCATTTAAATTAGTACTACCATTTTCTTTTTTCATCCTGGGTATGACGATAAATTACATCCTGCACCAAGGTCGCTGAACGGGAGGTTTTGAGGAGCGTGGCACCATCTCTTAATTGCTGTTGTTCTCAGGTTCACCCTAACTTGCGGTGGTATTTTTCCATATCTGAAACCCTGTTAGGGTTTCAGATATGGGAAAATAGTTAACCCAAACTGCGATCAAAACTCTATGAAAGTATAAAAAATAGATTTTTATAGTAAAAATACCAGCAATATATTTTTTTAAAAATGCCTGCAATACATTTGACTCTCGACAAAAACCCTGTTTACAAAAATACGTGAATGAAATAACCTCTTGAGGTGTTGATATACCGTAAAAGAAAATCAACCCAAAACTGATTTACAAACTGATTTCTTACAAAGAATACATATTCTGTTTATACCAACCTATACTAAAAATCTTGTCGACATTAAATAACCCATTGAGGTGTTTATATGCCGTTAAACAAAATAAACTAAACCAAACAGGTTTCTTTTTGTCTTTGAATTTTACCGATTTCTTTTGTAATTTGGTAGTTGGATATCCCATGAAGAATAATTAGCGTTTGTTTTATTTTATCATAAAATGAAGCATTATCGATCTTTACCGATATTTTATTATCTTAATTCCGATTACTTTGTATCGCAACTACTCATGCCACCATTTTGTGGCCATTAGTTAGTAATATAGAAAATTAAAATCACGATTTACATAAATCATGAATATCATTGGAGCAGCAGATGCACTGCAGCCGTTGTATGAATGAATGCGTATACGGCAGAATAGCTGAAATGTGCTTACCCCACTTTTCCTAGGCTGGTTGCCCTACCAAGGCTAAAGAGTTCATTCTATGTTGCTAATTAACCCATAACTTTAGGAAGATGGATTTATGGGTGGTTGGAAATAGTAACTCTCTTGCTTATCTCTTGCTTATCTCCAGTTTCCAGTTACACATCATAGGCATTAGTATATCCGTGATATGCTAACATAATGGAAGGAAGAAGCAGAATAACTGAAAGAAATGAATGCTAAATATACTTGGTGCTCAAAAAGATTTTACATACAGATGTGCAACACAAGAAATCATATACAAATATGTATATAACTGACACCAAACATCATGTGTGGCAACAGCGAATATCGATGTGGGAGAACAAAATATATTTTTATATACTATTATATAATCGTTTTTTGTTTGTTGTTACTCAAACAGCAGATCAGATTCCGAAGATAAAAGGGCCATAAGTTCTAGTCTCACTAGGAGTTTTTGCTTTTTTTATTTTTTTTCGATCTGAACTACCCACTATAAGAAGCCGGTAGAGCATTTCAAAAGTGAAAAGAAAGAACAACACAGCAACTCGTAGCGAGTATGCTTTCATCTTTCACCCTTAAGGCTTCAAGTGCTAGGGTATATTTTAATCATTTCACCTCACGCAAGGCAATAAAGCCACTAAGACTCAAGGGGTTATTGAGTTTGAGAGAATATGAGAAAAAGGGAAAATATTATTAAGGAGAGAGAAAAATAAGAGAACAGGAATTAAGAAGGCAGAAAATACATTGCATTTAAATTTTTGAAGATGAAAATTGACTGGAAAGCAAAAAGCAGGAAGAGAGTTCCACATGTGAGAAGTGCGAGAGAAGAAACTATTAGCATCGAACTTACAGTTACACCTAGCAATTTCAACAATAAAATAGTGGTTCTATGCAATGTGCTCGCTATTTTCAGATAAAGAATTTCACCTTTTTTTAGCACAACAAAAAGATTTTAATATTACATAACACGGAAGGACGTAAACTTAGCACTGGCCGTCTTTACGTGTCCCGTTCCAATGTTACGGATATAAAAAGGCCAACTAATACGAAGAGATCACGCGGAAAAATTCGCCGTGGATAGCATCATTTTTTATCATTTCAGCCCCAAGCAAGGCAATAAAGTCACTAAGACACAGGGGGTTACTAATTGACAGAGGATATAACTGGAAAGCAAGAAGCCGGAAGAGAGATACAAAAGCGAGAAGTGCAAGGGAAGAAACTGTTAGCAGAGAACTTACGGTTACGTCTAGCTATAATGACAGTCGCTTTTGCAATGAAAAGCAGCTGAAGTTAAGATGAAAAATTTAAGGATCCTCGATATCGCACCTCCCGGTACCTATCTGCTAAATTATGGCAAATATCAAACTTCCCCTACTATCTCCGCTTTTTTTTCTCTCTAAAATGCTCGACACTTTTACACTAGGTTAAAAAATGTACGATTCCCGACATTGCGAATGTAGTGAATAAAATTGACAAAACACTTTCCCTAACGTTTTAAACCCATAACTTTAGGGGGCAATATGGTTGTAGCCATATTTCTAAATCTTCAAAGAAAAAAGCCAGCAGTAATAGTTTGAATTGATCTTTTTTTACTATTGTTCACCCCCATACAAGACCAAAGAGTCACTCAAGCTAGAGGATTACAAAGTGAGATTTTTGTAAGCGTGTCCAAGGAACAAGCGGTGCATATTACGAGGATATGTAAGATAGATAACGGTTGAACCAAAACTTGAAGAAATTATGATTTTAGTGATTGGGGAAGCATCCTTTAGGAGTCTGTTCCATAATTCAACAGTTCTGGGGAAGAAACTGTCTGAGCGGAACTTCCTCCTTACCAAGGGAATATGAAGGAATGTGGCTATGTAGGATAGATAATAGTTGACCGTAGACCTGAAGAGGTTAAGATCATCATGATCGAGGAAGCTTCTTTTTGGGAGACTGGTTTTCAAAGTAACAGTTCTGGGGAAGTAATTACTATTGGTCCTTTACTTTCAACACGTGTCTCAAGATCTCATTGTTGTTTGTTATTGTTGTACGTTTGAATTCATTTCATTTTCAGTATAAAAAATAGAGAAAAGGAATCCTCTATCAATTACAAATACATATATAACAACGGAGTAACAATACATTTACACATACCCAACATTCCACCCCTTACATAGTAAATACGCCTACTCCTCGAAAAGGCTTCCCACAGACGGAACACTGCTGGTCTCTCGCTACTCTATCGCCATTTTCATGACAAATATTTGGATGAACGACATTCTTTGCTTTGACTAGTCCAGACCTACACTATAAGAACCTGCTATACCGCGCACGCAGAGTCGGCTTGCCGTCATTTCCTTCGTATTCAATGGGTAAGGAAGTTCCATTCGTTTATTTTTTTATCTCTTGTATGATGCAACCACCTTAAAATTAGCTTCAAAATTAGGTCTTCAAAATTCGCATAATACGCGAATATATATATATATATATATATATATATATATATATATATATATGATTTTTCTCGATCGATTATATCTGCTCACGATAGATACAATTTATTTAAGTAAATGGTCTGTTTTTAATTAAATAGTATTTATTATATCTAGCGGTCTGAACGTTCGAAAAATTTTGTAGAAAATACGCGTTCTCCGACAGGAATCGAACCTGTATTCCCATACGGAAACCGTCATTTGATCTGATATGTTACATCATTTGGCAACAGAGGAGCGTCTGGTTAGCAAAGTCCGAATTACTGTTTATAAACACACAATCTTCGACGATTTTTCAATTATTTAATATATTTTCTGTTTATACGTTATTTTTATAGCTACAATTTATTTGAGTAAATGTAATTAATACTGTTTAATTAAAAATCAGAGCATTTACTTAAATAATCTGTATCGATAAAAATGACGTATAAACAGAAAATACATTAAATAATTGTCAGACTTAATCCATTTCATTATATGCTGTCATTGTTTACGTTAAGATACGTTGCGTGAGCAGATAGGATCGATCGAGAAACATTGTCGAAAATTGTGTATTTAAAAACTGTTATTTGGACTTTACTAACCAGACGCGCTTCTCTGTAGCTAAATTGTATAGCACGTCAGATCACATATATATATATATATATATATATATATATATATATATATATATAATTAATACAAGTAAAGCTTTGTCACTTAGCTTCAACATTCCAACTCCAGTGTTCCATAGACAGAGCTGTCTGTTCACTCGTCAAGAGTTACTGACCCGTATATATGTTTATTACATTGTATCTTCTTGAACCATATTACTTTTGCTTTTTCTTAATGAAAAATGAAATTTAGAAAATTTTTTGACAGATTTCCTCTTTGTCTGGGAAGGTCTATTCGTAATTTGGAAAATAGAATCGTTAAAATTAATCGACATAAAAATGCCTGTCGTTTTCAATAGTATTTGCCTTATATATATATATATACTCGACTCTCCCGACGAATTCGAGGTATGAGGGTCAAGCACATCAGTTTCTAGGAAACCGACAGCCCGACAACAGCACATGAGATTTGATTCTAGTGGTGAAGGTTTCGTGCAGGACCATCCACACTTTTTGAAGGGCCGATTACAGAGACCTGATGCACTACGTGCCACAAGTTCCTCAAACGACCCTCCGCTGGTTTTGAATTCAGTGTTCTCCTTCTCGACTAACTGCCATCAAAGGCTATAGAACCCAGTCTGTATATATATATATATATATATATATATATATATATATATATATAAAACAAAGGCCGAACAAAACACGGCGATCAGTAAATTCCTGGAAGTTAACGCATTTTAAAGGTTAGCAGATTTTTGTCGATTAAGTGCTCAATATTTAAAAAATAAACAACCAAACTAGAGAAACGAAACCCTGGGAAGTGGAATGGTGTATCTGCGAAACTGAAAGGTAAGCCCTTTTAATTCTCTCTCTCTCTCTCTCTCTATATATATATATATATATATATATATATATATATATATATATATATGTGTGTGTAATGTGATAGCTTTCTTGCGCTTTGCACATTATAATAAGGTGCAACAAAATGCTACATAGCACTTGCTTTGATGACTTGAACCGCAGCAAACTTGGAGAAGCTACTTATATGTCTGATGAAGTGGAAGAAATTTTGGATAGCTTGCAGCAAGTTGTCCATGCTGATGTAGAATCTGAACTGATACACCTGTCTCATACTGTCAGATACCGTGTTCTGGCAAAAAGAAAAGTACTCCTCTTATAGTCAAAATCGTACCTAATGTATGAAGCAGGAGAGGCTGTTTTCCTTTACATGAAAGTCAAAGAACCTGAAGACGAAAATGAAAAACTCAAACAAAGATTATCAAAACTAGAAACTCAATTCCCACAAGAATTTGATATAACGCAGAAATACATTAACTATATATATATATATATATATATACATATATATATATATATATATATATATATATATATAGTGGAAAAGGTTTTGATGTGAAGCTTTTAAGACTTTATCAGACTAAATTAGTTATGTTGATGCGATTACACATGCGCACAAACGAGGGATGCTGGGAATTTTAAATTTGATTTTTTTTAGTCCAATGAAGTCCTAAAGAACGAAACGCGTCAAACAAAATTCTTTTCCCCTTTGTCATACATTTTACCCCAGTATTTATCTTAATGTATAAAAACTTATATATCGTTATCTCTCATATATATATATATATATATATATATATATATATATATATATATATATATATATATATATATATATATATATTCAAACAGGTTTGGTTAAATAATTTAGACGTATTATGCCTCATCTAAGTGAAAACTCAAACACCAATGTATCTTTCACTGATCAAGTAAAAAATTTAAATTAATTATAGTCTCTACTAAATTTAATATAACCAACCTAGTAGCCCAAAACAATTCTTCTACGTCAACTAGCATCTTACAAAAGACCAACATTGTATATCAATTTAAATGTCCTTTGGGAGATTGCATCCCTGATAAAACATGACAATACGTATGTTGGTGTTACAACATCGATGCTGACTAGAAGCCTTACGTTTCACTTGGATGAGCATAGTTAAATCTTAGATCATTTAAAGGAACACTCATGTCCTTATTCACAATTTATACAGATATTAGTTGAAAATACATCAATTCTACACCAAAATAATAAGCAAAACCTTAAAATTCTAGAAAACCTTTATATAAGATAATTAAAGTCAACTATGAGTATAGCAACAAAGTTCTTAAATGATTGTAGCAGCAAAGTTCTATATAGAAAAATAGTAATAAAGAGTAAATAAATAAATACAAAAGTTACCTCCCTTGCATGGAAACAAGCCTCATGAATTTGAATTTGACCCTAGAACGCTGCAAAACCCAGTAAAACGAACAGTGAAAAAATATTTTGAATTTACGGAACTACGTATACACATCCGAAGCCAATTTAATGCCCCTGAAGATGGTCTCAGGTGAGATTGTAAGTATTTGGGAAAATAAAAATAAAAAAAATAAAAATTTTGGTATTTTTTTAATCAAATTTCTGCGGCTACCAAGAAATTAATTCCTGGGATCGAAAGAATTAAAACTAAAATAAAAAGACATAATGCGTTTTAATTATTTAACCTGTTTGAATGAAAATATGCTGCCTATATATATATATATATATATATATATAATTATTTATTTTTAAAGAAAAAAAAAATTTATAATAAATATGTTATAAAATCACTACAAAAATAGCCATTTTGTTTCAACACCTTCGGTGTCTTATCAAGTGATGACGTTGAATGTAAAATAAATGGTTTTAAAAGTTTCAAATTAATTAATATTCTACGCAAGGGGAAAACGTTGTTACAAAGGCTAGATGGACCAATCAGAACATAAGTACAGGAAAATTCAAAAAGCTCGATAACGAAGTCATGTTATAATATCTATTCAGATGTTTAGTATTAAAAAATAATTTATTCCAACGAATAATTACTAAATTATATGATAAAATTTAATATTAAAATTTAAAACTGCTAATTACAAAATCAAAATTTAACATTTATTCGCTATCAAGTTTACAACTATAAAATTACTGAGGAGAAAAGAAGAAATATATATGTTATTCAATTTATTTTTTCATTGAAGTTACTTTAGCTATATTTAATATCCGGTCTTTTTACAATGTATACATTTTAATCCTCATGGTGTGTAAATGGGGTCCCAAACTCACGCGTAAAACAAACGCAGTCAGATTCTAATACATAAGCACCAAGACATATACACACACAAAAAAGGGAACAAGACAGAGAACATCTCCACCGTCTGTCATGAAAAAAAAAAGGGGGGGGGATGTGAAAAGAGAAACCAACACACACGTACATACATACATAATTAAAAGTGGATGCACTTTCCATACACATAGATACATATAAATACATGCACACACATCCACAGACATTGACCCAGACAGTTGGATACCCCAACCGATAAATATTTAAGACAGAAAATGTCATTGCATGAATGTTAACAACCTATTGAAATCTAACTTAAGCGAGTAAATATACAAAGATAAAAATGATCAAAATTAATATTATTTAATATATTAAAATATAGTGTATGTAGAAAAAAAAAAAACAAAAAAAAAAAAAACAAAAAACCAAAAACCGGACATTAAATTCAACACCCATCGGTAGCTACGATGTCCACCTCATATACATATTTTATAGTTGTAAACTTGATAGCGAATAAATGTTAAATTTTGATTTTGTAATTAGCAGTTTTAAATTTTAATATTAAATTTTATCATATAATTTAGTAATTATTCGTTGGTATAAATTATTTTTTAATACTAAACATCTGAATAGATATTATAACATGACTTCGTTATCGAGCTTTTTGAATTTTCCTGTACTTATGTTCTGATTGGTCCATCTAGCCTTTGTAACAACGTTTTCCCCTTGCGTAGAATATTAATTAATTTGAAACTTTTAAAACCATTTATTTTACATCCAACGTCATCACTTGATAAGACACCGAAGGTGTTGAAACAAAATGGCTATTTTTGTAGTGATTTTATAACATATTTATGTTATAAATTTTTTTTTTCTTTAAAAATAAATAATTATATCTGCTCTACTTTGTATTGAGCACTCTTTTAAGAATAGTAATTGTTGGTTATTGGAATTCATTCCATATACACCAATCATATACTTGGGTATATATATATATATATATATATATATATATATATATATATATATATATATATATATATGTCCTTTTTGCTTCCAGCAAATTAGTAATTTTTATGTTCTTAATTCATTAACACTATGTAACCCCTTGTGTTTTAGTGGCTTTACTGTCATGCTTGCTTATTTTTATCATAATCATTTCATATTCACGAATATTTTTCCATATATTACAGTTAACTTTAATTTAATTTATTTAATTGTAATATATAGATTATGATAAAAAAAAGTAGACATAATATTTGGAATTTATTCAATCAGACATTCCTAAAAGAGAATTTGCTGCCTAAATACACACACGCGCGCACACACACACACACACACACATATATACATTATATATATATATATATACATTATATATATATTTATATATATATATATATATATATATATATATATACATTATATATATGTATATATATTATATATATACATTATATACATATATATATAATATATATATTATATATATACATTATATACATATATATATAATATATATATATATATCGGCAGCATATCTTCATTTAAGCATGTTTCATTAAATAATATAGACCTATGTCTATTTATAATAATACTTTCCAGTTCTCTAATTATGTTCTTGATGTTACGTTGTAATTCATCAAGGAAGGCGCCGTAGTTTTTGTTAACCCAAGTACTGAGATCAACCACAGAGGTGAATTGCGAAAACAAACTTAATGTAACTGTAATGGTTGTGATAATGATTTTTTTAAACGTGCTTTGCTGTAATTATTTTAAATATATATGTATCTTACACATATATCAGTTTACCATTCGTCCTTGCTTTGAATATTGCAGCGACATCTGGTTTGGTGCTCCAGCTATATATTTAGAGAACTTTGATAAAATCCAAAGAAGAATCTGCAATGTTATTGGTTCTGACTTTCCCACAGGCTTAATATAACTTCCCTTTGCTTTTTCTATAAATATTTTCATGGTAATTGTGCTGATGTACCTTTCTCTATGGCATCTAGACTTTATGAATTTAAGCGCAGTACTAAATTGGCGACAAGGTTTCATCAATGTATAGTAGCAGTGGTTAGATGTAAAGGTTCTATGCTAACAGTTTCATCTCTCGCACCTCTCGCTTGTGTTACTCTCTTCCGGCTTCTTGCTTCCCAGCTAACTTTGATCTTCAAAAATTTAAATGCAACCTAGTCTTCTTAATTCTTTTTCTTTTATTGTTTTCTCTCCTTATCAGATTTTTCCCTCATATACCCTAACTCTCAGTAACCACTTGCATCTTAGTGGCTTTATTACCTTGGTTGAGGTGAAATGATAAAAAAAACGAAATAATTTGTTTAGTTGCCATAATTTACGTGAAAAGAATAACGGTTTAGAAGTTTTCTCTAAATATTCTTTTGAACGCCTAACTAAAATTAATTTAGTTATAGAAAAAAATTTTGTAAAAAATTGGGGACTTTTAAAAAAATCATTTCATCGTAAGCAAAGCCACGATGATACAAGGGGTTACTGAGAGTGAAAGAAACATAGAGGACAATACAAGAACAGTATTGAAGAAGACAGATGACGATTGACGTTGCATTTAAAATGTTGAAAATCGTAGTTAATAGGAAAGCGAAGAAGCCGAAAGAGAGTTTCACAAGCAAGAAGTACGAGTGAAGAAACTGTTAGCATAAAATTTACGGTTACAATTAGTAATTTCAATAGGTGCCATTTTAGCCCGCCGCTTTGGCAATTTTTTTTAAAGAACCCTTGGGAAAAGTGAGAGAGAGAGAGAGAGAGAGAGAGAGAGAGAGTGTGTGTGTGTGTGTGTGTGTGTGTGTGTGTGTGTGTGTGAAGATCACGAGGAGCTGTTAATGATCTGACCTGAATTAGGCCGATGGTTCAACGGAGCAGTGGAACCGTCTGTTGTTGAATGAGTTGCCAAGTGAATGTTGTTTGCCATAAACTTGTAGCAGTTAGTAAATCCTTAAAGAATTATAATATCAGCGGATGAGATATCTTGTAGTATTGTTGTGACCAAGAAAATGGTTAAGTAACAACAAAAAACAAGTTTGCAGATATATCGTAGATTAAACAGTAAGTACACCAGTAGAGAATTACACGACTAGTAAGAATGTATCGAATGAACTAGCGCTCTGTCTATTCACACTTCCCTGTTCTCCGAAGCCTTCTCTCCTACTAATCTTATAGTAGGCGGAAGAGTCTAACATAGACTCTTTAGAGGGAAGACACCACAACAAGTATCAAGGAAGACTTGGTCTGCATCAAAGTAGTTTTATTTCAACAATTGCGTTTATATTGACTTCAGAGTCCTGCATCTTCTTCTCAACTACTGAAATGTTAACTGATCTGATGACCCTCAACAGTCCTGACTATCCACTTAGTTGTCTCGGGAATTAACACTGATTAAACCAGATGGCCACATCCCTGTTATTTGTACGGGTGAGCACACAAATCATTGTTTCAAATTCCGAATAGTTGAAAATAATCCAGAAAAGGAGCTTCTCAATTCTTTTTTTATAGATATTCTTTTTTTATTACTCTGAATCAAATACAGCGTGGCCATAATCAGTCTAAAAGACAAGACTTATTTAAAAAGTCTCTTCTGAACACCTCATTGGTTGGAAATGTATTCGCTCTTTGGTTTTTGTTGTTTTTTTTGGGGTTTTTTTTTTATTGTTTTTTGTTTTGTTTTTTTGTTACTAAAATTTTTATAAACTGCAACCCTTGGTAAAAATTTGCGGAATGTACTCGCCCTGCCCTCAATACCTGTGTAAAAAATACAGCGTTTACGTAAGAAAATATAAATATGTACATAGTGATAAAAACAGCAAAAGTAAGTAAACTTGTCTGTGTTGATCTATCATTCGCGTCGCATTCATTTTTCTTTATAAGTTTGTTGCTCGAAGCTAAAGAAATGCTTCTCTTTGAATATGCGTGTTTTTCTGTTCAGTGTTGGAAATGTGATTTTCTTGTTTATTCCCTATCAAAGAGAAATTTTATTTATTGCACAGTGAATCATGTAATGAAACTGCTTATATATGCCTTTGATGTTACGAATTTTGCTCGGCTTCTCAATAACTGTTACGAAAGGAATCTTTAGAAAGTTAATTGTTACTTAAAAGAATATGAATCATTTTCTTCTCCAATTATGGTCTTTTATTTATTTTTTTTTCCTTCCCGTCGTCTTTCTTTTTAAATTTGATTTTCTGTCCTTTATTTTATTTAATTCCATTTTCATTCCTTCTTTCCATCGTCTTTATTTGTTTTTTCAATTTCCTTCCGTTCTTAGACTTTTTCTATAACTCCTTCATTTCGTTTTTCATTCTTATATTTTATTTCTTTGATTTTTATATTTCCAGCTTACTTCCTTTCTTTCCTTCCTGTCGTTTTTTATGTTTTTCTTTCCCTCTTTTATTCCTTCCTTTTTTTCTTTCCTTCGTCTTTATTTTTTTATACTTTTCTTGCATTCTTTACTTTTCTATAATTCCTTCCTTTTGTTTCTGTTTATATATTTTTCCTTCCTTCCTTCCTTCCTTCCTTCCTTCCTTCCTTCCTTCCTTCCTTCCTTCCTTCCTTTGTTTCTTTTTCAGTTTTCTTCAATTGTTTACCTTTTTCATCGTTCTTTCCTTCCTTTTCCCTTTCATTTTGATTTACTTTTTATATTTTCTTTCTTTCTCTGAGCTTTATATTTCCTTCCTTTCTCCCTTCCTTCCTTTCGTCTTTCTATTTAAATAGCAGATCGTCCTGGGTATGACGATAAACTACATCCGGCAGCAAAGCCTCTGATCGTGAGATTGGAGGTTTTGAGGAGCGGGGAACCACCTCGTAATTGCTGTTGTTCTCAGGTCCATTCTGACCAGGGGTGGTAGCACCGGTTAGATCTCCAGCTATAGACAAATACTGCCCCCCACCCAAAAAAAATAAACAGCGTATTTTTATAATAAAATGAGTAACAATAGATTTTTATAGTAAAATGACAATTAATGCAGCACAAAAAATATATAAATACATTTTTATAGTAAAATTATCAACAATACATTTTATAGTAAAATGACTATACAAAAAGAGGGACATGGATCAAGGCCAAGGCATCAGAAGATGTCGATTGACATTACATTTGAATATTTGAAGATTATAGCTATCAGGGAAGCAAGTGATAGGAAGGGAGTTCCACTGACGGGAGGTGAGAGATAAGAAGCTGTTGGAGTAGAAGAGATGGCTACATTTAGTTGTTTCGACAGTAAAAGGGTGGGACCGAGATGCCAACATAGTAGCGTGCTTAAATTCATGCAATTTGGGAACCAGTGAAAGTAGCTCGTCGGAGTAGTTGCCATGAAAGTACTTGTAGCAAAAACAGAGGGAAGCTACAGGACGTCTGTGAGATAGCGACTGCAGACGGGAAGCCAGATCAGGACCAATCACGTTGCATAGCCGTCTTTGGATTTTGTCAAGGAACTCGAGATGAACAGCAGGAGTACCAGACCATATATGACAGCAGTATTCCATGCAAGGGCGAATGGTTGATTTGTAGATTTGAAGGATGGACTCAGACGAGAAAAACCTTGTGGCACAACACAGAGAACCAACTTTCCTTGCGGTAGATAAAACTATTGATTCGATGTAGTTGTTCCACTTCAGGTTAGTGGTAAGCGTGTGACCAAACAGGCGGAGAGAGGCACTCTCGTGGAGTTGGGCATCAGTCTACTACTACGACGACCACGGCGACAGCGACGACGACGACGACGACGACGACGACGATGACAACGACGACGACCACCACCACCACGACTAGGTAGTAATTCTACTTTGTGGAACAGACACCAGCCAGGATGTTTTTCCGATCGCTACAGTCTTAACCTCTTCAAGTCTAGAGCCAACCGTTATCTTCCTTGCATAACCTTATGTACTGCACTTCTCGACTTTTCTTACGCTCATGCAACACCATGTAGTAACCAATCTACCTTGAATGGCTTTTGAGTCTAGTGTTGGGTGAACACTAGTGGTAAAAACAAGCTTTTCTGGCTTTTTCCTGCACCTTGGCCAATCGTGGCAGGAGTAAAATAAATATAATATTCTATTCCACGGGATCCAATCTCCTAGGCGGCATCTTCACATGAAACTAAAATTGTGGGGTCAGAGTATTTCTTGACGTTTGCGACGTTCCAAAAGGACCAGTGTCGAAGGAACTAGCAAACGCGTATACAAACACATACGGGATAAAGTTTTATATATGAAGAATATTTGTGGGGGGAGGGAAGCTATATGACAATGTGGAAAAAAGTGTCCGTGCGCATGAGTAGTGGCATCAACGCAAACAAACTTAGCCCGGCAAAGTCCTAAAGGACGAATCGCGTCACACGAAAACTTTCCCCATTTTGTCATACACCCCTCTTCACCACCACAGATACATATACTTGGGAGGACGAAAATATGCCAATTAGATATTAAATAAACAATACGGAGGGAAAATCGGACAAAGGGCGATAGATATGTATGAGTAAACTTGAACTTCACTTGCTGATGGCTCTCCTTCGCCATATTGTTAAACCGTCGTCTACGTCAGACGAGCTCCAAACGACTTGTATTCATATCGTATCAAAGGTTATTTCTTTATTTTAAGATCCACGCTTCTAACTTCAAATATAACGTGACCTATGGTTTTGATCAAAGCAACTAAAAGAAGAGGGGAAAAAAACGTGTCTAGAATAATAATGAAAATAGACGACACGGTCTTATCCTTCCAATTTTGTGCCATTTGACACCTCTGTGGAGTATAGAACCAAATACTAGAGTTACCAGTGGGATTCCTGTAGCAATAAGGTTCTTATGGGGTGGTGTTGCCCGTTTCACATTGAATATACTGTGAATAACATGGACCGAACACGTGAGCAATGAAAAAGTTTTAGAGAAAATGGAAACAAAAAGAATACTTTCACATAACATTAAGAAAAGACAGTTGAGATTTCTAGGGCATATAATGAGGAAAGTCGGTTTGGAAAACTTAATACCCACAGGACAGATACAAGGGAGACAGAGGAAAACATTCCATAACCTACCAGGTAAGTATCAGTAAATTGGATGGTGGAACAACGTTTAGAAGAGATAACAAAAAGACAAAAATACAAGAGCTACAAAGGACAGGAAATTGCGAAGGACCATGATCCTCGACATCCTTTAGGGACACGCACACAGAAGAATAAGAATAATGTGTCTTATATGCGTAATATCAATCTTCCTATAATGCAGTGAATGTGAGATAATCTGCTCACAGAGACTTGAAACAACAGAAACTTGGTTCTACAGAAGGATGCTGGGAATCCCATTGACCGAACATGTGAGAAACAACGAATTTTTAGAGAAAATGGAAACAAAGATAATACTTACACTTAATATCAAGAAGAGAGAGTTGAAATTTCTAGTGTACATAATGAAGAAAGAGGGCTTTGATACTCACAGGGCAGACTGGAAAGCAAGGGGGACGGAGTAAAATAATGCATAAACTGCCTGGCTAGCTTAAGTGAATGGATGAGGAAGCAAGGTTTGGGAGAGATAGCAAAAAGACCAAATTTATTAAGAAAAAGGAGAGGAAATTTTGGGGAGCTATGATCACCAAAGCCTTGAAAGGACACGACACTTAGAAGAAGTTTGTTTTTTACCAGATAGTGTAAAAACCCATATCTGGAGGGAGAAGAGATGGATTTGTTCTATTAAAAATGGATAAATTATTTCGGAAAAAGTAATTACTCTTTATCAAATAATAATGGAAAAATTGATTAAAATTCATTAATTACTAACTCGTTTTCATTTAATTTTTGGTTTACAGTTAAAAATCGTTGAAGTGTTTTTTTGGGTTTTTTTTTTTTTTGTTTTTTGTTTTTTTTGGGGGGGGTGATTATTCTTTACTCTACAACCTCTTTCCAACAGATGCAACATCGCAAGCCTATACGTCATCTCTATTCATTAACATTCTATTATAATTGTATCTGTCCTGGCTTTCGTTTGTTCGCACGACCGCTACGCCCTGCTAATACATCATAAATAATGGACTATTCCGTTTTGATCGCATTGTACTGCGCGATTTTGTTCACACTACCACTTTTCATAAATATTTCATGTTCTCTAAAGTGTACGCAAATAATTTTTATAATTTTCGTACACTCTATACTCTTTAATATAAATTAATTAATATAATAATAGACTCGACATTGTGAAAAGAGGTGATCTTCGACTATCATTGACATCAATGGAGTTGAATGTTAAAAAAAATCTCACAAAGCAGTATCAACCACAGGGAACACATTGAATAAATCTGCATTTTTTAAAATTTATTAATTACTCACATATTTAAAATAGTATTATGAGTTATTTTACTAGTGTACATAGAATTTAATTATTAAATACAAGCTTATTTTCATTAAATTAGTTTTACATCAAAATAATGTATATATATTTACTATTTCTACAATACAATTCCTAAACTTATCTATTAGTAAAAAGTAAGTTTTTTTTTTCATCGAATGCTTATAGGGGTCCACCAAAAGAATTAATAGTAAAAGTGGTCCATAGATTGAGAACGACTGGAATACAACTTTTTAAATAGCATTTACATTGAATGAGTTATTATAAGTTTATTATAAGTAAATATCTCGATGATTTTAAAGTGTCCGGGAAGATGTGCGTAGGTTATAAGCAAATATAACGCCATTTTATCTAAAGGACGTAAGCATCTGACAATTCAGACATCCATGTGGTAGGATGGAGCTAGAACCAATCCCCACCCCAGCGGATAACGAGGAACTATTGTAATTTAAAGTTATTTTATCCGAAGCAATGACAGGGATAATCATGGTGGATATTGCTAAAACACGCGTCCGGCAATCATGATTTATATGGATGGCACTGAATCTCGCACAAGGGATGTATAGGGGTTAGGGTTAGGGTGAAGTAGAAGACAATCTGGCAAATATTTGTGTATAAGAGAACTATATGAACTGCCATCAGCGATTTACAATCGGATATAAATGGAATAAAGCCTCATGGACAAATCGAGGAGAAAAGACAGCATTCAGCTAATAAATTACTAGATGTCCTCGGCATAAATTTATTGAGAAGGAAATCAAATACTGCTTTCGGGCGTATTCGTTTTCGGACGTATTAACTAGAAATGTTTATGACGTCCATACGTCAGAGTTGGCATAATGTTATTGTTATGTAATAGAAATATGTGTGTAAATTTGAAACAAGTGTGTACAGTGAATAAAGAGTAGGAAGAGAGGAAAAGAGAGAAACCAAAAAGGCATTTGTCTGAAAGAAAAGAAAGGAAGAAAGAAAGAGAGAAATAAAGAAGAAACAAAAGGAAGCAAACGAAAGAAAAAATGGAAATGAAAGAAAGAATAAATGAAAGAAAGGGAGAACGAAGAAAAGAACAAACGGAAGGTAGAAAGACTGAAAAAAAAAACGTAAAAAATAAAGAAAGAAAAAAAAGGAAGCAAACGAAAGAAAAAAGAACGACTGAACGAAAGCAAAAAAGAACAAAGAAAGAAAGAAATGAGAAATAAAATAATGAAAGAAAGAAAAACAAAAGAACGAAAGAAAGAAAAAGAAAAATTGAAAAAAAAAAGTAATAGCAAACGAAAGAAAAAAGAAGGAAAGAACGAACGAAAGAAAGAAAAGCCAAATATAAACCGAAATTTAAAATAATTAAAATAAAGATTATAGATAATAATATAATTATTATAGATAATTAATTGGTTAATAATGAAAAGACAAAACACTTCTGGACATTAAGCTAACAACGGTAAACAATTGTGTACCAGTCTTCGATTAATAAATATTAGCACTGAACGTGTTTTTTTCTTTTATGTTAAAGTATTCAACAGGATAAATGTCCAGTATCAATCTGTATAATACTAATACTCTAATCTTAAATGTGAGTTGTCGAGATATAGCTTAAACAATACATAACGCCCCAACCAATTTAGGAGCAAATTGTATCTTGAACCACTGCCGAATATGCAGCGCCAAATTACATTTAAATTAGACAAGGAGTTATTAAGCTAGAGCTGTTTTCTGTTTTAACGGCATTTTTAATAGGAAATTCAGTATTTGTTTTCCATACTCATTCTTATCCGCCTATATAAACAGGCACTTGCATAATATAATCCACCTATTATGTGTGTGAAAATAATAAACATGATTAATACATTACAACAAAATTATTAAATATACATACCACAACATATATTTATACAATTTACTACACATTAAAATTTATTTTTATTAGTACTTGTTAGGTGAAGACGTTATGTGGGTGTGTCATTGTAAAACGTAATCTGTGTTGCTGGAGAATTGGGTCACATGACTTGATGATAAAGAAATAGATTGTTGTACGCTGGTTTGCCGGCATTACGGACTTTGAAATAAATGTGAGGAAGAAACAAGTATGTATAATAAAAAATATAATTATTACTTTAATTATTACCTATTATTTAATTTAATTATTACCTAGAAAAATGAAACTAAGTGCGCAAAAAGGAGGTATCCATACATTATGTTATTTAAGGTAAGCTGTACATTCACTTGTTATCATGAGGAAGAAAGCGGACAAACACTTGCTGCCCTGTGTGAGTATAATTTCGCTCTACCGAAAACTCATTTAAATCTTTTTTTCTATTTTCTTTAATTCTTTATTTTTCTTTATTTTTTTTTTAATCTTTAAATTTTATTTTATTTTACTGTATTTTTTTCTCTCCCTCTACTCATCAGTGTGTTTGCCAATAGTAACACATTTTGTCCTAATCATTGTAACCTATTTGATGGTCTAGTTAGAAATCCCGTTTCGAAAGAAAAATCAGAAAAAAAGGGAAAATTGGATGTCTTTGGCTAGATGCGAAAGTGTCTCGTCAGTATTCTCATGATTTAGTGGCCGACAATTCTTGCTTGATAAATTTTCTGAACTTGGAATTGTTTTCGCCGTTCTTTCTCCTGTTGTTCTTAATTTTTACTGAAAGCATGCCTCCCAAGCCATCTATTTGGTGAGGGCGGTGGATTGGCCGTTGATCCCCCCCACCATGTCGATGCTTGGACTCTTTGCAAACTACCTCCCCCTCTTATCCTTCCCTCTGTTTTTGTTGTTGTTCTATGTGTTATATGTAATAGGAGTAGGTAGGCTTTCCTACCGCCCGGTCAACACTCCTCCCCCTTCTCTTGGACATGAGTAGAGGCTTACTCCTTGTTTCTTGTTTAGGAAGGGGTTCCCGGTACTCTCTCTCTCTCTTTCTCTCTCTCTCTCACTGGCCTCTGTATCTCCTGTTGCCTTGATCTATCCACTACCCTTCTCCTCATCCTTTCTTCTGTCACTCCTATCTGATCTTGCTCCAAATGTTCTGTAACCGCTTGCGTCCTAGTGGCTTCCCGCCTTGCTTGGGGTGAAAGGCTTAAAAAAAAAAAAAAAAAAAAAAATATGAATCTCTCAAAGCATTCCATTGCTGCTTATTCGTGTTTTTTTTTTGGGGGGGGGGAATGAACATCAGCTTTGAAAACTCTGTGGGTTTCAGCAAGAAAAGGTGGAAGGAAAATGTTAAAGTTTTCATCAAAAATGGACTGTCAACTAAAAATTTGTCATTAAAACGTGTAATTTAATTAATGCGTATAACTAAAATTTATCTATTATTGATGATAATTCCTTTCTTATTTATTTATCCATCTCTATTATTATCATTTTAAGTAATAATAATAATTCTTAAAGTGATGCATTTTATAACGAACTGTTTACTCCGATATATATATGCGTGTTTAAGCGTGCATATATATACTTCGGGTGGATGGAACTTTTCAGCTCGGGAGGGTAATTAATCTAAGATAAGGAAAATTATAACTTTAAATCTCCGCGGCTTTTTGGCCATAGCCAATCATAAGAAAGGCCTCGGGAGTAAAACCAGAGGACAAATCCGGAGTCCCGAAGACAGTTCGATGTTATGTTCAATTTCGTGCTGGCAAGCTGCATTGGCCTCTGCCTTTCCTTTAGACTACTTTGGTGGCGTGGATTAGGGAGATGTGCTGCATGGGCAACCGCCGATCTCTCATAAAACCCTGCCAAAACTGTGCCCTAGAGAAGACATGCTGCTCCGCTATCAGTAGGTGAGGCATATCTCTTTTGGCACAGATCCATGGTCTCACGAAACCGACAAATGCCACATACATACATACATTGCCATTTTATGCCCCCAGCTCAGTGTAATCTCTGGATGGTGGTGCGAGGAAGAACAAGAAAGCCATCACCTTAGAAATGAAATTAGCTATAGTTAAACCCTCTGAAAAGGGAGAAACACCAATGAACATTGACTGGTTACTTGGCTTAAGTCGTTTAAAACTCTGAATTTAAACCTCTACTGCATTGCGACCATACCTGATCATGGGAAAGGCTTCGGGAGTAAAGCCTGGGGAAAAAATCTGGAGCTGGAGTTCCTAAGACAGTCCGATGTTATGTTCAATTTCGTTCTGGTAACTTCTGCGACGACACCGGTGGCAAGGTGTACTGGCCTCTACCTTTCACTTGGATATCATCGGTGGCGTGGAGAGGAGAGACGTGCAGCTGAGACACAACTTGTTGGGGGCAGATCCATGGTCTCTCGAGACCGATAGATGCCACATACATACATACATACATACATTGCCATTTTTATGCTCCCACCCAAACGTAGTGTAATCTGTTCGGATGCTAGTGCTTCGAAGAGACAGACGGATACCACACATTAATGAAGTATAGAATATTATATCTATCACAAAATAATAAACATACATATGTATAAACTTTTGAGTCATATATACAAGTGTTAGACATTCTTTAGCAGTGTATATTAATAATATTAGATACAATTTGAAGACAGGTTCCATTCACAGTCGATTGCCTTTGACGGCCTTGACCTTCACAACTCCTGATCTCGCAGATTTAAGTCAAGCAACATGCGAGAAACCAGACGACTAGTCCAATATCGTTGATGCCAAACCGTACCTCGTGAGCATCGGATTATGCAGCGCTTTCTCAAACATCGGACAACAATTGATATTAATTTAATATCTACGGTTTTCTACTCCCTCTAGCCGGGGAGTACTTGAATAAATCGCTCCAAATATCATAAGCCCCTTTTTTCGTCCAAATCCAATTGTGATCATCCGGGCTGGCTTTTGTCGAACTCTCTAATGCAGAGAGGAACTCGGACGAAGCTTTGCCGAAAGGCAAGGTTGCGTTCAGGGAGGTAGACAGGACCTGAACTCGTCTAGGCGGGTTCAAAGGTCATATTTTTGGCTGAGCCTACGGGCTCGCGTGCTACCCACATTAAACCGGCCTTGTGCCACATTTAATCCTCGTGGGTGGATTAATAAATACCAAGCTGTCCGGCCCGTTTAGGATCGAAGTGTAGTATCTGTGCTTTGTGATCATCCGGGCTGGCTTCTGTCGAACTCTCTAATGCAGAGAGGAACTCGGACGAAGCTTTGCCGAAGGGCAAGGTTGCGTTCGGGGAGGTAGACAGGACCTGAACCCGTCTAGGCGGGTTCAAAGGTCATATTTTTGGCTGAGCCTACGGGCTCGCGGGCTACCCACATTAAACCGGCCTTGTGCCACATTTAATCCTCGTGGGTGGATTAATAAATACCAAGCTGCTCGGCCCGGGGGCCTGGATCAAAGTGTAGTACGCTGCCTTTGTGAGCTTCCGGTGCTTTGTCGAGAGTGTTACTCTTCGGCGCAATCCCGTCTCCGCGGTCGATCCGCCCTGGAAGACGTATCACCTCTCTGACCGGCTTCGCCAAGTGATACACTTTGGCGCGATCCCGTTTCCGCGGTCGATCCGCCCTATGAAGTCTATCACTGTTGTCGGTCCGCCCTGTGAAGTCTATCACTGTTCTGACTTGGCCCTGTTTAGGGACTCCGCCTTCGCCAAGTGATACACTTTGGCGCGATCCCGTTTCCGCGGTCGATCCGCCCTGTGAAGTCTATCACTGTTCTGACTTGGCCCTGTTTAGGGACTCCGTCTTCGCCAAGGGATACATTTTGGCGCGATCCCGTTTCCGCGGTCGATACGCCCAGTAAAGTTGTATCACTGTTCTGACTTGGCCCTGTTTAGGGACACCGATCAACCTGCTGCTATTCCCGTCTATTCTCACATCCGGCAGTCGACCAACTACATCCGTTTCGCCGATCAACTCTACATTCGTTTTACCGATACGACCGAAAGCAGCTACCCCTAAACAAAACCAGTCATACCGGACCCGACACCGACTTGAACACATTTCTTCAGAGTACACTCTTGTACAATTGGCATTAATAAAATCGACATTATTGTTTCATTTGCCTTTGACCCCTCATTGTCTTGGCTGTTCACACGTTTCTTCATAAAGCTTGCGGGGGCGACATCCTTATCGGCCCCGCAACACCTTTAAACGATGATTTTATCCTTTTATTTCTTGTGTGGTTATGTATCGTGACAATAGTCGACTGTCGACATCTTTAAATAATACATAATTGTTGCGGGCCGGTGTATGCGTTGAGAGATGGGCACGTATGTCTCTCGAAATGCCCACAACAAACATGGCAGACTCAGGATGTGAGTCCATGTAAAGAAATGTAAAGAAACGACAAGAACTAATATATATGTACAGCAAATGATAATGTATTAACAATAAAGGGTTACAAGTGATCTCTGTATGTCAAAAGAATGTTAAAACCTAATGGTCCAAAGTATGTGTAATGAGTGAATGTGTGTGTGTGTGTGCGTGTGTGTGTGTTGTTCATGCGTTTCCCAAATGGAACGCGTTCTACGCGAGGGGTTACATGTTGACGAATAAGCGGATAAGGTGAGAAGAGAGCGAGAAAACATATCGCCGTGTATCTATAGTCCGGAGAGCGTCCCGTAAGAGCAGTTTCGAAAATTAAGAGGAAGTAACCCGACATAATCAGTTCATAATAATTAACTACATTTAAGGGGAACGTATCTTCCTTGTGACAAATTAAGTGTTATTCGTGGAATCAATATATGAATTGTTTAAACTATTAAATTTATTTCAATTCTTTCATATTAATAATTTTAATATGTTGAAGTTTTTGCTGTTTTTATATAGCTCTGTATATCAGAGACTTTCCATTTATTGCATTTGATCTAATATTGTATAATGTGAATAATAGTACTTAATGCAATAACTTGTATTGCAAATACACACTAAAATATGTTCAATTAATAATAAAGTTTGTCAACTCATCATTTTGTGAGATGAACTGTCTTTAAAATGAACCCAACAGGTTTATGGATGGTCTAGTATTTATTAATTGAAATTTTATACACGGTTAATTTGTTTATAAGAAATTGGTTAATGAATTAAAGGCCAAAACGTTATAGATCAGATTTTAACAATTCCAAATAGTGCCTTTCAGTTAAAAAAAAGAAAGTGTTCTGCACAGATACATCTGAAGATGTAAACAGACAACAGAGACTCTCGTATCCCTTACGTATCAGAGACAAACAAGCTAAAATGTTTTGTTTTGTAGATATAATTCTTTAGATAAGTCAAACATATTCAGGTGACACACATGATACACGCTTCTTGGTCGAACATGTTTTTTTTCGATTCATGACTGACTTTTCAGAAGTATTTCCGAAGCAGGCAACCGTTAATTTCTGCGGTAGACTGGTTGCCAAACAAGGCTATAGAACACAGGCTGTCCTTCTATTTAACCCATGGCTAAGGGGAGAAAAGATGGATTCATACCTTTCCCAAGAGTATTTTCGCGTAAATGAATATAACGAACACAACGAGAATTAGAACTCGATTCACCGACTTCCAAAGAAGTTTTATATTACATCGCAGTTCAGTAATATTTTCTTTGATTCTAAAGAAATCTTCCTACATCATTGGAAACAGTACTAAAACTAAGAACTACAGGAGATATCCCTAGACGCGAGGGAACGAGAACGTATATTAAATAAAGGTTTCAGTTCAGAACGTACATTAAATAAAGGGACAGTTCAGAATTATGTGTAGGTTAATCAGGTCAATATACACGTGATGAAGACCGGGGACACAACAGCCAAAACGTTGTGATAGTAACAACAAAGATGGGGAGAATAGTCCGAAAATAAATACCGTATTTGACGGCATATAAAACGCACGGATGTATAAGACGCATCCCAATTTCAGCAGGGCATATTAAGAAAAAATTAGTAAAATTAGTAAACCTACGTATGGCATATAAGACGCAGGGAAATTTTAAAAGATATTTTTAGTAAAAAAAAAAGTGCGCCCTATATGCTGTCAAATACAGAAAATACTATCAAGAGAAGTGGCAGAACATTCCAGATGAAACAATTTTGAAATTGATTTCCTCTATTTCCCCATTAAGGCTCCCAAGTCTAGATTCAGGACTGTCCCACGGGACAATAGCCGAGAGAATTAAATCGATAGTTTGTGAATTTGGTGGTGTATTAATTGTGAGTTCGACCCCGGGTTTGGGTATTATAGACTCAAACTCAAGGGAAACAGGACGAGCAATAACTCTAGATGCTAATGAGATACCCCTATACAGAGACATGCGAACAAAAACAAGCTCCCTTCGTGGGTTAAATAAAGTGTTCATTCAGCCCTAAGTTCTTAGAAGGATATCTGGATTGACAGACACCTGAAAAATGTTGTGGTAATAACAACAAAGATGAAGATATTAGTCGTAATCAAAATAATATCTCCGTTCCTCAATTATTCAAACACTGAATTAATCTGAACGCTTCCCTAACAAGAAACACCAAATCGGTGCCTCAATTAAATTGGCACTTTTTTTCTGTTGGAAATCATTACCATGGCGACCTGGGTTACTTCGACGTAGTGTAATGGTAAACAAGCTTGTCTCGATATATCAATTACGAATTAGAGAATTCGATCCTCACAGGATTCCCTATAATTTCGGCCTTATGCCACACTAAGCTACACTTAGAAAATCACTTTTGAGGGCACTTTGACGTGGTGTAATGGTTAACAAGCTTGTCTCGCTAGATCAATTACGACTTACAGCTGAGTATTGAGTTCAATCCTCGCAGGGTTCCCCATAATCTCGGCATGATTCTACATCTAAGCTACGCTTAGAAAATCATTATGGCGAATCGCTTTTCCTTCGGGGAATCTCAGACACACTTACCCAGGAATATCAACTGCCAGAGGCAATGTTTCGCATCTCATAATAAACGCCCATTCACACTGGCTGTTTCGTTTGTTGAACAACCGGACCCCGGTAAATCTCATAATGCTTCAAGAACGAATCATCTGTTGCCAATTTGCATTCAACGTGCGAAACGCTATCGACCAAAACATTTTAAAAGGGTTTACTAAGGTTATCCTCGTCTTTTACAAAGCTTCAATAAGTAACCAGCGGCCTTCTGCAAGATAAAGTAAGGTTCAATGAATAATGCTAGTAAAAGAATTCTTCCCTGGAAGGGCATGGGTTGAGAGAACGTGCCCGCTCTTTCCCAGAATATTCAACAAATGCGTATAAAATAAAGCCCGAAACTGCTGCTTGAAATTTGAAAGGAACAAAACATTAAACCAATGCGTCTTCTGTGAGGCAGATAACATATCAAAAATATATATAATTGATCTTGATAGATTTGAAAAGAATCTTCGAAAAATTAAAAAAAAATCTTTCAGGAGGTAATACTGACTTTGAATAAGACAGAAGATACTCTTAAAAAAAAGTACACCCACCTAAACGAAAGAGGAAAAAACATCACAGAAAGGTAGTGGTTTTGACAATATCTGAGAAGTGTTCTAACAGAGGACGGAAAGTGCGACACTGAGATCCGAAGACGTATTGGGATGGCCAAAGATACATTCCAAAAACTAAGTAGTGTATTAAGTGACAGAAAAAATTCGCTGGAAACAAAGAAAAAAGTACTGAACTATTACGTGATACCTGTCCTCTTGTATGACAGCGAATGCTGGACAATCTTCTCAAACATGAAGAAGAGACTTGAAGCAATAGTAATGTGGTTCTACCGAAAGATGTTGATGATACCATGGGCCGAACATGTGAGCAACAACGAGGTTTTGGAGGAAATGGAAACAAAAAGGAAACTTAGCATCAGGAAGAGACATTTGAAATTTCTGGGGCATATAATGAGGATAGAGGTCTTGGAAAATCTAATAGGGACAGAGGAAAGCAGCGTGTAATATGCTTAATGGGCTTGAGCAAATGGATATCACAACAGGGTTTCGGAGACAAAACATATTAAGAGCTACAAGAGACAGAAAGAAGTGAATGACCATGATCGACTTCGTCTTGAAGGGACACGGTACATAAAAGAAAGAAGGTGTCACGGACCTTGTTATAATTTATCTTTTATAGAACATAGTTCTATTAACCGGTTACAGTTCCTTACTCATGTTTCTCAGGTGGCAGCCAAAAATTGATTTTTCTTCTGGGTCCTTAGCCTTCTGTCTTCAGGATGAAATTTTTGTACCACATCGTCTTCTGTCTTAGTCGAAACATTCGGTTGTTCGAAAATCTGATTACCTACTGAAGTTTATCACTCCCTTTAGATAACAGTTGAAGGGGCTCCAGACAGACGTCAACTTCAAATTTAAGTGGGCGTAAGCCCACACTTTTGAATACATTCAGTCAGTTATGTGCCATGCGTGATACACGCTTAGGCAATCATGTATCTTTCGATACATAACTGACGTGGCAGATTTTTTCCCGCAGTAGGTTGTCATTTCTTTCTGCGGTAGACCAGTTGCCATCCAAGGTTATAGAACCGGGTCTGTTCTGCTATTTACCCATAGCTGAGGGGAAAAGAAGATGATTCATTCCTTTCCCAAGAGTATTAGTACGTAAGTGAATGTAATGAATTCGACTAGAATTCGAACTCGGCTCTCCGATTCCTCAATCCGAGCCGCTATCCATTACTCCCACTCAGTCAGTTATGATATATGATACATAACACTACCGAGGAAAACATTGATCATTTTCATATAGAGATGGGTAACTGGCAATTATTAGGTTGGTGCAAAAATAATGTCGGTTTTTGACGTTTTTTTTTTTTTTTTGCACCAACCTAATATCTATAAATACTATTAGCATATTGACACCTAATCAAAAGCGCACCAGCCTAAACACATCATAGGAAAATCTGACTTTGTTTGAAGCAGTTGAAGCTGGTTTCCTTGAATGTTTCCTAACCCAGGATGAGTGTTTTTTAATACAAAAGGCATTGTGTTTATTTCAGTCACTTATGTGTCATGCGTGATACACGCTTGGGCGATTATGTATCTTTCGATACATGGCTGACAAGGCAGATTTTTTTCTTGCTGTAGGTTGTCATTTCTTTGTGCAGTAGATCAGTTGCCATCCAAGGCTATAGAATCGGTCTGCTCCATTATTTACCCATAGCTTGGAGGAGAAGAAAAGGAAGATCATACCTTTCCCATGAATAACAAATATAAATAGTTTATATTTTTTGAATCTGAAACAAGGTGGATACCATGAGCGAATTATTTTTGGCGGTTTTTTTACAGCCAATTCTAAAAATAGAAAATACCTACACACAAATGTAACAATTATTCATTATGTGGTAGAGAGCAATGGTCATCCCTGAAATATTAATAATTATAGTAATATAGAATTTTGCTTATAGATGAGAAGCATAATCTGTGGTGAAGTTTGTGCTCAGAGAATATATGCTTCGTCAGAATTATTAATATAAAACAATAGTGTTTATATTAACTATGAAATACCAATTGAGAAGAGATTGTTCATTTAAACATGAAGGGGAAGAGGTCAGTAATCAGGTTGTATTCTAAGTTACCAACACTCCGGGTTTTTGTCGATACCGCCGCGTTTATTTAAGTGTGTGTTTGTGTGAAAACAAACAGTTGAAGTTGGAATTGGAGCTGAAGTGAGTCGTGTCGAAATCGACCAGAGAGAGAGAGAGAGAGAGAGAGAGAGGCAGTGAGAGTGAAAGCGTCCGCTTGCTGCGGCAATAAGGGAGGGAGTGAACTCAAGTTATCAGCAATATTGGCACAATACTGCCATTGAACCCTCTGATATCCTCATAGTGTAATAATTACGGCAACTACTAAAAACAAAAAGGATGAACCCGAAAACTACTTCTCTCCTTTCAGAATTATTTGCAATATATGTTTTTTTTTGTTTCTTTGTTTTTTGTTTTTTTTTGTACTTTATTTCATGTACACTACTTTCTTGTAAAAGAAGCATTATTCTTTTTGTACCAATTTCTTTCTTATATACATATACAATACATTTTCCTTTGGACTCGAATCGACTTGTTCATATTTGATTTTTCTGCTTGGTCCGATTCTTGCCCCAACGAACTTGCTCGTAGTCCAGCTGAATCTTCCCGCGGGATCTACGATTGGTTATTTGCTTTCCAGGATAAAAATAAAAATAAAAATAGAAAATAACAACGTGGCTGGAAAGTGGAATCGAATCGACATTGTGAACCGGAAACTTTGATTGAACAATGGCTAGTCTTGTAGAGTACTTCGATGCAGTGTTGTCAGGATAGATGTTACAACAAACCGGCTTTCATTAATATATAATTCTCTAAAAAGTACGTTTATCAGACAACCATAGACCTTTATAATATTTATTTGTTCATTTACACTTTTTTATTAATTATAATTTTTAATTATTTAGCATAATTAATTTGTATAATTAACTAATAAATTTTTTATAAGAATGATAAATGACGGTAATATTTGAGCTAATATGGTTGTCTTTTCTGCGTGAGTAATCTAAGATTTTATCTACGCAATTTCTTTTTAATCAATTTACCCTAAGCATGGCGATGAAGCCACTAAGACGCAATGGACTGCAGGGAGTGAGAGATAATAAGGAGACTAGAAGGAACTGGAAATCCAGTCCAAAACAGGAAACAAGAGATAAACTTTTTTGCTCCTGTTCAAAAGACCGAGGAAGAAATTAACTGAAATTTTTGTACGTAAGGAAAAATTCTTCTTTTTAAACATTAAAATGTAAGAATCCCCCAAAGAAAGCTAACACGAACATTATCATAAAGAATGACAGTGATATTTAAGCTGTTGGATTACCGCCCCTGGCTAAAATTACAGGCAGTGCGATATTAGAAAGGTTTCCCATTCGAGTGCGGGATCAACAGCACATAGTTCTTTTTTCTCTTTCTCTGTCTCTCTCAAGCAAAACACGCGTTATGTAAGTACTTCCGAGACACCAACTGAGATGGTGTTGAATAAACGATAACTTGAACGATGAAGTTGTATTCTTTCCTGTAAGCATGTTTTGTTAATACGTGAATCTTCAAAATATCGTATGAGGAATAATCATAGGAGTTATAAAACTCATTACCTCCGTTCTGCAACAAAGCCATTTTGCCACTGTATTGGTGATACGAGGATGGGTTGAAAATTTATATTCTGACTATGAAGAAATTATGTAAGAGCTGTGAAATCCTACATGCATTAATTTCAACAATTCTTATTAATAACTGCATTGTTTATTTCCGGGTAAACAGATATCTGACTATTCAAATGTGACTTCAAATGTAACTACGAGCGTGGGCTGAAAGGTGCATAGGCTGCCTATGAAGAAGTGGTGCTAGAGCTGTGAAATCTTGCATGCATTAATTTCAACCATTCTTATTAATAATTGCATTGTTTCTTTCCAGATAAACGGACATCTGAGTATTCAAAGAAGACTGTTCACCTTGCTGGTCAAAAAAGACATCAACAGCAGATATGACGTCATCATCACTAAGATACTGGTTCTCAGCCAAGTTTTTTTTTTCATGTTGATAGTCAAATCAGGAGAATAGATTTCAGATGGCAGTCAAATCAAGAGAATAGGGAGGCTGATCAACCAGTTCAAAGCCACAGAGTAGCTGTTGAAACTAACGACATGTCCACTAGAGCATTGTCCTGATACAAGACCCTTTTCGTCAGATTTTCTAAGTGTTTGGATTTGATAACCCAAACACTTAGAAAATCTGACAAGCCTTTCATAACGAAATTAGATTTCATTAGAAAATCTATCAAGCCTTTCATAACGAATTAAAAAGAACTGAACAGCTATATGACAGTGAATACAGAACAATTATCTCACATATGTATCGTGAGATAACAGAAGTGGTCCTACAGAAGGACGCTGAGAATTCCATGGACGTAGTGCATAAGCAATAAACATGTTTTAAGGAAAATGAAAAGAAAAAAGTATACTTATGAGGCTTGGTTGAAAAGTTCAAATTCTGATTATGACGGAGGGATACAAGAGCTGTGAAATCTTGCATGCATTAATTTCAACTTTCCTTATTAATAACTGCGTCTTTTCCTTCCAGGTAAACTGACTTCTGAGTGTTCAAAGAAGACTTCAAATGTAGCTAGTAGCAACTTCTGTTGAAAATGAACAAAATTTGGCATTGCGGTGTTATCAAGTACCTGCAGAAAAAGGGTTTATCCCGCCCCCTCCCCAGGACATTCACACAGGCACGGTTGCTACATTAGGGAATGACACTCCAACTTTATCAACATTACAAAAGTGGGCAGCTGAATTTAAGAGGGGGAAAGGAGAGTCTTGAAGATTACTTAAAGTCTAGAAGTCCTGCAACTGCCACTATCAAGGAAAACATTGATCGTTTTCACACGGTGATGGATGACACGTACTTGACTATAAATTCTATTAGCATATTGACACCTGATCAAAAGTGCGCCAGGCTGATCACATCACGGAAAAATATGACATTGTTTGAAGCAGATGAAGCTGGTTTCTTTGAAAGTTTTTTAACCCAGGATGAGAGTTTTTTAATGCAAAAGGCATTGTGTTTATTTCAGTCAGTTATGTGTCATGCGTGATACACACTTAGGCAATCATGTATCTTTCGATATATAACTGACGAGGAAGATTTTTTCCCGCAGTTGGTTGCCATTTCTTTCTGCGGTAGACTAGTTGCCATTTAAGGCTATAGAACCGGGTTTGTCCTCCTATTTACTCATAGCTGAGGGGAAAAAACAGGATTCATACCTTTCCCAAGAGTATTAGTATGTAATGGATTCGACTAGAATTCGAACTCGGCTCTCCGATTCCTCAATCCGAGCCGCTATCCATCACTCCACCGTATCTTCAAAAGGCCCAAGCCATCAATCGTGAGTATTATGTCAACTTGCTGAGACAGTTACGAAAAGTCATCAAGACCAAACGCCCAGGAAAACTTAACGAAAGGGGTCTTCATTATCAGGACAATGCTGCAGCACACAAGTCTTTGCTTTCAGTGTCTGATATACGTGATTGTGGCTTTGAATTGATTGCTCACCCTCTCTATTCTCCTGATTTGGCCCCCATCTATCATCTGTTCCCCAACCTGAAAAAACACTTGCTTAGAAACCAGTATCATAATGATAATGATATCATATCTAGCTCTTTGGCGAACAGAATGAAAGTTTCCTCACTAATAGGACACAAGCACTGCAACACCGCTGGAAGAAGTATGTGAACAATAAGGGGAGACTATGTTGAAAAATAAAACTGATTTGGTCACGTTTCATTAGAGTATCTTGGTCTGTCTAAGAACGTTTAAGCTGACATTCTTATTTTTTAAATCATTAAAAGTAAAAAATGGCAGAACATGAACTGAGAGTGATAGTAAGAGGTGGAATATTGCTTAGAGCTAAAAAATAAGGTGTGGAGAATCATGATCGTCTGTGTCATGAAGTGACATTGCACATTCCGAAGTAAGCTGATAAAATTCATAACGTAAAAAAGACGGTGTATTTAAATAATTTTGCAATTGCAATAGTTATATTTTCTGCATGAGTAATCGAGGATATATATATATATATATATTTTGAGATTGTCGAAATTACATGATCAGGTAAAAACATGAACCTTGAACACTTTAGTCATAACTCCAATCATAATTTTGAACACTTTAGTCGTAACTCGAATCTTGATAGACAACATCTCATTCGGACATTTGAAAAATATACTTAAAAATTCAATAGATTGACTTTGTCCGTTAAATTTAACTAAACGTGTTTAGATTAATTCTTGCTTCCTAAACACACCTTATAAAGTGGTATTTTTTCTTTAAATTATATATATATATATATATATATATATATATATATATATATATATATATATATATATTGTTACGCTAACCTCATATTTGTACCCTCACCTCAGATTTTATAAGTATATTTTCAGTACCTTGTGTATTTGCGACGAAACATATGAATCTTAATAACTTCTTTATTTCTTGAATATGCAGATTGTGAGATATATATTGTTTTTATAACCAGATGAGTCAGGGCCAGTTCTCGGAAAAGAACCTTCCCTTCTACCCCCATTTCCTACCTGGTCCCTGATGCGTAGGCTAAACAAACGCTGTTTGACAGATAGGTGCGAATGATGTTAGCCAGTTCCACAGACGCTGGTCAAAACGAACGCTGTTTGACAGATGAGTACGGATGACATTAACAGGGTCCGTGAATGACGCATACCTTTTTTGGGAGCCAACGTGTTGTCTTCTGTTGTTTTGTGTCTGCGTATAGTTCATTTTCGCTCTGCGTTTATCGACGTCCGGAATTGGAGAATTCCCCTCCCAACGTTCTTTTTTTTAATTTTTATATCGAACCTTGGGATCTCTTATATTTTTTTTTATTTTCTCGTTGCGTCCCGGCTATCGTAGTCCCAACGAAACCCCGGGCGTAACAATATATATATATATATATATATATATATATATATATATATATATATATATATCCAAATGTAATGAGAACGAAAATAATATATAAATTCTAACGTTCACGGCATTAATTCAAAAGAGGACTCAATACGAATAGTAGAGCAATAATAATTTACAAACAGAATTAATCATAACCATTTTCGTTCTCACCAGTCGAAGTGCAATTTTAAATGCACTGAAACGAAATTGCATCTTTGTAATGAGTAAATTGTTTTTGACTATATGAAAAAAAATTATATTATACATGTAATAAAATCTAAAATCACCTCATATGGCGAATAAATAATAATAATAGATTGAGCTCTTTTTGTGGATCAGTTTTAATATTTTCTATTACTAGGCTCAACTCGGATTATATACCGACGGATTTATTACCTGTACTATATATATATATATATATATATATATATATATATATATATATATATATATTATATAATGTATTGGGGCAGCAGATCATTATTCAAACATATATTGTTAAATATAACAAACAACGAATATCTATTATGTTTGATTATGAGCCGTACTAAACTTCGTATAGTTGCTTGTCCAGCATTTGGATATTTTTTTATTGTGCTGTTTCTCGATCTAAGCTTTCGACTCACATAAGCCATCATCAGAATGGTTATATGGACATTTAAACAAAGATATTCACCATCAAAGATGACATTCTGGTATGTTGGCATAGAAGATTGTTATGTGACGATAAAGGTTGCGGAATAGCAGACGCGGATCGTAAGTTCAAACATTAAACAATATTTCTTAGAAAAACATAGCCATGTGCATAATATTAGACAGATATCAGTTGATAACAATAATACTCACACATACACACAGTAAAAAGAACCTTCAGATATTGGAGGCCATCTACATTAAAACGAAGCATCCCACACTCAACAAAATTACATTTCAAACTAGTCACAACACATCACATTGCATCTAGACATTGGTTCTGTTGTAATACTTCGGTCTATCGCGTGGTATGACGTCATAGAACCGAATCTTGAACCGTATAGCAATTTTCTACGTCAAAATAACAAAATATCACCTTTGACGGTGGATATCTTTGTTTCATGTCTGTATAACCACTAATGGCTCATGTGAGCCGGAAGCTTAGGACCAGCTTTATAAAAAATATCCAAATGCTGGACAGTTTTTGTCTTTATTTTCACCGGAAATTAAAGCAAACATTAGAACCGTTCATGATCATAATAGACATTCATTGTCCGTTATATATATATATATATATATATATATATATATATATATATATATATATATATATATATACAGGGTGTTTCAAAAAGAATACGCCAAAATCATCACGTGATGTGTCAAAAACGAAAAAAATTACATGCCTCTAGTATGAACACATGTGTTGTATATACATTCAAGTTTCATTTCATGTTTTATAAGTGCTCAATGTGGCCACCACCGGCAGCGCGGACAACATCAAGCCGATATGAGAATTCCACCCAAACGCGCCTCAGCATGTCACGGTCCACCATATTGATTACAGCTGTTATTCGATCTTTCAAGTCATCGATACTTGCTGAAAGTGCTGGAACATAAACTTGGTCTTTAACATACCCCCACAAGAAAAAGTCACACACAGTGAGGTCCGGGGATCTGGCAGGCCAAGCACAGAGAGTAAGATCTTTAGCACCTCTCCTCCCAATCCATTGCTGAGGCACGTTTTCATTCAGATAAGTACTAACCCCGAGATGCCAATGGGGTGGTGCTCCATCTTGCTGAAAAATGAAGTCATTCGAATCTGCTTGCAGTAAAGTGAATAGCCAGTTTTGGGTACTCTGTTCCCCAAATGCACACATTGTGACGATTGACTGTGCCTCTCAAATGGAAATTCGCTTCGTCACTAAAAACTAAACGTGAAAAGAGAGTTTCATCACCTTCCTCTATCTCCAGCATTGACTCACAGAATGTCCTCCGCATCACCTTGTCATAATTAGTAAGTGCTTGGAGGAGGCTTAGTTTGTATGGTTTCATGTGTAATCGTCTCTGTAACACATGCCAGACAGAGGTATGAGGGATGGCAAGCTGAAGACTTGCTCGACGTACGGACTTACGTGGGCTGCTCTCAAATGCATCATGAATCCTCTCCACTTGCTCCTCTGTAACACGTGGTCTTACAGGACTCTTTCCTTTGCACAGGCACCCACTCTCTTTAAACTGTTTAACCCACCGTCGAATGCTCTCACGATGGGGCGGATCAATGCCGAATTCTGTTCTGAAAGCACGCTGCACCGTGACAATGGCGTTTGGTTTTGCGAACTCAAGCACGCATAATGCCTTCTGCTGAGGAGTCGCCATTTTGATTGATCTTTCCACAATTCAGCTGCACCAGAAGCGGTGAAACTGACACCTAATCAAACTTTGATAAGTACTCTATCAAATAACCACTGATTCAGTCCACTACAATGCTATAGACCTGAAAAAACAGCGTAATGATTTTGGCGTATTCTTTTTGAAACACCCTGTATATATAGTGCCGCGCAAAAGTTTACAACACATTACAAAAATGTTTTAGATATTTCTAATATTTACATTAATTAAACCTTATTGCTCGTAGAACATATATTTAGTTATTCAGTCAATCATATTTTTTTTAAAAAGAAAACTTCAAAAAAGAATTCCACGAAGAAAAACCGATATTAGTAACTGAAAAGTTTACAACACGTTTTTTTCTTTTTTTTATTTCCAACAGATTTTTTTTTTTTTTTTGGCAGAAATGCTGTGGCAAATGTTTGGGGAAAGAAGGGCATTGAATATTCGCCGAAGAAATACTATGCCAACTGTAAAATTTGGAGGCGGATCAATCATGATCTGGGGTTGCTTTAGTGCCCAAGGTGTAGGGAACATTGAAGTAATAGAAAGGAGGATGAATGGCGCATATTATAAGGATATTTTAGAGAGAAATTTATGTCAGGGTGCACATTTGCTAGGATTGAAACTAGACTGGGTCTTTTAACAAAACAACGATTCTAAACATACGGCAAAGCTTACAAAATCATGGTTAAATTCAAATAGAATAGGCATTCCAAAAGTCAATCTCCAGATCTCAATTCGATTGAAAATTTATGTAGAGAGCTGAAACTGAGAATTCAAAGAAGGAAACCCGCTAAACCTGCATAAACTAAAGGAAGAATGTCATGAAGAATGGAAAAAATATTAGCCAAGAAACATGCAAGAAATTCCTTGGGGACTAATCTCAACGCTTACATGCTGTCATTAACAATAACAGTTACGCTACGAAATATTAATAGATGATTTAATAAATGTATTGTAAATTAAATTATTATTAAATATTGGTTTTTCTTCGTGGAATATCTTTATTGGTTATTTCTTAAAATCTGATTGTTTGATTAAAGGCTTAAATATATCCATTATTAGCAGTAAAATTTTAATTAATCTGTGTTAGAAATACCTTTTTGTAATGTGTTGTAAACTTTTGCGTGGCACTAATAAACACACACACACACATATATATATATGAAGAAATAGAGTCTTAAGGTGTGCTATATTTATGGGATAAAGTGCTCAATATCAGAGATAGAGCGCGTGTATGTATAAAAGTGAACTTTGAAGTCAAGACTTAGAGGCGGCAGTCTGTTTCATGCTAGACGCTAGATTTGTGGCCTGACGATTGCGTTTAGCATGAAACAGACTGTCGCCTGTAAGTGTTGACTTCAATGTCCACTTTTTATATATTTTAAGACATTTTTATGTTTATACATTCTTTATATATATATATATATATATATATATATATGCGTTTCAAAATTTCCCAGCGTCATATATTGTTGGGGAAATCTTGAAAATAGTTTGCGCTATTTCATAGAAAATTCTTGTACATCATTTAAAACTTGTTGACTATTCCAGGAATTTATACTTCAGTTTAATGCATGTACAAATACACAACTATTATACGTTGTTTACTGACCGTAACCAATCAAAATTTTCAAAAATTAGTTCTGCATCAGCTGATGAAAGCAAGCATTCTATTTGTGCTTGAGACAATGAAAAACATTATTGAGGAGAGAGGACATTAAAAAACAGGATTCAACGAGACAAATATCGATTGACATTGCATTCAAATTTTTGAAGATCATAAAGTATTAAGAAACAGGAAAATATCATTAGAAACAAAGAAAACAGAACTGAACTGTTGCATAATAATATCAGTCCTCCTATATAGCAGTGAATGCTATATGTAGTTCTACAGAAGGATGCTGAAATAGAGAATGTTACCTTCCAGAAGTTAAGCAAAGTATTAAGTAACAGGAAAATCTCATTAGAAAAGAGGGTATAAAATGTGATATTGAAATCTGAAGGTGCATTGGAACAGAATGTGTGACACTATTTAGCTATTGTAATTGGCTAACTAATTAAGCATAGAAATTAAAAATGAGAAATACTTAAGGCGAGAAAGGGCTATATCAAAAGACAGAACGAACGACATATTTTTTAACAAAAAAAAAAAAAAAGAATGGGAAAAGATTTTATTTCATTTACGAAGAAAGATACTTTTTCGCAGAAGACAGAAAATCCATAAAAGAAAGCCAGATTTCAGAATCTGTCAGAATTAATTAATGTCATGATCAGATAGTGACGCGACAAGGGGAACAGAATTCGGGGAGGAATGAAAAAGCCGACACACGGCGGCCATAAAAAAATTTCGGCTTCGGTCAACTGCATACAGGCAGAAGAAATCAATATTGGTTATCTATCAGAGATACCATTAATATTTTTCATTCTTGGATTCCGACGAAGAAAGCCAGCCGTTATGCATACAGATCTCAATATGATCATTGTTATTGCTTATTCAAACTGTTGACGACAGACTTAATGTCGCCGAAGGTGGGCATCTGGTGATACGAAAATTTTTAAGACACGAGAAAAATAAAGAATTTGATTTTCAGGTGGAACATGACCACCCAGTTAAAAAGTTGACTAGCAGTGATTAATGAGTCGGTAGAGATTCTGCTAAGTGGATTTTGGGTGGCTTAGGATCAGATAAAAATTTAATTATGGCCACGTCGGATTCATAAGAATTCTGGCCGATAGAAAAGAAAGAAAGAAAAGAGAATTTTTTTTTTGAACGATAATTTTAGGAAGGCCAGGTCTAGCCACACCCACGCTGCCGAGCAATCATTGGCCAAGTGGTGGCGAAAGCGAATGTATGAGAAAGGCGGGGAAGTTAAGAGGATTGGTATGAGATACCAATATGAGAAAGGAAGAGTCTAGGAGGATAATTCTCCTCCGAACTCTCCTCACGGACGAGGGAGAAGACACCCGAAATGGAAAGTGATTGACTTCAAAAATGGGAAGTAATAAATTTTCCTCTCCTGAGGACAAAGAGAATTTTTGTTGGGAATTAAGAAGTTGGATTGGAGATCGGAGACGCAGACAGATCGACAGAGAGCTGTTGGGCTCGGAGAATAGCGCCTCACGGTTGCTGGCCGAGATTTCCATGCCTTTCGACAGTCTTCCTACCAAAAGCAAGTTTTTATTGACGAACGACTTAAGATACCATAACTCGCTTAAGAAACGCAAAAAGTGTCACGAATCCATAGAAACGGGCCGGGAGAGAAACACACTTCTGTATTCAACAGAAAGATAAAGATAATTGTTATTTCTCAACATATTTGAACCTCATGCATTTGTTTTATTATTTTCTTTTACTTACGCTTGTGCGGTATCACCTTTACCCCAGATTCAGCTTGCACTACGGCCTGACACCTGATTGATTTCGTCTACCTAAGATCAAAGTCACAACGTGAGTAGGTTAGACTTGAGATCAAAGCAGTTACTTCGGTGACCAAGCATTCGAGGCAGGCTGAGAACAACAAAGCTGGTATCTAACCGGAAATGACCAGATCGACCAGGGCCCAGGCTGGTGGCAGCAACAAGGAGTCAACCCCAAAACGCTGGTGGAAGAAACCTTATGGCTTCACGTTGCAACTGGGAGTTGACCATGGGCCAACGGTGCAGTGTCATATATTGACGTTGCGACCAGTGGATGTGGAGCTGGTGCTGCGACTGCGACCACGTGGGTGGCACAAATGTTACCTTCCAGAAGCTAAGCAAAGTATTAAGAAACAGGAAAATCTCAAACAAAGAAAAAGGGTTTAAATGTGATATTGCAAAAGAGTTGGAAATTCAATACCTGGTTAAGGCAGTGGAGAACTTTCAGAGGGTAATTAACAGGAGATAACTGACATCCATTAATCATGGCACGTGGAACTAGAACAGTCTACCCCAGTGAGCAAAATAAAGGGTTCAGTTTGACATTCCAACCACCTGAAGAAGGACAGAGCGTACAACGGCCGAAATGTAATAATATGGCAACAAAGATGAGGACAATAGTCTGAATAATGTAAATAGTGTACATAATACCACATCTCAGAAATATAGACAGATACCAGAGTACTGAACAGTTATTCAGTACCAGCACTCTTATATGGTGTGTGTGAACTGCTGCATAATATCTAATTTCTTACATTAGAATGAGAAAGATGCCTTCCAGAAACTAAACAAAGTATTAAGAAACAAGAAAATGTCATTAGAAACAAAGAAATAGAGCTGAACTATTATATAGTATCAGCACTCCTATATAGCAGTGAATGCTGGACCATCTCACACATAAAGAAAAGACTTGAAACATCACAGATGTAGTTCTACAGAAGGATGTTGAGAATGCTATGGGCCAAACATGTGAGCAATGATGAAGTTTTAGATAAAATGGAAGCAAAAAAGAAACTTATACATCATAAGAGGTAGTTGAAATTTCTAAGACACAAAATGAGGAAAGAATGTTTGGAAAATTTGGTTATCACAGGACTGATTGAATGAAAACAATGCATGGCCTACCTAAAGAGTTTGAGTAAATGGATGGTAGGACAAGGTGTAGGAGAGATAACAAAAAGACAAAATCTGTTAAGAGCTCCAAAGGATGGGAAATTGAGGAGAGCCATGATCGTCAACTCCCTTAATTGATGCAGCACAAAGATTTTTGTGTAAATGGATGGCAGAACAGGATTTAGGAGAAATATCAAGAAGAGAAAATTTCCTAAATGCTACAAAGGACAGGAAATGGTGGGGAGCCATGATCACACATGTCCTGAATGGACAAGTCACATAGAAGAAGTAGATAATAAAAAAGCAATGCATACATGTAAATCCAATAAGAAATCTTTGTTCTAAGAGTAGTTGATCTGCAGTGACTACAGCATGTATTGGGCTTACCCTAGATGATACCAAAATAGTCTTGTCCTGGGTATGATGATAAACTTAATCTGTATCCTGAGTAAGACGATAAACTACATCCAACAGCGAGGCCTTTTCTTTATCAAAAATGTACTGCTAGCAATAATTTTTCCAAAAAGTATTGTGGGTATTAAAATCTATTTTTATATTAGGTTGGTGCAAAAATAATGTCGTTTTCTCACATATGTGAGAAAACGATATTATTTTTGCACCAACCTAATACTTTCATAGTGTTTTGACCCCTTTGGGGGCGGGGGGAGGCGTAACTATTTGTCCATAGTTGGGACCCTGACTAGTGCTACCATCCCATGAGAAGAGGTGGTTTCATGGTCCTCAAAACCTCCAGATCAAAGGCTTTGATGCCGGATGAATTTTATCATCTTACCCAGGATGCTATTTTATTTTATTTCTAAACTGAGAGAAAGACAAAGAGAGTTCGTTAGAACATTTTTACTTTTTATTCTATAACATTTCTGGTTTGGACCCAATACAAATCAAATATGGATCAGAAGTAGAAAGAATGATAAGAAATAACAAATAGAAAACATTTATTGATCTAACATTTCATTTTTATTAAATCTTCATCAGAGCAAAAGAAATTCTGGTATTTTTATTTTTGTTTTGTTTGATTTATATTGATTGTGTTTCACGTGTATTTGAACAAACGTTAATATAATTTATGGCATTTCAAATTCAAGGAGAGATAACATGTCTCTTCGATGTTCCAAGAAAATAATCCCAAGTGTAACTGAAGAAAAATTCAAAACATTCACATGTCATTCTGCCAAACACCACAAGAAATGTGATCAGTTGAAGAATGATTTTTTTTTTTAAATCATTGCACCCCAAGCAAGGCAGTAAAGCCACTAAGATGTACGGGATTACTGAGAGTGAAAGAGTATGAGAAAAACATTAAGGAGAGAGAATAATAAAATAACAGGAATTAAGAAGACAGATGATGATTAGTATTACATTTACATTTTTCAAGATCAATGTTAACTGAAAATAAAAGAATCCAGAAGTGAGTTCCACAAGCAAGAAGTGTGAGAGAAGAAACTGTTAACATAGAACTTATCGTTAGATCTAATTGCATTCTTCTGTGCTCTCTAAACTCCACAATAAATGCCTTGCTCTTCTTTAGATAAGAAGAGCAAGGCATTTATTGTGGAGTTGTGGAGCTTAATATAGAAATTCAGTGATGGATATTAGCACATCAGCAGTAGACCTGGTGAAACAGAAGCCATATTTTTTGTCCGAAAGGAAGTAATGAGAATTATTATATTTAATCACTTCAGCATTGTTTAAAGCCTCAAATACTTTGCTGAAAAGTGGTACGAGACTAAGAAGATAATAATTTTGAGGAGTCAAAGGGTTCTCCAAAGTTCTTAAAAACAAGAGCTTCAGAAGAGGACTTTCAATAATCTGGAAAGCAGGAAGCAGTGAGGCAACTGTTGTAGAAGTTGGAGAGAACTGGAGACAGCTTGGGAGCACATTTCTTTAGGATGATGGCTGGGATCCTGTCACATCTTCTTGCCTTGTCGAAGTCTAGTTAGGAAATTATGTCTGAAAGCAGTGACAGAGTTATGTGCATATCACTCAATAGAGCCTCCATTTTAGGAGGAAATCAGGTATAGTTACTCCAGATGAGTCAAGAGAACTTCCAAGCAAAGCACTCAACTTTGTCTGCTGTAGATGTCAGAACTTCAAATTGATTGAAGAGAAGAGAAATTGAGGATTTGCTGTTGTTCAAGACACTCTTGCAGAGCCATCAATAACCTCTAGAATTTTCATTCTATCAGCAAACAGTAACTTTGGTTCTCTGAGGAGGCATTTGTACTCATTATGAGCCGAGACAAAGAGATGTCTGTTACTATCAGACCTGTCACTCTGGTACAGCCAGAAGAATTGATTCCTGCAGGCAGTAGCAGCCAAGCATGCTGATGAAAACCAAGAAGATGATCATGGTTTCACTTGTTATTTCCATGCTGGAATCAAAGCTTCGATGCTGGAGATGTCAGAGGCATATTTTTGAATGGGATGATTAAAAACTTTATTCTAAGAGATGTTATGAAGGAAGTCATGGAATGTATCCCAATTATTACTTCTTTCAAAACATCTCTTGGAATGAACTCCAATCAGTGCATTGATAACAGAAACATATTCTGTTGGTAGGAAGTTCTTGTCTGATGGGAGAACAGAAAGAGATGTTTACAAATATTACTTCATGATCAGAGTTTTCAAGAGGGCAGAGCTGCAGAGTACGACATGACTCAGAGATAAAGAAGAGATCAAGAAGAGATCAAGAAGAGAAGTGTGCCCATCAGAATTACTAGGGAAACATGCAAGGGAATTTCACCACTTGTGTGAGATATTGAGAGGTTCAGGGTTTTTATGCCAGTGAGTTCAGTGATTAAACCACTTGGCACGGTGGGCATTGAAGTCACCAATCACATTTGTAGTTGGATGTAGAGAAATGGCCTTATCAATATTATAAGAAATATTATCTAGCACACAACAGTCATGTGAGGAAAGTGAATAGTAGAGAAAGAAGAGATAGCTGACTGAATTTAGTAGAGAAAGACAGAGGCAGATGTGAGAACGACCTGGAGATTCAAAAGAGCGTTCCCTAGCCAGCGGGAGATGTTTCTGAACATAAACTCCCAGACTATGAATGAGGACAATAGAGTCCTTCCTAAAGAGAGTAAGATAGCAAGGAATCAAGAATTCAGAGGAGAGGTTGAAGAATTAAGATTAGTTTCACAGAGAGCAATACAAGATTTTTTTTTATAAGCCTACATTACTAGATTTTCTTTTATAAAAACCCACAATAAATACATTTTTTATAGGCCCACAATACTAGACGTTTTTAAGATGACAATACTAGACATTTTTATAAACCCACAATACTAGATTTTTTATAAGCCCACAATAATAGATTTTTTATAAGCCCAGAACACACTAGATTCTTTTATAAGCCCACAATACTAGATATTTTATAAAATCACAATAAATACGAAATTTTTATACAAGACCACAACACTAGATTTTTTTTTTTATAAGCCTACAAATTAAGACTGGATTCTACAGTAGACATTAATGGGTTTATTTTTCACATTTCTTTCAATTATAGAATAGGGAAGACATAGGAAAAGTTATAAAATTTAACTTATTACATTTTCATTTAAGCTTCATCAAAAATTTTTGGAACTGAATCATAGAAGAGAAAATTCTGGTACTTTGTGCTCTATGCTGTTTGTTTTTCATTGGTCAGGCAGACCCCACATATGTGTGGATTCTAGTGGGCATTTTTGAGTATGTTGTATAGTATCTGTGTGTTTAATTCCTGTAAGATGGTTGTGGGATGATGATATGTCTGTATATCATATTTGTAGTTGATCTTGCAGGAGTTGGTTGGGTTGGTGTGTTTGTCGGTTGGGGGATGTTTGGTGTGTGCTGGAGTGAAAGACTTAGGTTACATCAACTGAGGATATCTGGATCTTAATATTCTTTATGTACAGATTTTATGAAAGTTGATGATATAAAAAGGTGTATCCAGCATGTGTTTATTGATGGGAAGATATTTATTAGTATTCCTTCAAAATATTTTTTTCATTTTTAGCCTTGTTTAGCACTCGTTCACAGTAGTGGAAATATTTATGAAACACCAAACTCATTACAATAATAAAATCATGTTAGATACAAGTTTCCTAATCACTGCATTACAGTTAGCATTCACTGAGACATAAATGTCATTTACAGTGGAATATGGCCAGATTGAATGAAATGTAACAATCGCAAAGATTCAATTCTTCGCATGTTGAATTCATTTGTCAGTATTTCTTCAGTTAAACTATTCAAGATGATTCCATCAACTTTTTCTTTCTGAAACTCTGGAATAAATTTTTCAAGACCGAGTAATTTCAAAGTCTCTGCCACTTCTCCTATGTTTAAGCGACACACATCCCACTTGCATTTGCTCTTACCCTCATTTTCCACAGTAATTTTGTTCATTTCCATGTAGGATTGGTTATCATTTATGAAAGAATGTCTTCGGAAAACTTTTTCTTGTTGTGGAATTGGCAGAATCTGTGGAAGAGAATTTAACCGTTTTTTAGGCACCGGTTGTAACTTTACAGAATTATTAAACCTTGAAGCCAATTCCTTTTGTAAATCTGATTCTATTTTCTTCTTGCTGCTTTCATCTGATGTTTTTGTGGATGAAGGTGTTTCAGAGGAATTCTTCAGATTAGCTGTTGGTGGTTTAGTTAGTGGAAACTTTGCATATCGGTTAGCACTTGATGACAAACATTTGGATTTATCTGCATCGACATTGATTGGTTCTAAGACTTCATACAGACCAGAATCGATTATTAAACTTCCTTGATCAGGTAATGGTGGTAGAGGCCTTCTAGTTTTGACATTGTCTTTTTTCTGAACGGTTTCATTTAAAGAGACTATCACAGGAGTTGTGTTTGACTGAAAGCCTACTCCAAGTTGACGTGAAAAGACAATATCTGAAAAGAAATAACAAATAAATAGAAAATAGAAAAAGTGTTTCTGCAAATAAAAATACACACAAAGCAATTGCTACCTATTTCTTGATATCATCATTACAAAATGATCAAGCAATTAACTGAGGATGACGATATAAGTGTCTGTTGCAGTAAATCTATCATTAAGTCTATTCCAAAACCTCAAATTATGGATGTCATTTTTTTCCATTTTATTTACCACAACATTTCAGTTGATCAATTCTGCAAACTTCTTCAACCATATTTCAAAAGAGATAAGAGTACAAACCAGAATATTCTAAGATTGGTGCAACACAATCTTCCACACAGTCTTCTTTTTGGCCTTATAGCAAGTTGCTCACATGAATGACAGCAAAATTCGTAAATGGCTTCTGTATGGAGAACTTGTTAATGGAAAGTGCACATCGCACAAGCCAAACAATCATTATGCAGATGGATGGAAATAATAATTGAACCATAAAAACTTTAGTACATATGACTAGCAGTTTGATGCCAATAATTGCACCATTTGGCAGAAGAAGGTTCATGATGGAAATGTTGCTTTCAAGAGTTCTCAGGTAGCAAGCCAAAAGTTGAAAAATTATTTTCTACAATGATATTCACCCTATATAAATCCCAAGAGCCACTCAAAGTAGAGGCTTACAGTGTAAGATGCATCACCCCCAAGCAAGGTGATAATGCTACAAAGATGCAAGGAGCTACCAGAAGTGAAAGAGAAGGAAAAGACTTTAAAAGGAACTAGAAACCCAATCCTAAACAGGAAACAAGCAATAAACCTCTACTCCTGTTCAAAAATATAGGGAGGAGAATGAAGTGGATGATAGGCACACCTATCTACTCCTATTGAGGAAAAAAGGAAATAAATAGTAAATAGAATTTTAGAGTTTATGTGAAGATGTTAGAAGTATAGAGTTGAAGTAGACTTTAGAAGGTTTTGATTGAGTTAAGACATGCAAAGTAAGCATACCAGAGTGCCAATCAACTACAAGATTGGTCTATATTTCTGAGATGAGGTCTTATGTATATTATTTATGTTATTCAGATTATTGTACAAAAACATGCAATAACAACAGCAAAAATTACAATATGAGCACTGGTAAAAAACGGTTGCTGAAGACATTAAGTTTATAAGTCCCAGAAATTCATACACAGATGTCCTCAAGGACACATGGCACAGTGGATAAATGCATGGGTTAGATCCAGTGACAGGAACTAAAAGAGTTGTCAATTCAATACCTGGTTAAAGCAGTAGAGAACTTAGAGAGGGGAATTAACAGGAGATAACTGACATCCATTAGACATGGCACGTGGAACTAGAACAGTCTACCCCATTGAATGAAATAAAGGGTTCAGTTTGACATTCCAACCACCTGAAGAAGGCCGGAGCATACATCGACCAAAACATTGTGATAAATATGGCAACAAAGATGAGGGTAATACTCTGAATAATGTAAATAGTCAACTTCAAAATGGTATTAAATTTTAAAAAATCACATCACATTTGTAGAAAAGAGTTCAAGTCAGCTAGTGGACTGAAAAATAAATACAATGAGAACAAAATGTATGCTTCTCGTGCTTACCAACTTTGTGCCAGAAGCTTCATAAGTTTTTCTGGTTAAAAGCTCCATTTAATCTCAAAGCCCAACTGAGTCTTACAATAAGGTCTTGTGATGGTCATATTCAATATCAAGGTGGCCACCATCATATAGTTAGAATCGAGAGGGCATGTGCAAAGATTAAATCATCAATCATCCAAATGGATCATCAATTATATGAAGTATTTAGGCCAGGTAATACCAAAACAAAGGCACCATGGAGTAATGGTTGGTGTTTTGGATTAGGAGAGCTGAGTTTAAATTCCATTCAAGTTCATTACATTCACTTATGTGCTAATACCCTTGGAAAGAGTATGAATCCATCTCTTCACCCCCAGCTATGGAAAAAATAGCAGGACAGACTGGATCATATCATACTGGGTGGCAACCACTCTAGGAGAAGGAAACTAAATTCAAAACCATCTGCTGCCTTGTAGGTCCTGCCTCTTTAGGCAAAGGCTAAAAGAAGGTAACTTAAAAAACAATTCTACCTCTGAGAGGCACGGTTAGATAACCTCAACATCATTGGTGCAAAAGGAACTGGCAAACCATTGTCCTATTAGAGCAGTTGATTTTGAAACTGTGGTATTGAAATCAATTTGAAAGTTGGGGCTTAACATGATAAATAAAGACAAAATATTTTTTCAAAATCATTATTGTTTTTTGAGGAAGTGAATTTAAAGGTCACGTTTAGGTCCAAAACCGTCGCATTGCAATTTCATTACAGTGAAAGCCTTGCTGCAGTCTTATAAAAATTTATAATTTACTGAAGCTTTACAAATTTTATTCAGATAAGACACATGGCATAAGTACATTATTAATAAATTATTGTGCCATTAAATAAAGCCTTCATTTACTTCAAAGTGAAATAATACTGAACAATTTAGCTATATTATAATGTAATATGTTATAAAGTGCAGTAGTTTTTAAACATTTTGTCTTATAATTTGTGTCCAGCAGTATTATGATGTTATATCCACTTTTATCTATTTTTTGTTTTTATTAATTATGACTGAATAAATGATCTAACAAACCTTATATGTCGAGTAGCTTTTTTGCAATCCTTTACAATTTTTTTTTTTTAGTCTTTACTTAACAAATACAGTAAAAAAAAAAATTGTATATTTTGCTTGTGGTGATTCATAATTAGAATTCTGGTTTGAATATATTTTCCATTCAATATTATCTAATGCAAAAGATATCAACTTTACTTGGATTTATTCTTGAAATAGTAAAATTTTGAAGTCAGTTTGTAAGCAGAAATTAAGTATTTCTGTACATTTTTCAGATGGTCTTTAAAACTAAATGTTCAAAAATTGGTAAGAGCTATAAATCTAATTTTTTGTGTCAGTACTTAGCACATAAAACCCCAGGTTTGACATCGAGTGCAATGTTGATTTTTTTAAAACAGTGAAATATCAACCTGTCCTACCTTACAAGCTAGTTCAGAGGTGAGATCAACTGCCATGTTTTGGCTATCTAGATTTTTGGTGATGCTCCTGAAAACCGGGGTATCATCTGCATATATATTTACTTGTGATTTGAGAATGTTCTTAAGCAGATTGCTAATATATAGCTAAAAAATTGGCAGGACTGAGGAGAAAGCTGTGGGAAATATCTGCATTGATCTTATGGGCTTCAGAGTACTGACCATTAACAACAATCTACATGGATCTACCTGATTAGAAGGATGTGATAATCAAGAAGACTTTTGTTGTGTCGTGTATCCTGCTAAGTAAGCGTTCTAGTTGGTGTCCCTTTATCATATGAGCTACCTGCTCATATGCAAATTAGTATAATTTGCATATCACTACAACTTTACCATAAATGCCATAGCTGGGGAGTTTTTACAGTATCCTTCTATGTCACACCTTGTCAAAGGCTTTTGAGATATCTAAAGCAGTAGCTCTTGTTATTTATTAACAAGTCCTTCATTGATTCTGAGTATAATTGATGGCATGAAAACACAGATAGACTACTTGGTTTCAGTGAAAGAAAGGGAATGAAAGGAAAGAAATGAAGATGTTTTTTAAAATCTGCTTCAGGGAAATGAAAAAGTTGTCAATTTCAATTTCAAATCATTACATTTGTAATCATTACAAATAAATTTATTAATAAAAATGTTTGCAAGAAAAGGAAGAAAGGAAAGAAATGATGGAAAGAAAGAAATGAAGGAAAGAAAGAAATGAAAGGAAAAATAATGATGGAATGAAAGGAAAAAATGAAGGAAAAGAAGAAGTTTTTTAAAATCTGCTTCAGGAAAATGAAAAAGTTGTCAATTTCAATTTCAAATCTTTTCATTTATAAATTATTACTTATGAATAAATTTATTAATAAAAATGTTTGCAAGACATGTTTTTGTTTAGTGAAAATAATTTAATGTGAAACAAATAGAGGAGAAGGAAATTATAACAAAAAGATGAATTATAGTTTTTTAGCTACTATAATAGACACAGAATATTGACATGCAGTGTTATTCTTTTATTGTTAATTAGACTCTTTGCTTAGAAACGTGTAGGTTTTTGAAAACAATACTAAAAATGCTAAGTGGTCCCATGCATGACCACAAAAAATGGCTAACTATTTGTCTAGCATTTTGTGAATTCTGAGATGACAGACAGAGGGGCAAGAAATAAAAATACATTTCCAGTGAATTACAGTTGGATTAACTTACCTTTATGGGCTTTATAACCCGGCATTGTATGTTTAATTTTGTTGTCCATATATTTCAATAAATTTCCCAAAGATTTTCTTTGTTCCTTAAAACATATTGCCACTTTAAATGTCAAGAACAAATATGATGGTAACGTGATTATATCCAATGCATGCAATTTTGTTTCTGAATTCAAAAATAGAAAGAAAAAAGATAAAATTAGTATATTTTTGTGTCACCTTAATAAATATATAATTACTTGGTTTTGTGTCACCTTAATAAATATATAATTACTTGGTTTTGTGTCACCTTAATAAATATATAATTACTTGGTTTTGTGTCACCTTAATAAATATAAAAATTACTCAGTGTTATGTCGATATTGTGTCGTTTGAATAAATCTAAAAATTACTCGTTTCGATTGTGTGTTGCCTTAATAAATATAAAGGCTCCTTGATCTTTGATTTTGCCACACCTTAATAAATATAAAAATTACTCTACCTTGTGCTGTCATAATAAATATAAAGGTTCTTTGATAATGTCACATCTTAATAAATATAAAAATTACTCTACCTTGTGCTGTCATAATAAATATAAAGGTTCTTTGATAATGTCACATCTTAATAAATATAAAAATTACTTGATCGTGTTTCAATTTTGTGTTGCCATAAAAAAGATAATAATTAGTCAATCTTGTGTAGTCATAAATATGATAAACATTACTTGATCTTCTGTAGATTTTGTGGTGCTTTGATAAATATAAAAAATAATCAGTGTAAGTGAATTCTGTAAGTTAAAATAAATGCTATTATTTTAAATTAAACTAAAATGTTTTTAATGATAAAAAGAAAAAACTCGATCCATTTCTTTCAAGTGAGAGTTTTAGAGATCCTACTCCTTGTAAAAGAACATATATTGATTCAATTTCTTTTACAGCTTTGCAGGTTATTTAAAGCCAAAAAATATTTTTAGGTCATAACAATTTTTTGAGGTAATAATGATTTAGTGATACAAGTCTTACTAATTAACTCATCGTCTGGGGAGAAGTGGTTTATACCTGTTCCCAAGGGTACTTGAACGTAAGTGAATATAATGAACCTAACTGGAATTTGAACTCTCTCTGATTAACAATTCCAAGCCATTATCCATTACACCACCTGCACACCCAAGCAAGATAAGGCCATAAGCCTAAAAAAGAACAGTGCAATATTGTCAGCTTTTGACACAAAAAATAACATTTGGTAAAAAGTTTGAGGGGTTACCAAGAGAGAAAGAAACTGAAAAAAATCTTATTGAGGATTACAGCCATATCGCATTGAAACACTGGTTTCTGTATGATCACTGAAGTTAAGCAACATCAAGTCTGGTCAGTAACTTGATGGGTAACTGCTTAGGAATACCAGGTCCTGTAAACTTAGATATATGATTTGTTAAATGGATAACAACTCAGAATTGGAAATCACAGAACTGAATTCCAATTCCCATAGTGTTCATTATATTCACTTGTGCACAAATAACTTTGGGAATGGTAAGAATAAACTCTTTGTCTCCTCAGCTATGGGTTAATCAGTAGAATTTGTATCAGTAAAAATAATTAGCTCCAAAAAATTTTTACAATTTAAAATATTTTCCAGCTTTAAATAACCTGCAAATGGTTGATAAGCTATAAAAAAAAAACAAATCAATCAACCAAACATCATTAAGAAGATACAGGATTAAAAGATTAAAAGGACAGGATTAAAACATGAAAAATTAAAAGGACAGGATTAAAACATTAAAAGGACAAGATTAAAACATTAGAAAATTAAAAGGACAGGATTAAAAGATTAAAAGTACAGGATTCAACTAGACAGATGTCAACACTGCATGTAAATTTTTGAAGAGTATATTTAAAGAAACTGGAAAATTTTATTACAAAGAAAACAGAGATGAACAATTATGTAAAATCAGTCTCCTCCTCCTTCTATATGGCAGTGAATATTAGGCCATCTCACAGATGAAGAAACTTGGGTCAATAGAAATGTGGTTCTGCAGAGGTATACTGAGAATACTATGGACTGAACATGTGAACAACAACAAAGTTTTAGTGAAAATGGAAACAAAAAGGACACTTATACTTAACATCAGAGAGAGTTGAAATTTATGGGGCACATATTGAGAAAAAAGGACTTGGAAAATTTTATACTCACAGGGCAGATTAAATGCAAAAGAGGCAGAGGAAAACAACACATAACCTACCTAGTAAGCTTAAGTAAATGGGTGGCGGAACATGGTTTAGGAGAGATAACAAAAATACAAAATTTATTAATAGCTACAAAAGAGAGGAAATTGTGAAGAGCCATGATCTTTAAGATCCTGAAGGAGCACAGCACATAGAGGAAGAAGAAATTGGAAGAGAGTTTCACAGCTAAAAAGTGTGAGAGAAGAACTATTAGGATAGATCTTTACATCTAGCAATTTCCACAGTAAAACGATGTGACCTAGCTGATAATCTAGTATTTGTGAAGATGAGTTTCCAAAGAGGAAATTTAATCACAAGAAGTACAATCAAAATATTTCTAGAAAAAGACACAGGGAAGCTATGTTAGGTATAAGAATGTGATTGAAGCAGAGATGCCAGATAAGGACAGATAACATTGCAGATTTTTCTTTGGATTTTGTCAAAAATCTCTAGATATATAGCAGAAGCACCAGACCAGATATGGCTGCTATATTCAATGCATGAACAAATAGTACTTATTTTGCATGGAAAAGACTGCATGTCTATCTGAGTGCATAGTTCTAAGAGGAAGTTAGGCCTTAGACTGCTTCAAAGTCCTTGTCAGAAGTGACATTTTCAACAGGTTCATTTTTCTCAGTATTTTCACTATCAGCTTAAGTTTTGATTCAGCTGAGGGACACAATGATTGTGCTACAGGCTTCGTTTTGTCCAAAAACACATTCATGGAGTATTTTAGTATTGCACTCATATGAACAATAAAAAACAGACTTATTTTCATTGAATGCAAGTAGTTAGAACATTAACTTTGCAACCACAAGACCCGGGTTTGTATCTCACTATAGTTGATTTGTTAGAAAGGCAACATTGTTATTACTGTTACAAGGCCACATTTTGCCCTACCTATTTACACTTACACTATAAAATACAAAACCTAGCTTAAAATGATGACTTAAATCAGTAGCTACTAGATGCCCTTTTTACCTTATGAAAAGCTTCCATTCACCAAAACCTTTAGATTTCATTATAATAGAATGGAACTCTCTAGAAGTCTCTAGAAACTTCTGGGTTCTAGAGAGTACAAAAACATATATAAACAGGAGTTTGTACCAACTAGCCTGTTTGCCGCCTGAACCCACAACCACGACTACTGAGGTCGACTCTGGTCCATTTGATTATGAACAAAGCTTCAACTGAAAGAATCTAAGTTCCGACAGTCATCAAAAAGCAAAGGCTATCGGTAAATACTTCACCTTTTATTCCTTGATATTATTGACCAAACACCTTTATTTTATATACATGTGAATATCTATTTTTCTAAGAAGAAAATAATATTATTCTTTGACTAGCAACGAATTCCCATCCGTGATTTCCTCTCCCACTCCCTCATTTAGCTACGTTAAGCCAACTAATTTCTGTGCTCTCACACACTTATTAGCTTGTTAGCATTTCCCAATGTATATTGTTTAAACCTCAGCCCTACTGTTTATAAAAAATACTTTATATGTTAAATAAAACCCACTTTTTGTTATTACATGTAATCTTTTCTTTCAACTTTAATTTCTAATGATCTGTTTCATCTTATTTTGTGTTATGCCAGCCATAGCATTACCGATCAGGGAAGATCATCCAAGCATGAAATTGGGTAGTTAGAACTGTTCTCAAGATGTTAGGTGGTAATGCTAGCATAAAGTCACAAGTCATTGTGACCAAGGATCTGAGCATACTGGCATTGCTCAAACAGATAATCTTGCCAGGTTATGTGGCTCCCAGAAATTTTAACCAAGGTCCACTTAGCATAGTCACAGTATACACCACAGGTGGGCTCTGTAGGTGTTGAAGGAACAAATGTGCCTAAGCAGATGTCTGCAAAAGGGATTAGCTAGCCTCCCCTTACAGTAAGTTTGTGCTTGGCAAACAAGTAGATAGTTGTCATTATATCTACATTGAAACAGAAATCTAGGAACAGTATAATATTGTGTTTAGTGCCATGTCAATTCTTTATGGGTAAGTTAATACAAAAATTTTTTGTAAAGTATATATTGCTGGCAATTTTACTATGGAAATATATTGCTAGTATTTTTACTATAAAAATGTATTTTTATACTTTCCTAATGTTTTGACTTCAGTTTGGTGCTTAACTATTTGCCTATAGCTGGAACCCTAACAAGGGCTACAACACCAGCAATTAACAGGTTGTTCCATGCTCCTCAAATGTTCCAGATTTGAGGTCTTGCTGCCGAATGTAGTTCTATAAAGAATAAGGTACTTTGATATTTTGATATTCAATTCAGTTAAATATCAAATACAGATTCTGAACGTAGTAAAACTAGGAGCAGAACACCTGCTAGATTGTAATCTATACCTGCTAATCATCTTCTACATGTGTACTTTCAGGACATTGGTGATCATGACTCTCCACAATAGCCTCCCCTAACAGTAAGTTTGTGCTTGGTAAATGAGTAGACAGTTGTCATTATATCTACATTGAAACAGAAATCTAGGAACAGTATAATGATTGTGTGTTTATTGGCATGTCAATTCTTTCTGGGTCATTTAATGCCAAAATTTAATTTTCATGCGAGCATTAGTAATTTCTCTTACAAATGTATTGCTGGTAATATTCTTTTACTACGAAAATGTATTTTTATACTTTCATAGTGTTATTTCCCCATAACTGGGACCCTAACAGGTGCTACCACATCCAGTCAGGGTGGACCTGGAAAGAACAGCAATTAAAAGGTTGATCCATGCTCTCCAAAACTTCCCGATCAGAAACCTTGCTGCCAGATGTAGTTTATTGTCATATCCAAGACACTGTTTTTGTTGCAACCTATAAATAAATTAAAGTCAAATTATTCCATCATTTTTTTCAATTCATTTCATCCCAAGTCAGACAATAAAGCCACTGAGATGATAGGGGTCTGAGAGAGAATATGAAAAAAAGAAACATTCTTAAGGAGAGAAAACAATAAAAGAACAGGAATTAAAAAGACAGAAGATATTGATTGAAATTGCATTTAAAAAACAATTTTTTAGAAGACCAAACTTGACTGGATAGCAAGAAATTGGAAGAGTTCTACAAGCAAGAAGTGCAAGTGGAGAAGCTGCTAGCATAGAACTTATGGTTACATCTAGCCATTTCAATTGTAAAATGATAAGACCTTACCACCAATCTTGTGCTGCACTTAAATTCTAGATACCAAGGAGGAAAATTCATCAGAACAATCACTATGAAAATATTTATAAAAAAAAAAAAGCACAAGGAAGCTATGTTACAAGAGTGAGAAAGTAACTGAAGCCAGAGTGCCAGATCAGGACCAATAAAATTGCAGATTATTCTTTGTATTTTATCAAGAATCTCTAAATATATAGAAGAAGCATCAAACCAGATCTAGTAGCAATATTCCATCAATAGATGAATGGTATACTTATAAAGATGTAAGATAGACAATTTTTCTCATCAGAATCTAACAACACATTGAACCAACTTTCTTTGCAGCAAAACCTAGCAATTGATTCAATATAAACTTTCATGTTATATATACTTTTAAATTGTCCATTTTTAAAGTACTATCAGTTCAGTATATCTAAAAAATTCTGATTGGGTTAGGTTACTATTAACATGAAGAAAAAAAAAAAAAATAAGAACTACAAGGGACAGGAAGATGTGGAGACCCATGATCGCCTACATTCTGAAGGGACAGGACACATCAAAGATAGTCCACTAAGAGAAAAACAATGGACTTTCTTCATTCAGTTGAAATTTATAAAATCTTTCTATTAAAGAAACTTTTCAGGAATATTGACAGCAATTGGTAATCATCATCTTTCATCACCCTGAGTATTTGTTGACATTACAAAAGTGGCAACAAGTGTTCGTTGACATCACAAAAATTGGGTTTGGCACCATGCAAGAGATCTATATGAATATCTCAATTTGATGAGGTAATTTAAGAAAAGGACTTGAAATTTTAGTTTAATGTTTTGATTTTGTAGCAATTTGTGGTATTGGGAGAAACTACATCTAGCACAGCCTCTTTTGTATTCAATTTCCTTTTCCTCAATACTAAATTATTATTAATGATCCATACACCAAAGTGTTTGAACTTTTTAGTATTTACCAAATCCACATACCAAATTTTAATGATGGATTCAGAGTAGGCACCATCTCTGCTTTTATTCCAATTCCAGATTATAATTTGTTTTTGGAAAGGCTTAGGCTATATAAATCATCAAATATGGCACTACTTAGTATCCAGGATGTAAGCAATAAGACAAAAAAATAGCAAAAAACTGACCATCCATTGTGAATCCATAGAGAAAAAAAGCTTGGGACTTGTGTGTTAGTAACAATTCAGAAAGCTTATCCTCCACTCTCTCAACATAAGTGTGCAGAAAGACATCACGACTACACTCCGACAGGAAAACTTTGCAAGGAAGCTTCTTATTACGAAGAATTTCAAACAGAAATTTCTGTTCCCAAGAACAGTTTGCTGAAATAGAAAAAAAAACAAAAAAAAAAAACAGAATTAAAATGCATTAACTTTACAGTACAAACATGCAGTGTTTCCCAAAGGTATATAAAAAAATTACAGACAATATTAAACATTATCCAAAAAATCCACTTAGGTTTTCCAACAGCTAAACAAACTATTAAGAATCAGGAATATCTTGTTAAACACCAAGAAATGATTGCTGAACTGTTATGTACTGTATATATGCAAGTTTTTATGATCAGATTTTTTTCTTACACAAAAAAATAGGGGGTTGCACTATACATAGGTCATTTTTTTTAAAGAGGTTAAAAATCATGCAATTTTGGTGAAAAAATAGGGGGTTGCATTATACACAAGTACATGTTTTTCTGGAGGGGTTAAAATTCATGCAAAATAACTTGGGGGGGGCACTATACATGAAGTCACCTTATACATGAGTATTATATGGTATGTCTTTCCTTTTCATCTCCTGATCAATCATGGTCTCCACAAATTCCCATCTTCTGTTGCTTTATATAATATTACACATTTTAGCATCCCTTTTGTCCTTATTCTACTATGCAATCACATTAATTTGTTAATTAGATTACACCCTGTTTCCAACTGATTTTTTGAAGAGGTTAATAATAATCATACATTTTTAGTGACCAGTTGTACTATACACAGGTAATTCTTTTCTGAAGGGGTTAAAATTCATGCATTTTTGATAACTGTAACATACCTGCTAAGCTTACATTCTGACAGTCCCTTTGGCTAACCATAATGGTACAGGTAAGCTGCTTTATCCTGCATTTCATCTTCCAATTGTGTCCACCTTTCCTCTGTGTTCCCTGTATCTTAATCTTTGTATTAGATATTTTACGGCAAGCATTTTTTCTCACCATTTTGGAATAGATTTGTACAAAAAATAATGAACATTTATTTGCTATTAAATATGTCCCAGGTGATGCACAGTATTGCAATATTTGACTGCAGTAGGCCTACTGGTATAGTTCAGAAGCTGAGATCACATTATACACAAGCTATGTGAAAAGGGTCAGATTTTTCACAAAAAGTTCAGAGGTCACACTATACATGGAGTCGGCTTATACACAAGTATATACTGTAATATCCAATCACCTATAAAGCAGCTTACAGCCATATCACGATGAAACACAATTCCCATACATTCATTAAAGTTAAGCAATGTTGAGTACCTAGATGACTGACCACTTGGTAATACCAGCTGCCTGTATGCTTGGATGTGTGGGTGGTGTAATGGATAGTGGCTCAAAATTGTTAATCAGAGAGCAGAGTTCCAATTCCAGTTGGGTTCATTATAGTCACTTATGTGCAAATAGCCTTGGTAAAATTATGAATTCACCTCTTTTACCCTCAGCTATGTGCTAATTCGTAACATACGTATCACTAACTCATTATCTCAAAAAAAAATATATTCTTATAATCTGGAATATTTTCTGGCTTTAAATTGCCTGCAAAGTGTTAATAAACTGTAGAAAATGAATCTATCAATGAAATACTGATTAGCTACATAGGCATGTCTTTTAGATTTATTTACATTCTCTGAAATATAAATGTGTAGAAATTACCATAGCTACAAAGTGAGGGATCAGTTTATACATTGATTGTAATATAGAATTGACCCCCCTCGCACTTTATATCCACATAGTAATTTTTTTTATTAAAATCTGATTATTCTCTTCTTCACCTAGCTATGGGTTAATTATTAAAATTTGTATCCTTAAATCATTATTAGCTCAAAAAAATTCTTACAACCTAAAAATATTTTCTGGCTTTAAATAACCTGCAATGGGTTGATAAGCTATAAAAAATGAATGAATCAGTCAAATCCTATACAGCACTGAATGTTGAGCAATTTCCTCACAGATGATGAAATGATTTGAGGTAACAAAACGAGATGTGGTTCCAAAAAAAGGATGTTGAAAAATACCATGGATGGAGCATGTGAACAATGAAGAAGTTTTCAGGTGAATGGAAACAAAAAAAATTCTTGTACTTAGAATGATAAAGAGACAGTTAAATTTTCTTGCACATAAAGACACTGGAAAAATGGTTGATTCATCCTATCTCTACAGAAGGCGCCAACTCCACCTGTCATTCTTTATCTTTAGAAGATTTAGATCAGACCAAAAAATTGATTATTGGTACCATATCTGGGCCACTAAATCTTCCTCTATCTCAACATCAGTCACTTTCTGACCACTGTGACATGGCCTCCCTCTGTCTTTTCTATAAATATTTTCATAGAAGTTGTTCTAATGGGCTCTCTTCCTTGGTACTTCAACTGCATGAATTTAAGTGTACTACTAGAGTGGCTACTAAGTCTCATCATTTTACTGCCAAATTAGCTAGAAGTAACTGTAAGTTCTGTTCTAATAGTTACTTTTCTCGCACTTCTCACCTGTGGAATTCTCTTATGATTTTTTTTGTTTCCCTCCCACCCACAATCTTCAAAAATTTAAATGCAATATCACCATTTTCTGTCTTCCTGAATCCTGTTCTTTTATTGTCCTTTCTCCTCACTAAAGTCTTCCCATTCTCTTGCACCCCCACTAACCCTTTGAGTTTTGCAATATTATTGTCTCGCTTGTAGATAGGGTAGTATGAAATTAGAATTAAAAGGGTTCATGTGAACACCCTATATGGGAAGTGGAGAATTGGAAGGGTTAAAAATGTTAAAATCATTAAGGTGAAAACATGAAATGAAATATAGTGCAAGGAAAAAAAGAGAAATGTAATGGCTCTTACAACAAATTGCAAATCAGAGGTACCAAAATCAAACAAGTGCAGAAATTTAAACATCTGGGAAGTGTTTTAATAGAGGACAAAAAGAGTGACACTAAGATTCGAAGGTGCATTGGGATAGCCAAAGATGCTTTCCAAAAGCTAAGCAAAGTACTAAGAAATAGAAAAATTCACTAGAAACAAAGAAGAGTAATAAACTGTTATGTGATATCTGATCTCCTGTATGGCAGTGAGTGCTGGACAATCTCCTTGAGGATGAAGAGGAAACTTAAAGCAACAGAAATGTGCTTCTACATAAGGATGCTGAAGACACAGTACACCGAACATGTGAATAATGACAAAGTTTTGGAGAAAATGGAAACAAAAAGGAAACTAATACTTAACATCAGGAAGAGAGAGTTGAGGTTTCTAGTGCATATAATGAGGAAAGAGGGCTTGGAAAATCTGATATTCATGAGACAGATTGAGGGTAAGAAGGACAGCAAAATACAAAGCATAACATACTTAGTCACCTTGAGTAAGTCATGGAGAGCCATGATTGCTTATGCCCTGTGGGAACAAGGCACGTACAGACAAAGAAAGGGTCAAAAGTTACTTAGACAAACGAAAAGACGGGAAGCTGTGGAAAACCGTGACCATCTATGTCCTGATGTGGTATAACATAAAATAAGTGAATGGATAACAGAACAAGGATAAAGAGGGATGGCAAAAAGATAGGAAGTTGTAGAGAGACATGATCACTCACATGTTGAAGGGAAATGACATATGAAAGAAGTAAACAGAAGTTGTGGAGACTCATTCTCACTTTACATGTTGATGGCTGCTACACCATCCACAGATCCATACTGACATTTAACATTGCTTTGATAAAGGAAAATAGATTTTTTTTTTACATAATCTAGTCATTGATCGTATATCACGTCTTTGCTAGTAAAGTTAGTGTAAGTCCAGGTAGAGGGTTACTATGTGGTGTTGTATGAATATAAGAAAAGACAAGAAGTGAAGTTCTCAGAGTTATGCAAGAAAGATAACAGCTAACTCTAGACTTGAAGAGGTTAAGATTTAAATAGTGAATCATGTTCAAGAGTTCAGTAGGAGACATTAAATATATAGAGTTGAAGTAGACTTTATAAGAAACCAGAAACCCAATCCTAAACAGGAAACAGGGTATGAGCCTCTACTATTGTTCAAAAGACCAGGGAGGAGTTTGAACTTGGTGATGGACAAACCTATCTACTCCTATTGAGGAAAAAATGTAAATGGTCTTATTTTTCACCCTACAGCCCTTTCCCATATACAAAGGGTATATTTCATTTGTGTTATTTCTAAATATATACACACAATGCACTTAATTTGTGGAATTCATTCACTACTTTGTGTGGTAACAATAATTTTTTCTTAAATTTTTTTCAAATTTCTGAATTAGTTGTTTTATATAATGGGTAAATTTACCAAAATGCATTTTTAATTTTCATCCCCTTCCCACAAGTACATTTGAATGTTACTACATTCATTTTTAAGAATGTATTTTTTGTGTGTTTATATAACATTTCTTGGTTAATAGAGTTGAAGTAGACTTTAGAAGGAATTGAAAACATAATCTTAAAGTGGAAACAATTGATAAACCTGTACTCCTGTTCAAAAGTTTGAGAAGCAAACTTATCTACTCAGTATATAATACAACTTGAATATAATACAATCCCATGTTTCTAAAGCTAAAAACATGGAATAAATCCTTAAGTATAATAATACGACCCTGTAGTACAACAATCCCTATATTAATTTTCTTTTAAAAGTTATACCATATTATTCATTAAAATCATAATTTTGTACATATATTTGATTAATATCATGAAAAATTAAATATTTTAAAGAATAAAAATGAATTCAATGTTTAGCCATTGCAAGTTTCTTATCCTAATTTCAGTTTCAAAACTTATTTCTGAATTTTCAGGGAAAGTTGCTAAATAGACATACCTGGTAATACATTTTAAGTTGTTAAATAATCTATCATACTTTTACTTCTTGGTATGACTTTATTATATGTCTATATATTAATAATCAATGAAAATAAAAAAAATATTGTCTCTCATTTAGAATGAAAAGAAAAAACTTTATAATAAAAAAACAAGAACATCAAATATAAACAAACTTCATCTTATTTTAAACATTTTTAAAGTCAAAATCAGATTTTATATATTTATATATACACACACACACACACACACACACACACATATATATGAAAATGCTAGTGTGTCAGTGTGTCACACTTTTTCAATTTTACTCCTAGAGGCTGTAGCCCAACATATACTATTTTGGAATAAGGCTGACTCTGTGAGCAAATCAGAAACATTCCAGGCCAGAACTGGACCCACAATCCTGAAATTTTGGATTCCCAAGTTTTCATTACAGCAATTGTTTTTTGTGATTTTTTTTTTATGTGATTCTTCACAACAAATTTTTTTTGTATGATAATTTTTATAACTTGGAAATAAATTTGGGAATAACTGAAATTGCGAAATCAAGGCTCAATTGGCAAACGTATCTACTCCTATTGAGGAAAAAGTGTAAATGGTCTTATTTTTCATTTTACAACTGTTGTCGCCTTGTTAGACCCAGAAATAAAAACACAAAGAGAGGAATTGAGTTAAACAGATATATTAAGAGAAACAGTAATACAAACATATACAAACGAGAGTGTTACAGCAAGAATGTTTGGCCCAACTGTCATAGCTGACTGCTGGAAACTTCCATCTCTCAAAAAAGGCAGTACCTGCCCCTATTTATAGCTGGTAGAGTCCACATGTGTGTGGGTAAATTACCATAACAACAACCCTTTCCCATATACAAAGGGCATATTTTATTTGCACTGATTATTTTTACATACCTGTTATTTACCATCATTTAACATACAATGCACTTAATTTGTGGAATTCATTCACTATTTTTTGTGGTAACAATAATTTATCGTTTGTTCTTAAATTCAGCTTGTGTCATTTTTCTTTGTTGTGTGCCCATATAAATTAAATATTGCCTAAAACATTTGAACCATTTATTCATAGATTTTTTACCAAATAAAAAATTCCTTTACTGATCTAGGACTGAGTGGTCATCAACTAAACCGGCTCCCCCAACTTTGGTCTGGTGAGGAGGTTAAATGGAACTCTAGCAGCACAAAAACAGCAGAAACTGTTAAAGGGAACTCCTCAGGGTCAACAGGCATCCCCCAACTATGGGTTAAAATAACCTCACCAACACACAATTGGCTAAGCATGGTGAGTACGGCTACACTCCTGAAGACATGGTCAATCAGAGGGAGGCTCCTCAAACAGGAGTGAGAAGGATTTAAATTTTGGAATAGATTACTTACGGTTTTTGGTAAATTTCAGTATGTCACAGTTCATGGGAAGACTTATTTCACATTTTTGTGAATCAAATCCATTTATCCTCTCTTGAGTTGAAAAGCCACTGACGCAAATAATCTGAAAATTTAATGGAAAGCCAAATAATGAAAATAACTTTAAAATACAATACAAAACAAGAAGGAAGAGAGAGAGGTGACAGCAAGGTTTCAGCAACAGCTGCATTAAAATGTGAAGCCTCAGTGAGTGGGTGCAGAGTGTGACAAGCAGCAGCTCTCATCCGCAGACACATTAGATTTAAGACTTTACTCAGAATTACTCAGAATTGTCTGACAACATTTTTTCATAGTAGGATAGATTGGGTCCTATAGATTTGGGTGCAACCAGTCTAGGAAAAGGACAACTTGAATTAAAAACCTGAGTGGTTGGAAACTAAAGAGGTTCCCCGACCAGAACCTTATATGTTGAGGAGGGTAAGTGGAACACAAGCAGCACCAAAGAACAAGAGCTGTTAAAGAATGGATAAACTCTTCACAATTGACAGCCATCAAACCACAATTGTCCACACATGGTAAGTATGGCTACACTCCTGGTAGCATAGTTAATCAGGAGTGACTGAGAAGGATTTCAATTTCTCAAGCCAGAATATATATGTATTTTGAACAATAAAAAAATATTAAAAAATTAAAATCTTCAGACACACTGGGTTGTAGATTAATATTCTTTCGTTTTTTTTATTATTATTTCATTTAGATTGCTCGACTAGTTTCAGCCAAAATGGCCATCATCGTGAGAAGAAATATTTCTCCTTGCTGGTAGCAGTAAACTACAGAAATGAATGTCTTGCTGGAGAAAATGAACTTTTGTCTGTAGTTTTCATTTGTTTTTTATTTTTTTATCTTTTTAACATGAATCTTTTAACATTCCTTGTGTTGGTCAAACAGTCTCTTTTAAGTTGGTATTTGAGATAAGAGCTGGATGGATCTATTCTTCTCTGAATTCCCTTGGTCAGTTTGACAGTTTTATTGGTCCTGGAGAGGGGATGTGTCTCTGTTTAGTGTTTGTGTGTGTTATTTGGTTCTTAGGGAGTGAGTATATGTGTAAACATGTATATTACTGTGGTTGTGTGTTATTATTTGGCTCATTAGGGAGTGAGTATGATGTGTGTAAGTGTGTATATTCATGTGGGTGTTTGTATAAGTGTGAGGCCTCCACACCTCCATAAGCATGTCTGTCTTGTGTGGGTGAGAAATGTGGGTAGGTTTTGATTTGTTGAGTTATATATTAGTACTATCCATATTGTTAAATTTATGGTTTAGCCCAGCTGGATATTGTGTTTTTAGACGTTGTATCCACTTATTTTCATGGGACTCTAAAATCTTTCTAATGTTATCTGCTCTGAACTTTTCTATTCTCTCAATTATAGTGAATTTGGCATGGATTTTGAAATCATGTTTTTCCAGGTGGAAATGTTGTTCTACAGGTAATAATTTTTCATGGGGAGTCGACTTAATTTGATTGCGATAATTATTAATTCTGTAGTGAAAGGGCCATTCAGATTTTCCTACATATTGTTTCTGGCATAGTGTGCATTCTAGGAGGTAAATTATGTTATGACTTCTACAGTTAAAATCGTGGTAGATTTTGAAAGTAGATTTAGTGATTGAGCTAGTGAATGAATCCGTGTGTTTAATATGGTTGCAACATAAACTTCTTTTGTTGTTACATGGTTGGGAAAATCCTGTTGTTTTTGTTCTTAGTTTATTACGGATTACCTTGTCCCCTGAAATGTGGTTACTACCTATGATTTCTTTTAGGTTCTGAGGTCTACGATATGCAAGAAGGCCGGGTTCCTTAAACATTTTTTTTTAGGTTTGGTTTGAGATGTAGTATTTCCCAGCAATGTTTGATTATTTGGAATAGTGGAGGCAGAGTGGGGTTGAAAGTGGTTACTAGAGGGATGCAGCTAGATTCATTTTTAATCTTGTACATTAGGGTGTCTTCTCTAAGTGTGGAAATTGCTTTATTTATTTGTTCCCTGATTAGGTGTTGTTTATAGCCATGTGTTGTGAATTGATGCTCCAGATTTTCAATGTGTTTATTTAATTCTTCATTGTTGGAACATATCCTTCTGAGTCTAAGTGCTTGTGAATAGGGAAGGTTCTTTTTGGGGTGTTTAGGGTGGGAAGACTTAAAGTGTAGATAGTTGTGGGTGTCGGTGATTTTAGTGTGTAGTGTTGTTTGTAGTTTTCTGTTTTCATCTATGTAAATGCGGGTGTCTAAAATTGTTACTGATGTTGTGGATTTTTCATAGTCAAACTTAATTGAGTTGTGCACTGTGTTTAGGGTCATAAGGAATTGGGTAAGTTTGTCATCACTACCCATGTATACAAAGAATATATAATCGATATATCTTGCATAGAACACGCAGTCGCTACCAATAAGGGGATAGATATGGGTCTCCTCAAATTTTCCCATGAATATTGTAGCATATGATGGAGCTGCAATGGCGCCCATGGCACAACCTCTTATTTGAAGGTAGTGTGCTCCATTGAAGTTGAAAGTATTCAATGTAAGGATATGCTCCATGAGTTTTATGATGACTTCTGTGGGGGGGGTCTTGTTTTCTTCTTTTGGTAAGTGCTTCCTGAAGGGCGGTTAACCCTTTGATGTGTTTAATGTTTGAATAAAGTAACCTAACATCCGTAGTCACTAGAATAGCATTCTCTGGAACTGTTTGTATGTGATTAATTTTGTTCAGTAGATCTGTTGTGTCTCTGATGTAGGATTTTACTTCCTTAGTTAGCAGTTGTATGTAATGGTCTATGTATTTGGAAATTTTTGTTGCGTGGCAGTTGAACGATGAAATAACCGGCCTTCCTGGGTTGTTGCTTTTGTGTATTTTAGGAAGGATATAGAAACGAGCAGGTGTAATGTTTGTGGGTGTAAGTGCTGTGCATGTTTCCTTGTCGATTAGATTGTTGCGCATGTTTCCTTGTCGATTAGATTGTTGCGAATATATATATATATATATATATATATATATATATATATATATATATATATATATATATATAGTAAAATGGCCTAGTAGTTTGGGAATTTGGTGACATTGTAATTGTGAGTTCAATCTCTGGGTCAGGGAGTGTGTACCTTTATTTTTTTTTTAATATGAGGTTCACTCTTTACAATGTCTGGGGGCCACTTCAAGTAGGGGGTTGTGTTTGTGGGCCATTTGTGTGTATAGAAGTGAAAGATAACAATTAACCCTGGCCTTGAACAGGTTTAAGATTGTAGTGATCAGGAAACATCCTGTTGGGAGTCGATTCCACAGGGCAGTGGTTTGCAGGAAGAAGCTACTATGTAGGTGGCATGGTGTGTTCTTGCTATGAAGGTTTACCTCAGTGGGACCAGGGAATATAGTTCATCTGGAAACCTTCCATGGAAGTAGCAGTAGAGCAGTGAGAGGCTTTTGCTCAGAGATACTTTAGAACTCTATCAATGCTGGAGAGTGAGGTCTGGGCAACACCCACCCAAATATGACAACAGTACTCTATTTTTGGCCTGTAAAGGTTTTGGTTTTGTTTGGTTTGGTTTACAGCATATAGTTTGGAGTTAACTATTTGCCCATAGCTGGGAACCTAACACTTGTTACCACCCTGGGTCAGGGTGGAGATGGGAACACCAGCAATTAAGAGGTGGTTCTATGCTCCTCAAGGCCTCCTGATAAAAGGCCTTGCTGTTGGATGTAGTTTATCGTCATACCCAGGCAGCTCTTGTAAAGGCAGAGGATAGCAGGAATGGTCAAGTACTTACTTGAGTGGTACAGAGAGTCAACCATTTTACCTTCATCCTTATCAATAGATCATTGAGGTTGGGTGTGAGTTTGAGGCCGAACAATCTTTCAAGGCAAGGTACTTCCCTGAAAGGACATCCGTTCATCCTGATTGGTGGTATTTCAGCATCAATTCAGCAATGATGGAATTGGTCTTCAAGGCATTGAATGTAACCAGCCAGATTATTGTCCCATTGAGTAGTTTATGCAAGATCAGAAGTGAGACTAGTTGCCAGTCTCTCACTATCAAGTGTTTCAGAAGTGCACCTATATATAGTTGTATCATTGACATAGATGTTTACAAATGATCTGAGTAGATTCTTAGGCAGATCATTTATGAAGATCAAGAAGAGGGTTTGTCCGAGGAGCGAACCCTTATGGATGCCTGTGTTGACCTTTAGGGATCCAGAGGACTGGCCATTGATAACTACCTGTTAGGAAGGATTTTATGATCGACAAGACACTTCCAGTGATTCCATACCTGGAGATCTTGTAGTAAGCATTTGTGCCACACCTTATCAAAGGCCTTTGAGATATCTAGTGCTATTGCCCTTGTGGTGTGTTTGTCGTCAAGAGTCTTACTGATTCTGTGAGTGATGGTAGATAGGACATCAGCAGTGGATTGGGATGACCAAAACTCGTAGTGCTCATCACTGAAGAGGTTATTATGGCCTCAAAAAGCTGGCTGATAATACTGAGGAGACTGATAGGTCTGTACTGGGCGGGGGAAAATATCGCACACCCGCTTTCTTCAAAACTGGGCATATGCTTGACCAGGCTTGGAAATGTTTTTCTCCTTCAAGTAGCAGTTGAATAACTTTACTAGGATTGGGGATGATTCTGGGTTGATGTTCTTAAGGACAACCACTGAAATTTTGTCTGAACCAGTGGCTTTCTTAAGATTTGATAAGTCTACAGATTTCTTGCACTGTGATGGTAATATTACTGAGATTGTGCTGGGTGAGACATGGGACTTGAAGAGGGGATATTCATGGTCATCTAAAGTTGAGTTCGAGGCAAATATGGAAGTGAAAAGTGAAGAGGTTCACCTTATCTGTCAAGGATATAACCTTGGGGCCATTTATAATTGTGGGCACAGCCACTTTACATCTGTTCATGATTTGGTTGATGATCTTCCAGAATTCACGGGATCCAATTTGTTTCTTTTCAGTCTTGTGTGGCATTTTCTAGAACTGAATGCAGTGAGGGACAAACTACTACACTCTTTGCGATAGATTTTGAAGTAGTAGTTTTGGCGAGTTATGGCTGTGGCACATTTAGAGGTGAACCAGGGTGGATTCTTTGCTGGAATATTTTTTTGTGGGGAGGGTGTTATAAAACTCTCCATTCCAGAAAGGGTTCAATCACACACAAGAGCAGCAGTTTTTGAGGCAGCATGCTTGAACAAGTTTGGGAGGGGAGTTTCCATCATGTAGGATTGAAACCTGTCCCAGTCTGTCTTTGCATGGGGAAAAATTGTTCTATCGAATGGTACTTCAGCGGATGCCTTAAGTTTGGCATCACTCTGGACACTGATTAGGGAATAGTCTGACATACTTTTGATAAGCATTTATCAGGGATGCCAAACCTAAGATATCCCCTGATATACCATTCTATAGAACAAGTTTATGCTATGCAAAGATGGTTAGCCAATCCCTATTGCAGACATCTACTCTACATCCAGAACCAACCTGTGGTTTATACTGTATCTATGTTGGGCAGAGCATTGGATTTTATCAAGGATATCTAAATATCTAGCAGGACCACCAGACCATATTTGGCAGAAATATTCAAAGCAAAGATGAATGGTAGACTTATAAAAATATAAGATAGATTATGAAGAGAAAAACTGTTTAGCACGACCCAGTGAACTAACTTTCCTAGCTGCAGAACTAGCATAGCAACTGATTCAATATAATCTTTCCACATCATGTAATTAGAAATCATTAGACCAAGAAGGCACAAAAAATCACTCTCCTGGAGGTTAAAATCAGCCATGCTGATGGAAGACAAGAGTTTTCTCAGACGATTAATAGACAGTAGTTTCATTTTGGATGTGTTAAAATTAACAATTCATTCCTTGTCACAGTTAACAACGGAATGTAGGTAATTCTTTTTTAGATCAGCTGCCAATTTAAATCTGGTCAAACAACTCAATGTTCTTAGTCAAGTTATAATATCTCCAATAAGTATCTAATTCCTACTGCTATCCTCTATTTTTACAAGAGCCAGATCAATGGAGTATTGCTACCATATATGTTGCTCAGGAGATGTCCAGTATTCCCTTTTCAGTCTTGATAGAGTCCAAAAACACTTCATGACCTTGTAGGTGATGAATTATTTCCCAACCTACAACCACTTTCCAAAAGATATCACATAGCAAGCCTCTTGTATCTATCTATATTTCTGAGATATTATGTACACTATTTACATTATTCGGATTATTGTCCTCATCTTGGTTGCCATATTTATCATAACGTTTCAGCTGTTGTACCCTCCAGCCTTCTTCAGAACTGAACCCTTTATTCCGTTCACTGGAGTAGACTGTTCTAGTTCCATATACCATGTCTAATAGATGTCAGTTATCAGTTATTTCCTGTTAATTCATCTCTCCAAGTTCTCCACCGCCTTAACCAAGTATTGAACTCACTCTTTGGGTCCTGTCACTGGATCTAATTAACACCTTTATCCACTGTGCCATGTTTTCTCTTGTTACTGTCTCTATTATCATGGAAAGTGTTCAAATGAACTACATGCGTTAGTTCTATGAGTTCTAAACTTCATGGCTATGCACATTGTTGTGAACCACCCTCATTCCCTTCATATTCCATTGGTGAGATGTAAGTTCCAGATGAGAAACTTCTTCCCACAAAACAACCAGCCAAAAATTGAAGGAAGAATTTACTCTATCAACGGCAGGAATTGCCAGAATGAATATATTAGAGAAAAATCAAGAAGTGTAAACAAGAGACTATATGAACACAAAAGGGACATTTTAAATAACAACACACAAAATGCATTGGTTGCTCACCGTAACGAAACTGACTACAATTTTGACATAGGGAATGCTATTTTGATTAAAAGAGAAAATAATCCACTGAGACAAAAATGTCCGAAAATGGCCTTGATCACTAGTTCAGCCATGATAAATTTGCATCCAGGCTCTTACAATATATCACCATTTTTGGTAGATTTTATATTGCTACAGTGTGGGATAGTCAGGGACAAAGGTGATTAAAAGGAAAAGAATATAGATGAATTTGGTTAGATTGACACAAAAAATATTCTTTCAAAAATTTTGAAACTACCTGCATCTCTCATTTTGTGCACATGCGTACACATGGCAACATCAACAAAGCCCAGTGCAATGAAATCCTAATGGATGAAATGTGCCACAAGATATTTTCTAGTTTGTCATATATTTCTAAATACAGTTTGCTGATATATAAATTTATACAAAATTATATATATATATTAGTTAATAAAGTTATTTGGTAATCCAGAGAGCTCAATGTAAAAACAGAGCAAATATCAATTATATTAAGAAACAGACAACTTTAAGGGTTCATGGAATTATGGATTATAATTTATTTTCTTAGGACGGGTATTTTGGTCCTAATCTATCAGATTTTTCATACAAAAATATGGGTGACAAATTTTTCCAGGCTTAAAAACTTAAATATTATTTTTAATTTATGCACACATGTGTTTGAGGAGGCAGTTTGAAGTTTGTATAATATGATAGCGAGAGGAGGAGGAAGTTGATAGATATGTGATCAAAACTAGAGAGGAAAAGGAGTGATAGGAAGATGTTTATATTTATTTTTATTAAGAGACCAAACATGTTGACCTATTTATCAAGTCTTTTCACAGGAAAAAAAAAAGAAAAAATAGACAGAGAAAAGAAGGCTTTAAAAAAGAGATAAGACAGAATAGAAAAGAAATAGGGGACAGGGGTGGGGGGAGAACAAATTATTATACAAGCAGGATTCCAGCAAAATTTAAGAATACAGATTAATACAATTTACAATTAAAACACTTGATGTTATTTTAAAGAATACCAACAATAATAAAAATAGCATAAATCTGATATTATTAACAACTAATAATTAAAAATTAAAATTTCAAAAAATTTTTTCCAAAAAACCAAAGTAATAATAATAATAATGTTGTTTTGTAAACTTATTCTAAGAGAAAATTATGCAAAATAAATTTTAAAGAAAAATTCCATATGTATACATACATACAGACATGTATACACATAAAAGCATGCATACATACACACACACACACATTCTATTAAAAGTCAGCAAAATTAATTGACAGAAAATGCAATTTTTCAGAGGTAGGTAGCAATAATAGCAATACAAATGAATGAAATAACAGTAGGGTAGTAATAATGAAAATGATAATACTAGATCATTTATATCATATTCATACATACATACCAGTACATACATACACACACACACACATATACATCCACACATACATATACATTCCTAAATACATACATATACATACACATATCCATAGATATCTACATTTACACACATACATATATATATACAAACACACATATATCCACAAGTGCACCCAATTAACAACCATACACAAATGAACGAATAGCTATACAAAAAAACATAATCAAATATATACACTTACCTACACATACACACACATACCTAAATATATATATACATATATGTACACATACATACATATACATCAACATACAAATAATATATGCAATTAATCCTACATATAGACATCAAGTATTACTCCATGTCCTGATAATTCAAATTCTGGAGTTCCCATGGACAAGTCTCCCAAAGATTAGGTGTAGTTTGCTACTTTGAGTCAACATTTGTGCCTGCATTTGAAGACAATCTCATTCCAATGGTTTAGTAAGTTCTCAGGTTTATTGTATTTAATTATAAAGATTTTCTCCTTAATGCAGAGATCACATCTATCTCTGAAGTTTTTAGGAGTTCGAGACCTGATGATAATTTTCCATTCTAATTGTGGGGTGGAACCATCTTCCAGTTTCTTGCTTTCTTTTCAACTAAGGTTCTGTTTCCATGGATACACTTTTTTTTTTATTGTCCTTACTCTTCAGCATCATTTTCAATTTCCTTCATTCCTTGTGTCTCAGAGGCTTTATTGCCTTGCTTGGTGTGAAATGATTAAAAATAACATCACTGATGTCATCTATCACCAATAAAGTGTTGATTTCTTCCTCACACTTCTACTCAGGCCAAACAATTTACATTGCTACTGCTTACCATGCAGAGAAAGGTGGTTAGCAACTAAATTGTAATTATAGAAATTACAGATGACAATTTCAGATTTCATAAGAATAGTTACCTGATGTGTAAGCAGAGTGGAGTAATGGATAGTGGCTCGGATTGAGGATTTGGAGAGCCGAGTTCAAATTCCAGTCAAGTTCATTGCATTCACTTATATGCTAATACCCTTGGGAAAGGCATGAAACCATTTCTGCCCTCCAACCAGTATAGAAGAAGGATAACTAAATTCAAACCAGTTTGCTGCCTTGTAAGTCCAGCTTCTTTAGGCAAATGCTTCAAGAAGGTAACTTCAAAAACAAATCCAACTTACATGTCTTGAAAAAAGAAAAAAGCCCCCACCTACTTTGAACCACGACAGAAAATAATGGATTCATCGACCTTAGTACAATGGTTCCAGCATATAAGACTGGGATACAGCACAATGCTGTGGATCTTTCTGATTTCACACCATTTTTTCATGAGTGTATCAGCTACAGCAATTTAGACCACTACTTACCTGATAGTTATCGATGGTCCTTTCAAACGAACTGTCGTAGAAGCCATTCGTTATTATGATCAGCTGCGGAAGGTCCAATTTCTTGGCTATGAATTGTTCTATTGTTATCTCATTGGACCATTCGAAATCATCATGCTCAAATAAAGGAGTACCTGCATTGATAGAAGGAAATGAGAAAGAATGCATCTTATCTTCATATAATTCAACAGCTTGTAAAAATAAACAACCACCAATTTTCTAAAATTCAATTTTTAAAAAAAATTCTTACAGTATAGTTGAAGTTATTGCTAACATTTTTTGCCAAGACTTACAAATACTACATCTCATTAAATTCCAAAAACCAAGCAATGAAATTTGAATAAGCTGATTTGTTTGGAAAAAACTGACAAAAACCTTACTTTGAGATTTAATAATTTTTTTAATTTAATTTTATAGGACTTCATGGTAAACAATATTTTTAATGAAAATTTCTTTTCCTTTTTAAGAGCGAAGAATAAATTCATAGGATTTCTTACACTTGAGCATGCAACATACAACTGGTCATGTGTAAATATTTCTTTCTGGACCCAGATTCAAACTTTTTGAAACATTTGGACTTGTGATTTGTTTATGGTTCTCACAAATGCAGGTCCAACTGGAAATGGGATTTTTGTACATATAGAAACTTAAAAAGATATGCAAAAAAAAAAAAAGTACTTTTTTAAAAAATAGTGGGAGTATTTTGTATGCTAAATAATAAAACTTTTTCCAAAAAATTAAAACTTAGTGAAAATTTATTGCACTAAGCTATGCACACTAATAAAACCAAATGTGGTTTGTACCCCCTTATCTGTTTGCATTTCTCCCCAAAATTTGGTTTTGATCAAAGTATGGCTATTTTAGAGGTTGTTACCAACAGACTGATGGAAGTCACAGAATTTTATATATAGATATTGTGCACCTCATTTAATCTGGAGCACATTTTATATCTTTAATAAGTTTACCCTTTCATGCTACAGATAGTACAGAGTTTAGGAAGTAATTAAGTTTAGAAAGTTATTCACCATTATGAATTACCAGTCAACTAACCGAGGCAGAATTAGGTTTGATTTGTTCTGTTTTTACGGCTTATCAATCTCAGTGGGTTATTTAATGCCAACAAGATTTTTTAAGATTGGTTTGTATGAATAGAATATGTATTCTTTGTAAGAAATCAATTTGTAGATCAGGTTTCATTTACATATTTTTGTAAAGAGGGTTTTTGTCAAGAGTCAAATTTACCATAAAAATCTATTTTTACACTTTCATAATGTTTTGACTCCAGTTTGTGGGTTAATTATTTGTCCATAGCTGGGACCCTAACATTTCAGGGTTTAAACTCATGGAAGGCAATACATTTAAAAAAAACAAAAACAAAAAAAAAAACATCATATTTGTCATTGCTTACTGCATGGATTCAAAATGGTAGATAGTACAACTAGTACATACTAGTGCATCTCAGGGTTTAATATGTGCTACCACTCCAGGTCAGGGTGAATCTGGGAACAAGAACAATTAAAAGGTGGTTCCATGCTCCTCAAAACCTCCCAGTCAGAGGCCTTGCTGCCAGATGTAGTTTATCGTCATATCCAAGACAAGTCTACAATTAGACTTATCACTTAATATATCATTTACAGTTAATTTCAGGGATATCAATCCATCTGACTTGAGATTAAATGGTAGGTGTATGATGAGTAGAGCTTTTTTGCAGTTTGTAATGAGCAGTCCAACCCTGTAACTCCTGTAACATAGGACATCAGATAATCCTGTGGGCATACACAAAGCAATTATCTTTATTTCATTGAGATAAAGTCACAAGGGTGATGTGACAGCCAGGGTGTGATATCAGGGGGATAGAGTGATGAAGAGCATTTGTGGTGTAAAGCCAAATAAGAAAGATGTCCTGAGCCCACAGCAGTAGACCAAGTGGTTACACCAAACTTGTTCTAAAACTATGAAGAGATCGTGGATTACACCTCTCCATAAGATGATTTTTACTGGTTATATTCCCTTAAAGCATTATGAAGAAAACTTGCCCCAAGCACTGGAACATCAAATGATTGTTTAAATCTAGGTATAGTCTCAATTTTTATTACTGAATGTAATAACTGAGTGATCTTTTTCTTCCAGGCTAACAAACAGCAGATACTTGAATGTTTGGAAAGTAATTACATTCACCACCATGAATTATTATTGTAGGGTACAAATGTTAATAAAAAATGATTAACATAAGTGCTACAAAATAAAGAAGTTTTTATTTCCTTTTTACAACACAAGAACTTGTGGAAAAATCTGAAACCAAAATTGAATCGTTCATGTTTTATTTTTCTTTAAAGTCTCTGCAATTTGCAGAGAAGTATCAGTGGCTGTGTGGCTTTAAAAACATTATCATCAAGTTGAGAGTCATAATTTGATACTGTTCATTCCGTAGTCAAAGGAGCAGGCTGCTGTGAGACACAGTTGTATTCATCTTGCCAAGCAAGTGAACTGTTCTAAGGTAGTTTGAAAATAATCTCATTTTTATATTGTTCTGATGACATTGTGCACACGTAGGTTAGCTCCACAAATTTCTTACAAAGTGACCGTATATTTTTTGACAGCCAATTGGTCAAATGTTTTTTTTGTTTTGTTTTTTTTGTTAGAAAATGTGCTTAGACATTTTTTTATATATTAAGAATTGTGCCAGAGTTGATACAATTTTTCTCAAACCTTCCTTGAAGGGGGGAATTGCATCATTTCCTACATGATGCAGCCGACCAAGGTTGAATGCTGCAAAATTGCATCTCAAATTAGTTTACTATCTCTTCTATCTAAAAGTATGTAGTTTATAGTACATTTCAGGGTTTAAACTCATGGAAGGCTAACCATTTAAAAAATACCGATCATATTTGTCATTGCTTACAAATGGTGGATAGTAATTCTAAAGAAGCATTTGAAAAGATTTGTGCAGTGTATACGTGAGTGGCAGACTGGATTAAAAATTTCTACTGGAAAAACTTCTAAAAGGGCCCAGTCAAAAAGACTTACTTAATACCAAAACATAGTCAAAGGAATCAAATAAAAGTAAAGGTTTTAAGCAAATGTCACAACTATTCAATATTGTTCTATTTATTTATGTTAATGCAAGCATAATACAAACACCAGAAAATTTTAATAATTTCATAATAAAAATAATCATAAAACAACCAATCCGAGTAATTTACAAAGCAAAATTTTAAATTGTTTCCAAAGTATAATTAAAATAAAAAAATTATACACCCTTTTGCAAATTAATTGAAACAAAATGAATAATTCTGTTATTATTTACTTTTTTTATATTTTTCCAATGAAACATGGCCCAGTGAACATATTAGTATTTTGTATGTCCATTCCACAAAATCTTTTCTTGCAGACTGACCACAGATTCTTGATTGGATTTAAATCAGAAGAGTTTCTGAGCCAGTTGATAGTACTTTGATTTGCTCACTGGTAAGGCTTGCCAGTGTGTTCATGCAGTGTTACAATTTTTGTACGCTTCCTTGGAGTAATGTCCATTGCAGACAATGCCCATAGGACAACTAATCAACAGTTGGAACAATAGTGTCTGGGCGTGATGAAAATTTGATGCAATGATGGATGACGCAATATTTTTCAAGGCAAAACAAATTTCATACACCCTGAAAATAGATTCATATTACTGCACATTACTTTAAATGACCTAATCTGAGAAAAGATAGAAATCGATTACACCCTGTCAATTCAGTGAGTCTAAAACTGACTGTATGGTGAAAGAAAGCAGTTGTTTCAATTAATTTGTGCAAGGGTATAGCATCAAAGAAGCCTTATTTAAATCTTTTCAGCATCTACTCAATATTTTTCTTTTTCGGTTATTTTTAAAGTAATGAACCATCACTTTGAGGCCCATTGGGAAAATTTTCAGTATCCCAGTGGGGCAGTACATCACTGGTATGCAGATACAGGTCAGCTTTAAAATGGAAATTGGAATTTATCTGACAAACCTCACCCTGGAAGACAACCCACTCTAAATGAAGACCTTTTGAAAAGAAAATTATCAAATTGGGTCTAAGTCAACATACCAGTTATGTTCAACGTGCCATGTTCAACTGTCAACAGACATCTTAAGTGATTTGGGAAGCTTGTAAAAGATTTTGAAATCCATCAAGGCTGGAAACTGGGGATTAAGCTGCACCAGTCCAGACATGACAACAATACTACATTTTTGGTTTAATTTAACATTTGTAAAGACAGCACATAGATCTTATACATGACTTCTATTTTAAGTATTTAATGAACTTCTGAACTGAGAGACATTTGATGTATTGGGCCACATTGAGTGTGTCATATCCTGTCAGCACTCCCACATTTTTTAAAAATAACTGGAAGAAAAATCTTAACCAGCTTTGTTGTAAGACTGATTCACAATATAAAGAGGCCTCCAAAAGCAGCAAACACCCCCCCCCCAAAAAAAAAAACAGGCATCTCTTGACCCTGCCAGGTGATGCTTATCATCTCTAAGTTGTGTCCCCATCTTTAGGCAGAAGTGCAATTATCTGTACACAGAGGCCACAAATCGCTGCTGAGAAAAATAATAGTTTTGGAGGTGCTTAGCCCTGGAGAACAGCTGCCTCGAGGCTTCACTCTCTCATTGCACTAGAGAGAGGAACCAGTGGTTGCTGCTGAGGTCAGTGCAACCAACGGTTGTGGGGGCTTTTGTACTTGGCCTAAGTGTACATGTTCGGGTTCCTCACGTTAAGCTTGACCTTGTGTTGCCTCCAATCTCAGTGGGGAGGCAAGGGTAAATATTCAGGTGTTCTGCAGTCAAGATGATTAGGACCAAAGTGTAGTATTTGTTCCAGCAACCAGCCCATGGCACCAGCCATCATCTTCTTCAGTAGACCACCAGCTCCAGCCATCCTCACCTACAGCAACGATATGCAATAAACTGTCCTTTTCAGCACAACATTGTAGCACAAAAATCTGAATCTAGTTCTTGAAGAACTTGGTTCATAAATGTTTGAAAGGATTGGACTGCATTCCGTACTCCAAACAGTAATGTAAAAATTCATAAAACCCAAATAGCATTGTAATGGCTGCCTCCTTTATATAAAGTCCTCTATGGGTATCTGGTGGTAGGTTTGGATGATGTCAAGTTTTGAAGAGATTTTATTTCCATGGATTTGGCTGACAAAAATCTTGGATATTAGTAATTGGATACCATTCAGTTTACAGTAATCGCCACAAGGTCTCCATGAGGATGACTTCTGTTTTGGTACCACGTGTAGTGGTGAAAACCACTTGATTTTCAAATGCGTTTCTAAGGTTTGCTAATTGCTGTAATTCCTTTTTGGCAATCTTGAGTTTATCAGGGGCAAGTTGACGAGATTGTGAGAAAGTAGGTGGACCAATTATTTAAATGTAGTGTGTGATGTCATTTTTCTTACAGGGGTATTAATTTTGGTTTGGTTATGTCTTGATACTTAGACAAAAATAATTTGGAATTTTCTTCTGCTGATGCAACTTTGAGACTAAGAAGTGTTGCAGACTTTAGGCAGCCAATAGATTAGACATCTGTCTTTGTGTTGATCAATTTTTTTCTTTTAAGGTCAATTAACAGACCATACTGGTGCAAAAAGTCTGCACCCAAAATTAGTGTCATGATGTCAGTCATGATGAAAGTCCACTAGAAATCACATTGTAGTGACAAATTAAGTGTCATACATTTATGTGCATATGTGTGGATAATCAAATCATTTACTGCTGGTAATGTGAGTTCTCCTGGGTCCTTTAATTTGTCTAACTCAGAAGTAGGGTTTAGTGATATTTGTGCTTCACTATTGATCAGGAATATTGTTTTTTGAATTTCTGTCGGTGATGTGGAAGAGTGAACTTTAGTTTGAAATGCTAATGTGCCCTGTCCATGAAGATTTTTGGATTATTTGTTTCACTTGGACTTGTAATTGCAAGTTGTGCATCTTGTACTCTTGTAACCAAATCTCTTGTGGTATTAACAGATATAGCTCCTTCCTTTTGACTTGCTCTTGCATCGTTGTCTGGATCTTGGTGAACTGCAATGCTGGTGTCTTTACAATTGTTGAATTTTAGACAAATCATCTATTTGTCTTTTCAATAATTTATTTTGGCCTTGTATTTAGGTGATGTCATCACTCTGCATTTGTGCACTTGCAACTAGATTGTCTTGGCTCATAATTTCCATCAGTTTATCTCCCATTGCCGTTAAGGATACCTGCACCATTTGTGGAGGTCATACAAAGTTGAATGAACTTGCTGTTCAAAATTTTCACCATAAGAGAGTTGAAAGAAGCTTCAGAAAACTCTTTTTCTTTAAGTATTTTCTTACTGATGAAGAATTGGAGAAAACTAAAATATCCAATTTAAACTTCTTTAGCATGGTGGCGATGTGTTAGGTTGACTTTTTTTGGTCTCACTGTGAGAGAATTGAAGAAATTCTGTAACTTGAAGTTGAAAGAGTGAATGTAAGTGTTTGAGTGAATTCATATATGTGGATGTTATGTATGTACATGTATGTGTATGATGTTTTCATAGCATCCACTTGTAAAGGGTCGAAATGCAGTTTCTTAAACAGCTACATTTTAGTGAGTGAGAGAAATCAAAAAGAGAAAGAACGAACTTGTGTCTGGTATTTATAATAAATGTTATCACATGATTGGCTCAGGAGAGCATTTCTGATCTCAGTGGAAAAATGGTTTCGGATAATGCACAGATGTTGTACGGATGTAGGCAAGAACATAATTTCAGTATTAACTGATCAAGAAGAAGTGAGAAAAATATTAAGTCTCTGTGATCCACTTTTTGCACAGATTTGTACAAAAATTAACAATGAAAGAAAAGTGGTAGCAGGATGCTAAAATATAGCACAATAAGAAAATTTAGAATAGGGCAGAGACGTTGCTCATTTCATAAAAATAAATTTATTTTTTCCTTATTATTTATTTATTAACTCTGTGGGGTCACTTACATCATAGCAGCAGAAATAGCCTCATGTTCACAGGAAATAAAAACATGAGTTGCAGAAAATAAAACAATCAGAAATAACAGTGAAAGTAGGATAAATTATACATTCATATCATACAATTTATTAATCTTATCTGCTGGTGTGTGTATTTTTAGTTTTAAATGTTTCATAATTGCATGTGATAGAAGGGAGAAGTCACTCCATATTATTGCACGCCATATCAGAGAGAGAGAGAAGTTGGACACATGTTGACTGTCCCAAGGTTGTTGCCAAAGAGGTTTGAATTCAACGTCTTTTTGCATGATGTCTGTATTTCCAAACAAACGTACACAACAATATTGTAAAATAAGAAAAAAATGATTGAATCCGCCAACACAGTTATAATGATAAAATTCTCCACATGTGACAATAACTTTGGAACACCCTTCCCTATTACTGTTTCCCTGAGAGCTATAATCTCCAACTATTCAAATGTAATGTCAATCGACATCTCCAGTTACTTTGATCTATCCACTATCTCTCTCCTCATCCTTTCCTCTATCACTCTCGCTCCAAATCTTCTGCAACCCCCTGCATCCTAGTGGCTTCATGCCTTGCTCGGGGCGTAATGCTTAAAAAAAAAAAAAAAAAAAAAATATATATATATATATATATATATATATATATATATATATATATATAAACAGCATTATATATATATATATATATATATATATATATATATATATAAACACACACACACACACATAGTTGGAGGAACAAATATTTTTTTAACTTATTGTATTTCCGACTAATGAATAAACATACTTTTCATATAATTAACTGTACTTTGATGCATAATATCTACATATGCATAGAAAACAGAAAAAAATTGATTTAATAGAACTAAACCCCATTTATCTATTTTAAAGTGTGAAAAAAGTAGTCATACAATGCAAAATTCAGATTTTAAAACTTTTAAATGGCTTTAATACTCTAGATTATTCAAGTGGAATATTTTACAATGTTCTAATAATGTCATCAGTAGTTATTTTTAGCCTCAAAAATACAAACAGAACATTCTGTAATTGATATTCATGCAAAAAAGTTTTTATCAAATGTTTTATGACAAATTCACAAAAAGAACTGACTTTTAAGCTCTGGAAAGAAGATAAAAGTTACAGGAAGATCTTAGACAACCTGAATATTCCATTTACTGCCATTAGTTCATTCATTGCAAAGTATAAAAAAAACTCAAAACTTTTGAAAACCAAAGAAGATGCTCCACGAAAGATTTCTGCAAGATCTTCAAGGAAATTAATGTGTCAAATTAAACAAAAACCAATGGTTACTCGGCAAGAATTGCAGCATGATTTGCTTTCATTAGAACTCCACTGCTACTGAAAAGGCACAGAAATGCCATTTTGAAATGTGTTCGTGAACATAGAGATAAGAAAAAAAATCGTATTGGAAAAAAGTATTATGGACAGACGAAACCAAAATTGAGTTGCTTGGACGTAATTTTAGAAATCATGTATGGAGGAACCAATGTCAATTGGGGGCTCCAACAAACATCCTGGATCTGAAGATGAGGCATACAGCAAAGAAGAATGGAACAAAATACCAACTAAAATATGTTTATATCTGTATAAACCCCAGCAGACGAGCAAGTGTGTATGTGGGTCTGCGTACCTCATTGGGTGTACGGACATGCATCTATGTTTGCGTTAGCACGATGATATCACGACGACATTCACCCCCCCCCACTCGCAAAATAACACCAATACATGCAATCTACATAAACCCAAAATTTTTAAAAAAATTAATCAATTTGTCCGACAATCGCAAAAGTGTGAAACCGAGGGTCACAAACTAACATCAATCCAACCAAATATGTTGGTTCTATCTCTGATATTGAGCGCTTCCTAATAAGTACCGTGCATATAATATATAAATAATTATATTATGGGATCTTACCAATAATCATAATAATGGACTATTCCATACTTAATAAATACTGCGCCTGAGGAGTAGGCAGGGAGTCAGTCACTCAAGTTTTGACCGACTGTTCGGTTGTACTCTCTTCCTACGGACGGGTGTAACCTGAAGGAGGCTACGCTGAAGGGTGGAGTCTCCTTCGGGGAGGTAGACCGGCCCTGAACCCGTTTATGCGGGTTCAATGGGCTATTTTGGGGCCGAGCCCACGGGCTCAGAGTGCCCACGTTAAAAAGGACTTGTGCCACATGACACCCTAGTGGGGGGTGACTGAATATCGTCAGTCGCTCAAGTTTTGACTTGAGCAACTGTTCGGTTGTACTCTCCCCTTACGGACGGGAGGAACCCGAAGGAGGCTACACCGAAGGACGGAGTCTCCTTCGGGGAGGTAGACCGGCCCTGAACCGGTTACATACGGATTCAATGGGCATATTTTTGCCCGAGCCCACGGGCTCGGAAAGCCCACGTTAAAAAGGCCTTGTGCCACATGACACCCTAGTGGGGGAGGTGACTGAATATCGTCAGTCGCTCAAGTTTTGACCGATTGTTCGGTTGTACTCTCATCCTACGGACGGGAGGAACCAGAAGGAGGCTATGCCGAATGTCGGAGTCTCCTTCGGGGAGGTAGACCGGCCCTGAACCCGTTTATGCGGGTTCAATGGGCTATTTTGGGGCCTAGCCCACGGGCTCGAAGTCCCCACGTTAAAAAGGCCTTGTGCCACATGACACCCTCGTGGGGGGGGGGGGGTGACTGAATATCGTCAGTCGCTCAAGTTTTGACTTGAACAACTGTTTGGTTATACTCTCTTCCTACGGACGGGAGGAACCTGAAGGAGGCTACGCCGAAGGGCGGAGTCTCCTTCGGGGAGGTAGACCGGCCCTGATCCCGTTTATGCAGGTTCAATGGGCATATTTTTGGCCGAGTCCACGGGCTCGAAGTCCCCACGTTAAAAAGGCCTTGTGCCACATGGCACCCTCGTGGGGGGGCTGACTGAATATCGTCAGTCGCTTACTTTCTGACCGGCTGATCGGTTGTACTCTCTTCCTACGGACGGGAGTAACCTGAAGGAGGCTACGCTGAAGGGCAGAGTCTTCTTCGGGGAGGTAGACCGCCGCTGATCACATTTATACGTGTTCAATGGGCATATTTTTGGCCGAACCGACGGGATCGGAATGCCCACGTTAAAAAGGCCTTGTGCCACATGACACCCTCATGGGGGGTGACTGAATATCGTCAGTCGCTCACTTTCTGACCGGCTGATAAGTTGTACTCTCTGCTTTCGGGCTGGAGGAACCCTGAAGTAGGCTACGCCGAAGGGCGGAGTCTTCTTCGGGGAGGTAGACCGGCCCTGAACCCGTTTATACCGGTTCAATGGGCATATTTTTTGGCCGATCCCACGGGCTCGGAGTGCCCACGTTAAAAAGGCCTTGCGCCACATGACACCCTTATGGGGGTGGGGTGACTGATTATCGTCAGTTGTTCACTTTCTGACCGACTGTTCGGTTGAACTCTCTCCCTTCGGGCATGGAGGATCCCGAACGAGGTTACGCCGAAGGGCGGAGTGTCGTTCGGGGTCGTAAATCGGCCCTGAAACCGTTTATACGGGTTCAATCGGCATATTTTAGGGCCGAGCCCACGGGCTCGGAAAATCCACAATAAACAACCGACCTTGTGTCACATGTTGCCCCAGTGGGGGAGTGACTGAATATCATCAGTCGTTCACTTCTGAATCGACTGTTCGGTTGAACTCTCTGCCTTCGGGCGGGGAGGAACCCGAACGAGGCTACGCCGAAAGGTAGAGTCTCTTTCGGGGAGGTAAACCGACCCTGAACATGTTCAATGGGCATAATTTTCGGCCGAGCCCACGGGCTCGGAGATCCCACAGGCTCGGAGATCCCACATTAAATAACCAGGCTTGTACCACATGATGCCCCAGTGGGGGGTGACTGAATATCGTCAGTCGTTCAAGGCGATCGGCTGATCAGTTGAACTCTTTCTCTTCGGGCGGGAAGGAACCCGAAGGAGGCAACGGCAAAGGACGGATTCTCTTTCGGGGGAGGTAAACCAACCCTGAACCCGTTTATACCGGTTAAATGGGCATATATTTGGCCGAGCCCACGAGCTCGGAGATCCTACGTTAAACCGGCCTTGTTCCACATGATGCCCACGGGGGGGTGACTAAATATAGTCAGTAGTTCAAGTCGAGTCAGTAGTTCAATTCGAGTCAAGAGTCAAGTCAGAGGCAGTCCGAAACACAGTCGCGTTCAGACAATTACTGCAAGACATTGGAATAGTGATACTGGTCGAGACTACATTGTTCTCTATACTAAACCTGATTGTTCATACTAACACTTCTACTTCTCTGTATATATTCCTGTTTGTAATATATCTGTGTTATTCCATACCTGTGTTTGAGTTCTTCTTTATTGGTTCTAACTTTGACTATCAACATGGTACAAGGAACCCGACCATAACACATTATATATACACACACACACACACTTTTCACACATACACATATATATATATATATATTAAAGAGAGAGAGAGAGAGAGGGGGGAAAGATGAGCAAGAATAGACGGACATATAGATAGTGGTTTTCTAAATGTAGCTTAGATGTGGTACAAAACTGAAAGTATGGATACCCAGTCAGGATTGAACTCACTACTCAGTCGTAATTGATCTAGCGAAACAAGCTTGCTAATCATTACACCACACCAAAGTACCAGTTAGATAGATATACAGAAAATATATAGATGCATAGATATTTTTAAGTATTTCACCCAAAGCAAGGCGGTAGTACCACTAGCATGTAAGGGGTAACAGAGAGTGAGAGTAAGAGTAAAGAGGGGTATTTGAGGAATGGATAAAGAGAAGGACGGGGATTAAGACTAAGGAACCAGGAGATTTCGACTGACATTACATATGAATATTTGAAGATTATAGCTATCAGGGAAGCAATAAGTGGAAGGAAATTCCACTGTCAGGAAGTGCAAGAAAAGAAGCTGTTGGAGTAGAAGTGGCGATTACATTTAACTGTTTTGACACTGAAAGGGTGAGACCGAAATGCCAACCTAGTAGCACGCTTAAATTTATGCAGTTGGGGTACCAGTGGAAGTAGCTCGTCAGAGCAGTTGCCATGAAAATATTTGTAGAAAAGACAGAGAGAAGTCACATCATGTCTGTGAGAAAGTGTCTGTAGATGATATGCCAGATCAGGACCTATCACATTGCATATGTGTCTCAGGATTTTGTCAAGAACCTCGAGATGAACATCAGGGGCACATGACCATATATGGCAACAGTATTCACTGCAAGGACAAATGGTAGATTTGTAGATTTGAAGGATGGACTCAAACGAGAAAAACCTGGCACGACAGAGAGAACCAATTTTCCTTGCGTTAGAAGAAGCTACTGATTCAATGTAGTTGTTCCACCTCAGGTCACTGGAAAACGTGAGAAGGCGCAGTGAGGTGCTCTTGTGGAGTTGAGCATCAACCATCCTAATAGGATGCAGGGAGGTTTCTCTATGGTAGGTAAGTGAGAGCTGTTTTGTTTCGGAAGCATTAAAATTTACAAGCCATTTCCTGCTCTAATCAATCACAGATTGGAGGTCTTTTTCGAGTCCAATGGCCAGATTAACTTTGTCAGCAATGCCAGATTTACTATTGAGACAGAAGTAAATGATGTTGTCGTCTGCGTAGATACCTACTTGAAAACTGATGACATCAGGAAGATCATTGAAGAAGATACAGAAAATAGATAGTTACATAGACATACATACAGGCATATAGGTAGAGATACAGACATAAAGACTTACAGATAGACATATAGATAGATAGACAGATAATCTATGTAAATAAATGCGAATATCAGTGTAACACAGATTTCAACTTTGCTCCTAGAAGCCATAGCACAACATATCACACCATTTTCGAATCAGGCCAACTCCAAGAGCAAATTTAATATATTCCAGGCCAGATCCAAACCTGCAATCCTGAAATTTTGGATTTCCAAATTTTGATTAATGCGATTGTTTTTAGTATTATTTTTTTTTCCATGATTTTTGCAACAAATTTTTCTACAATAATTTTTATAACTTGGAAATAAATTTGGGAATAATCAAAATTAATCGCGAAATCCATCAAAAGTCACACATAAAAAAAAGAATTGTTTGTTTGGAAAGTAAGGACTTACATAAATCAGTTCTTTTAAAATTAAGTAACAGTAGAATTATCGTTTAACTTTTAAAAGGTAAGTTTAGATATTAATGCAATACTTAAATGCAGCGATCAATTTTGAGTTCTGTGGTTTATTGCTGCCTATCACATATGGCAGCAGTATGCCTCAGCAAAAGAAATCATTACCAACAGAGGACCATATTGCAATCCAAAAAACTAATGCTGCAATGAGGAAATGAATGTTTGGTGTGAATGAAAACCCATATTAAACGGCACCTTTTAAGCTAGTACAGATAGATAAATATATTTGACACTGTAAGAATGGTAATAATTTGAAAAAAAGAAAAAAAAAAGCTTAAATCGAAAGTGAACACAAAGACGAAGGTAGTATATAGATTGAAGGACATACCGAAAACAAGAGAAAATATACTTTTGTTTATCATTTCATGAATAAGAACCTCGCTAGAAGACAGTGCTGAAATCCACTTCTTTCTTATGTCCCTCTAACCCTTTCAGCTCTCAACAAGTTCCTCCCCTATGCCATCTCCCCCAGACTACGTTCTATCATCCACCTGCTGCTTTTCCTTGTTTCTCTTTCCCTCTATTTGACCCATGAGTATCAGATTCTCAATGCCCTCCTTCCTCATTATATGTCCCAGAAACTTCAACTGCCTCATCCTGATGTTAAGTATAAGCCTCCTCCTTGTTTGCATCCTCTCTAAGACCTCATCGTTGCTCACATGATATCCTTAGCGTGCTTCTGTAGAACCACATCTCCATTGCCTAAGATCTCTTCTTTATCTTTGAGGAAATCGTCCAACAAAACGGAAACATTATTTGTGACGCGTTTCAGCCTTCGAAACAACTTCCTCAGACTAAGTAAGTCTTACGCCTCTCTGTGACTTCAGTGTTTTTATCGATGTTTACTCATAACCGACGTTTTCTGTATTTCGTTCCCTTCTCCTACATTATATGAATTCATCAATCTTTCTTTTTATGTGCCATATCCTTTCAGGACATGAGCGATCATGTGTCTCCACCTCCCTCTATCCGTTGCAGCTTTCAGCAAGCTCCTTCCCTATGCTTCCTCCCCCAGACCACGTTCTGTCATTCACCTGCTCAAGCTCCTCTAATATGTCACGCGCTGCCTTCCCTTCTTTCTTTCCCTCTATTTGACCCAGGAGTATCAGATTCTCAAGGCCCTCCTTCCTCGTTTTATGTGCCAGAAACTTCAACTGCCTCATCCTGATGTTAAGTATAAACCTCCTCCTTGTCCGTATCCGCCCCAATACCTCATCGTTGCTCACACGGTCCACGAAATCATCAGCCTCCTTCTGTAGAACCACATATCTATCGCTTCGAGTCTCTTTTTCATCCTTGAGGAAATCATACAGCAGTTACTGCCATAAAGAAAGACAGAGGTCATGTAACAGTTCAGCATCCTTTTCTTTGTTACCAAAGAAATCCTCCTGTCTCACAATACTCTGCTCAGTTTTTGGAATGCATCCTTGGCCATCCCAATATGTCTAGTGAAGCCCAAGGAACAAAGTGAAGGGAGTGAGATTCTGGACAGAGACCACCAAGCTAGTCACAAATAATAATTTTGTTTACAAGTAGATGAAGAAAATGGTAGATAAATGATTCTATGACATTTGTTGATAGTATTAGAATGTGCCCGTGATGCTAAAGGAAACAAGATTTTCTCAGGCCAGAAAATTTTGGTCAAGTGGGAAAAAGAGGAAGTGTTAAAGACCAAACGTGATAATTGAGAATAGAGAAATGCAGATAATTTTACGATTACCTTAAAAGTAACATCTGTTTTGTGTCAGGCATTCATGGGTCGGGTGGACCATCTATTTCCTGGATGGTGGCAGAGAGTATCTAATTTGTGAGGAAGTAGGAGGAAAATGAATACACACGTTGAAAGGTACTGGTGTGAGGTACAAGCAAGAGAAGAGGGGGAGACCCGCCCACACCACTGCAGAAGGAGCTCTCCATATTTGGACATACAAAGATCACCCAGCAGCACTTGTAGAGAGATTTGATTGGGTGACAGGAGATGCATTCGAATCTCTAAAACAAGCTAACTCCAACCCGATTTTGAGAGGTTAGCCTCCATAAATAGCCATACAGATATCCCAGGATAGAGAGAGCAGCAATTGAGGCAGAGATGACTGTTTTGCTGACCCCCATGTGACTTGCTGACCCCCATGTGACTTGCTGCCACGAAGAACTTCTGACTCATACCTTGTCCCAGAGTATTAGATAAACTGAGCAGAGTGCCCTGATGAAATTGCAAAGTGGAAGAATTGAAAGTTTTATATAACGACAGAGAGAGAGAGACAGAGACAGAGACAGAGGAGGAGGAGATGAGTGCTTTGTCAGCATTCTGTAATTTGCTACCTGATGAAATACCTGACTTAAAGTTTGAAACCTTGACTCCGACTTTGAAACGAAGAACAGTGTTACGAAATTCGACTACGAGGGAATGGTCATTAGCCTGCATGCTTGTAGATTCTTATACGAAAAAGTGTTCCTGTATAGACCCCAGTTATATAATCTTGTTGATTTATGAAACTTACTTTTTTTTTTTTGTCTTATAACATTGTCTCACTAGAATAACACTAATCCAACAATATCTGGCGACGATTCGATCCTCGCTCAAAACAAACAGTGTGGGGCAGAGAGAGGCTTGGATCGAAGTGACCAACTTCATGGTGAGCTGCAAGATTCAATGACGGATCAATTTACATTGATACATAGCTTTTAGCGTCTCTTACTAGCGTCTCTTTCACCTGGTCCTGTCATGCATTTCATTTACAAAAAAAAAAATAAATAAATAAAATAAATAAATAAAAAAAAAAGTTTCCTTTAAGACTACGATTCATAGCTAAATAAATACATAAATTGATTTAAAAGAACTGCTCAGAAGGAAAATTACAATTTCAAAAAAAAAAAGCGCTACTGAAATTAGCACTTCTGAAACCCCACCCCCACCAAACCCCCACACCACCAAGTTGAGAGGTTCGGAGTACTAAGCACCGGTCCTATCGATTATTATAATTGATGATTGGTTGAAAATATAATTTAGATAGAAAAAAAAAAGTAAAAAAGCCAAATAATGCTGCTGAAACTAGCCCCGTTTTGGGGCCTTCAAACTCGTCGGGGGTTCCTGCGTGGTACCCACCACACCGTGTAGTTGTAAAAGAAAAAAAACTGTGAACTTATAGTAGCAACAAACGTCTGCAATAGATTTCTTGTCTCTTGACCACAACACTTGTAGCCAAATCACAAATGATAGCTCGGCGTAACAGTCCAAGCAGCGTAGAAACGAAAAAATGGGTCACACATCCAACCTTCACTTCTCACCAGCAAAAACGCGTGTTCGTCCACCAAGCTCAGAAAAATGCCGCATAATCGAAAAACAACGGAGATCTTTCTGATTGGTCACGCCATTCAGGGGTGGGAAGAACATTAGCATAGATTCTGGTCCTTAAAGTAGATTTTTGCTAACTACTTTTTGGTAAGTTTTCTTTTCTTCGACAGATCGCACACAAAACACGAACTCTTTTTCGAGGTAGCTGACCATGCAATGTATTAGTTGATAACTGTTAACGTCAGTTTAAAAATAATTTTTTAAAATGGCCAATGGCCACAACGCCCCCCTCCTACCACAAAAAAATCCGCCCCTCCGAGTCGGGAGTAAGACGCGCCGATCCTGTCAATATGAATTGAAAAAGAAGTACGTACTGTACTGTTCGATTTGTATAATTTACAAGTTAAATAAATTTACGATCCTATATAATTTTTACAAAATAAAAATTCATGTAATTTTTTATATGTCGAACAAGGTATGGAATGTTTAAATTGAAAACATGTTTTTTATTTGTTTTTTCCACTATGCATGTAAACTTTCTAGAAAAGAAAGGAAGGTGACATTTTTGTATTTTTAGTTGCTTTACCGGTTTTACCCAAATCCTTTCACGGGGAAGAATAAAAAAAATACAAAATGTATTAAATAGGCAAACAAATAAATAAAACGTTGATGCTATGTGATATAAAATTTTATTTCATCCACAAAGGAATATTGTAAAAAAAGCTCAAAACTAAAAGTCGCACACTTTCTGCAGGAGAATTTTCCCACGTCTTTAATGCATATGCGTGTCTGTTGTGTTTGAGTGGTTTCTCCTTGTGTCATTTAATGAACACATAAAGCATACATTTAGTTTAGTTTGGAGCAAGATATGGAAATAATGCATTTCTCTTCTTCTCAATCTGGATAATCACGAAAAATCATTAAAATATATATCTCAAATAATTATAAGACTGGAAAACACCTGTCCTGGTTAAGCAATGAAAACACTATATAGTCAAAAAGATAAATAAAAAATAATTTTTAACTCCACAAAAATCAGATAGATGGCCCAGTGGATAAAAAAAAGCGTTGGCTGAAATAATCCAGTGACTTGACACAAACGAATTGCAAATTCAATTCCTGTCCGCAGCAGAGGCGAACAAAAACTTGGAGAATTGAGTTACTAAAAGGGTGATACCTGAAAGAGGCATGGCACATGGCACTAGAACAATCTGCCCCAGTGGACGAAATAAAGTTTAGGTTCGGTTCGAAATTCCAATTACCTAACGAAGGCCGGAGTATACAACAACAGGAACGTCATGAATATAACAACAAATATGAGGACAAAAGTTCGAACAATCTCAATACACCTCAGTCTCAATCTACGCCGGTGGACAAAATAAAAAGGGTTCAGCAATGTAAGGAGGCTTATTTACTCAGAGTTCTAACTGCCCTACAGAGGTTTTTGTTTCCAAGTCCAATTCCACCCGGAGCGGTAGCACCTGTTATGGACAGCAAATCAAATGCTGAACTCCCAAAATAAATTTCAACAAAACACTAGGAAAGTATAAAAACACACTTCGTAGGAAAATATGACCAACCACCCACAGCATTTTAATAAATTCAAAATCAAACGCTGAGTGAAAACTTGTTTCGCCTTACGAGATTTAACTTAAGTATTATTATTGTTATGGAAATTTTTAATGCGAATTGAACGCGGGTGATAAACTGCAAATTAACCAGATTATTTGGTAAAAAAAATTCAAATTCAGGAAATAATATCATTCTCTAGAATTAATTATAAAGTTTGAATTTACATGTTTAGATTTCAGTATTAAAAAACCCGCAGAGGTGTTGATATGCAGCTATAAAAAAAATCAACCAAAGCAAAAATTAGTGCACAGCAGAATGACCAACAATGCATTTATAGTAGTAGAATGACCAACAACATATTTTAATAAAATGACCAACAATGCATTTTTATAGTACTGTAAAACAGTAAAAATGACCAACAATACATTTTCTTTTTCATATATTTCGGCATTATATGCCGCTATACATGGAGAATTACGGTAATAATAATTTAATCAAGAAATAATGACATTCTCTGGAATTAATTATAAAGTTTGTATTTTCATATTTAGGTTTATTTTGACATTTAAATAACTCAAATGTTGATACCAGTGTAAAAAAAAAAAAAAAAAAAATACGAGAACCACAGTAAATAAAACTTCACTCATTCCATCCCCACCAAGAAAAGGCTAGGAATATCTTAGGGTTCTTATATGCAAAATCGAGGTATCTGGGAGGCGAATATTAACCCAGAAAGTCATACCTAATTTAATTCCATAAACACGGTACATTACAAAAGAGAACAAGGAAAAAATGAAATGTTTTGGAAAAGACAAAAAAAAAAAAAAAAGACAAAAACATCCTGACATTTTAAAATCTTAAAAGTTGTAAAAAGTAGAAGTGGGAAATATTTCCTGGGTTACATGGATTCGCTAAAAAAAGATTTACTACTTACCCATTAGTTCGTGTTTTGATTACTTTAAAACAGTTTTTGGCCTCATTTCAATCTTTCTTCTTAATGCATATGACTTGGATTGTCAAACTTTGATAAAATACTTCCGTGTTTTAGGCGTAAAAAATAGATAAATAAAACGAATTTCATTGGCTATATATCTGTGCAAGTAAGAGTGAAACGAGATTGCCACCTCGCTTTGGGACAATGGTGAACGATCTTGTGACCTTGTCTAGCCAAACCTGGTTTCGTCCATATTTTTGCCATGCAAAATTCGTTTCCACTCGTACTCGTTTATTAAATTTTGAGAAAATACTCCAACACCCCAGTTTTTGTTTTTGTTCTTTTGTTTTTGATGTTTTTTTGTTTTCCTAAATCCACGTTTATTTATTTAATGATCATATAGAATTGCGAACATGTCGGATTTTTTATGCCGTCGGATTGGAGGAGCGAAAACTCGGACCGCTAGGCAATTCAAAAGTGTTGTACCCGAAACTCGACGTGAAAGGAGAAAGAAAAAAAAAGTAACAACAGTTCCAGATTGTAACGAATTGTCTCGTTCCTTTCAAACAATGTCTGTCCTTCTATTAACTAAACAGGACCTATTGCATAAAGTACAAACGTGGCACAAGGGCAAAAATTGTCGATGGGAAAAGGCTGGTCTTTATCTTTCTTAAACTAAAACTTAGCTAGCTACAATCACTGGACCAACCATTCTATAAATAACCCTTTCACTAAAACAACACATTCTTACTTACCATTCTTACTTCATTCACCCTAATTCTTCAGAGACTCTATGAAAAGACCTAATTTAGCATTTTGCTGCCATTTGATTGTATTATATTATTATTATTTTCGATTCAGCAAACACTATTGGTCGAAAAAGATTTCAATGCATTTTCTATGTAATAGTTTTTTCGACGGAAAATTTTGTGCGAAAAGCGGATCACAGAAGCTTCTATTTAATTTAAGTCTGATTGCTGATTGATTGTTAAATGTAAATATGTATACAACGCCTACGCAATCTCGTTTCCCGCCAAGATTTTTTTAACAAGATTTGGAGCCGGTCGCTTGATCTAAAACAAAATATATACAACAACGCGTGCGGATCTCATCAGTGAGACAACAAGAATTTCACTATAACGTACGCCGTTGCCGAATGCCTTTCTAAATCATCATATTCCAGTTTGATATTTCTTTCAAGCAGTGAAATTTTTCATCAGTAATAATTTATCTTGCAATTTTAGCTTGAGAGCTCACAGACCTCAAAACTCATTCTCAGTACATTTTTATTCAACAGATTACTAATCATTACTCGACAAAGAATTCTTGATAATTTATATATCAAATCAACTCAGAAGTCACTTTTTACACTACTGAGAAGTGTGAAGTTTAAAAGTTTCACTTTAAAAAACGAATGACAACTCTGATCTTCAACTTATATTCAAATTTTCTGTCACTCAACAAATTTTCAAGAATTATCTACTACGAACTTTTTGTGGAAGAACAACACTTACTTCTTTGAAAACTTATCTTTCAACTGGAATCTACTTTCGTAATTTTAAACTATTATCGTTATTTTACCTTTTAAACGCTGACAAAAGAAACAATTTAACAGACCAAGGTAGACAACTTCTACCGTATTCTTAATATTAAAATTCTTAGCTAAAAAGATTTGTTTAAAAACAGTTTGTTTGTCTCCGAACTGATTTATAAACACTTTTTACTTGCCATAAAACACATTTTTGTGTATAAAACATCAACTTTAAATTCTGCAACTCAGTATAAATTCCCTGAGTCATTTCATCATACAACTTTAAATGCGTTTTAAGTTAACTTATTTAAAAAAAATATTGTTGTCTTTTTTGTGGTATCTGTCTATATTTTCTGAGATGAGGTATTATGTACACTATTTACAATACATTATTCAGACTATCCCGTGCAGGATTTTTGTCTCATACGAAACATAAACATAAAAAAAAAACTGAACTGAAAGACAATGATACATTGAAAACGACGGGAGAGTCTATCATATCTCAAAAACTAGATGTAAATGTGTGAAATTGGATTTCGTGCGTGAAATTGGATTTAGTATCTGAAATCAGTACCCAAAATTAGATTAGTACAGAAGTTCTCCACCGGGGTCTACATGGGCCCTACGGGTCCATATAATATTTCTGGGGTCCATAGGCAAAAACAAATTGGGGGTGCACAATGATATTTTAGTGGTCCATGAAGAAAGCCAACCCAGAATGGTTTTTATTATTAAAATAAAGCACAGCTCTATGTTATTGCTTTTCCAACAAAATTTTGAATTGGGATTTAGTTGTGTTTATCAACAGTTATCAAAAGTTTGCAATAGACTTGACATTGTGACAAGAGGTGATCTTCGACTATCATTAACATTGATGGAACCAGATATAAAGGAACTCGCTGATCAGAATCAACCACAGGGATCTTATATAAATATGCCTTTCTTTTTGTTTCTCATCACACACTTAACTTGAACTGGTTTATTAAAATTTTTAACCAGTATGCATAAATAAATGCTGCAGTGAATTTTATTGCCTGAAGAGTTCTGCTCCCCATGGCCTTGACCATGGAAGAAATATTGTAATCCAAAGGTATTGGTCAATAAAAATTATTATTATTATTATTATTATAATTATTATTATTGTGGAATAATTTATTTGCATTAAATTAGTTTTCATTTAAAAATAAAGCTTAATTATATGATATTTATTTGATTATTAAAACCTAAAAATTTTTATTAATGAAAATTAGTGTTGTCTTATGTCAAATAGCTATTAAGGGGTTCACCAAGAAAAAAAAAAGGGAAAAGGAGTCCATGGGTAAAAGAAAAAAGGTTGAGAACTACCGGGTTAGAACAACTATTATATGCTTGCCTCAATTTCTTTGTAAACTGGTGTTCTTTATTGGCAACCAAACCGAAATGTCGAAAAACTTGGGATAGTTCCTAGCAACACATTAGGTTAAGTATTTCTGCAGTTTAGGATAAATCTTTTCAAAGTATTGATGAGCCGAAAATCGAGGAATTGTTGAGTTTACAAACGATGTTTATTAACGAATGATTGATTAAGAGGAATGTAATGAGATCAATAGACGTATTGGGATAGCCAAGGACGCATTCCAAGAGCTTGGGAGAGTACTGCGAGACAGGAGGATTTCTTTGGTAACAAAGAAAAGAATACTGAACTGTTACGTGACATCTGTCCTTCTTTACGACAGCGAATGTTGGACGATTTCCTCAAAGATGAAGAAGAGACTCGAGGTGACGGAGATTTGGCTATACAGAAGGATGCTGAGGATATCATGGACCGAGCGTGTGAGAAACGATGAGGTCTTAGAGAGGATGCAAACAAGGAGGAGACATACTTAACATCAGGAAGAAGCAGCTGAAGTTCCTGGGACACACAATGAAGAAAGAGGGCCAGGAGAATCTGTTACTCACGGGTCGAATAGAGGAAAGCATTGACAAGGAAAAACAATGCATGACATCCCTAGCGGCCTTAAGCAAGTGGATGACAAAACGAGGTCTGGGGGAGGTGGCAGAGGGAAGGAACTTGTTGAGAGCTGCAAGGGATAGAGGGAGGTGGAGAGGCATGATCATCTACATCCTGAAAGGACACGGCAAATAGAAAGAAAAAGACGTGTTTCCTCACCTGATTTTACCTGTATGGCAAGATGAGTTTAAAAACAAAGTAGTGCAAGTGATATGATTTATCAACATACTGTCACCGAAGTTAAGCAATATCGAGTCTAGTCAGTACCTAGATGGGTAACCGCTTGAGAATACCAGGTACGGTAAGCTTAGATGACTCTCAATTGTTAATCGAAGAGCCAGGTTCCAATTTAAGTCTTATTAATCAACCCATAGCTGGGGGAGAAGAGGTGGATTCGTACCTTTCCCAAGGGTATTTGTGCGTAAGTGAATATAACAGACCCAACTTAATTGTTAAGATTTGTAACACCTAAATTATTATTATATCCCCACAACAAAATTCTTACAATAAAAATACTTGTCAGCTTTAAATAACTTGAAAAAGATTGATAAGCCGTAAAACACGAATTAATCAATGCTATTCTTTTTTCCATGATAAATGTTCTACTGAGCTACATTGTTTAGTTCCACCTGTTCTGACCTTCTCAGCTAACAAACCCTATACCACGTACACTGGAACGAATAATCTCTATTCTCTTTGTATACCATTAGTAAGAAGGAAGTTCCATTCCGATTACTTCTGACCAAGAACCGCTACTTTATGAGGCAAACTCCCAAGAAGATACTTTCCTGATTATTCCAATCTTAATCTCTTCAAGTTTAGAGTTAAATTTTATCTTTCCGACATAACCTGGTAATCTGTGCTTCTTACCTTCTCCCATATACCTCAGCTTTTATCAGTAACCGTCCACCTTGAGTGGCTCTTGGGCCTTGTATCTACATAGTCCGAGATATCTTCAACGTGCAAGTGGAGTTATGGTTATCAGCCAAGAAAGTGGAATCAGCATGCAGAGTTCAAGTTTCGGCCTTGTGCGTTGCGTTCACTTTCGCACTAATGCCCTTGTAAAAGGCATAGACCCGTCTCTTCTGCACTTCTTAGGTATGGGTCAGATAGTAGGAAAGATAGCCGCGCAAAAATGGCAACTGGTCTACCACAGAAAGAAATGGCAACCTACTGCCGGTAAAAGACTCTGCCTTGTCAGTCATATCGAAAGATACATGATCGCCTAAGCGTGTATCACGCATGGCACATAACTGACTGACTGATGGCTGTGTGGTGTCAGTGATTGACTGGCAGTCAGTAACTGGTATTACTAATGATGGTTGGTTGATTTTGTTTAGCTCTATGGGTTATTTAATGCCAAAATCATGGCGTTAAATATTTTATGCCTTCAATTACAGATATTTTGTGCATAATTTTATATTAACATGGTAAATGTATGCTTTACAAATATATAGTTTGGAGAAGTATAAAATGTATGATAGATAATTTTTTATAACATGTATTTTTATATTTTTCAGTATATATTGCTTCAAAAACATATTGCTGGTATTTTTACTATAAAAATGCATTTTTATACTTTCCTAGTGTTTTGATTTTTTTTAGAGGGAGGGGATCACAATTTACCCTAACATGTGCTACCACCCCGGGTCATGATGGACCTGAGAATAACAGCAATTAAAGGTAGTTCCATGCTCCTCAAAGCCCCCAATCTCCCGACCTTGCTGCTGGATGTAGTTTATGTTCACCCAATACAAGAGCCACTCAATGTAGAGGGTTACTGCATGTTGTTGTATGAACGTAGGAAAGGTCAAGTAATGCAGTTCTTGGGTTATGCAGGAAAGATTTTGGGTGGAAGGGATATTTTTCTATGAAAAAGGGAAGGTAGTAAAGTTTGGGAGTTGCATTGCATTGGGGTTGGTGTAAGAAGAGTATTAGTCAAGTATGGATGTGCAGTGATGGCAGTCAAGGGGTCAGGACTTGACAAGCTAACAAAGAAATTTTTGAGGGTCAAGGCGAGTGAAGGTTGTGATGGTGATTCCGTGTGCAATCAGCCAAAAACTTGAAACCATTATCCCTGCTTAGAGTTAATATAATCACCTATCAAACTTATTCTTTCAATCTTTTAACACCAGTTTGACATGTTTTTATTCTATTGTTTATTTTTAATTCTTATTTTATTTATTCATTCTTTTATTTTTCATTTTATCTTTTTTTATTTATTTTTTACTTTTAATTTTATTTATTCATTGTTTTTTATTTTTCATTTTATCTTTTTTATTTTTACATTTTATTTATTCATTTTTTTATTTTTCATTTTATTTTTACTTTTTATTGTATTTATTTTTTACTTTATTTATTCATTGCTTTTTATCTTTTTTATTTACTTTTTATTTTATTTATTCATTGTTTTTATTTTTCATTTTATTTTATCATTGTTTTTATTTTTTACTTGTTATTTATTCTTTCTTTTTTAACTTTTATTTTATCTTTTTTATTTTTACTTATTTATTCATTGTTTTTTTATTTTTCATCTTATCTTTTTTATTTTTTACTTTTCATTTTTCATTTTATGTTATCATCATTTTTATTTTTTTTATTTTTTATTTTATTCTTTGTTAAATCTTATTATATCTTTTTTATTTATTTTTACTTTTATTTATTCATTGTTTTTTATTTCTCATTTTATTTATTTTATACTTTCTATTTATTTTATTTAATCCTTTTGTCATAAACTCTTTTGCCCTTGTTACCAGGTGCCTCTCCAGTTTGTTTCTTTTTTTTCAAAAGTTGCCAACATGACCCAGTAACTACTGCACATGACAAAACGGACCAGTCAACATTTCAACTAAAAACCTTTACATGCCTTCATCTGGCACTATCATATCTGTGTTGATCATAATTTTGGTAGCATCCCTTTCTGAGGATTAAACAACCCAAAACAAAAGAACCGATGAAACCCCTAATTCAACACAATGTGGGTGCAGGAATTTTTAATGAAGTAACACCATGAAACTAAATGGATATCCCCTCATCCGAATCACTCAATTACTCCATCACACCTTACCATTAAGGAAATTATTTCGATTTTTTTATATCTCATTGTTAACATTTCCTTTCTTCTCCTTCTATGTGTCATGTCCCTTGAGAACGTAGATGATTATGGCTCTCCAGAACTTTCTGTCTTTCATACCTCTAAGTAAATTTTATCTTTTTGCTATATCTCCTAGTCCCTGTTCTGTCAATCATTTACACAAGCTCTTATTATTTTTGTTTCGATTTTCTCTAAAACTTTGTTGTTTCTCACATGTCTGGTCCATGGCATTCTCAGAATCATTCTGTAGAACCAAGTTTCTGTTGCTTCAAGTCTCTTTTTCATTCATCTGTGAGCAGATTATCTAGTATTCACTGCAATATAGGAGGACTGATATTACACATATAAGATATATGTTTTTATTCTTCTGTGTGTGTGCCCCTACAGCATGTTAGCAATCATGCCCCCCCCACAATTTCTTGTCACTTGTAGCTTTTAATAATTGTCTTTTTGTTATCTCTTCTAAACATTGTTCCACCATCCATTTACTAATACTTACCAGGTAGGTTATGCGTTGTTTTCCTCTGTTTCTCTTGTATCCAATCTGTCCTGTGGGTATTAAGTTTTCCAAGCCCACTTTCCTCACTATGTGCCCTAAAAATTTTAACTCTTCGTAATTTTATGTGTAAGTAACCTTTTTGTTTACATTTTCTCTAAAACTTCATCACATGTTCAATTCATGGTATTCTTAGCAAATTCAATCTTGCCATTTGTAAATAAAAACAAAGATATGACTGTATTTATATTATGAACTGGACTCTTCTGCCAATTATTTTTTTTTAAATCGATGATTTCTTTTTTTTTATTCTGATGAATTTCATGAGCAGAGAAAAAACAAATGAAGGCTCATCTACAAAAATTATTCCTCACCTCCTCCAAAAAACTTTCACTGTTTTTATTTTATGAGCAGACAAACCATTGTTGCCAACTTTATCTGGTATTCTAGAATTTACTTTCTTCTTTGTTGATCGCTTCTTTTATGATGATGGTGTTGATAACTAGATTCGCCACCAACGTTCAGATCAGGACTAGAACATTCTAGCTACAACAGAACCTGCTCCCATCATCCATTTCCTATTGCCATTTGGCTTTGCAAGTGTTGGTTGGAGGTGAAAGAAAATCAGAGTAGAAGAAGATGCTGATGGTATGAATTTGTTTAAGGTAGACCCCAACTTGCCAGGAAGTGAACCATATACTTGATTTCATGACCTTCCTCTACGGTACATGCAGAATCCAGTTATGAAACTGCAATAGACTACCAATGACTTATAATTTTGAGTGGCACCTTCTTTAGCGTGTCCATTATGCATAGCCCTCTTCATTTGCTAGTTCAACTGTTGAGTTCTGTTGTAATCATCATCAGCTTGTGCCATAATTTTATATTATAGGGGCACTTTGACATGGTGTAATGGATAGCAAGTTCATCTTGCTAGATCATTTACAACTGAGTTTGATCCTCAGCAGATACTCTATACTTTCAACTTCATGCCACATATAAATTAGGCTTAGTAAATCACTATAGTTTTACTAATCTTTTTTTTTTTAATAACCAGCTCCTGGGATTTCAAAACAGGTAAAGAAATCTATATATAAAATTCTTAATTTCCATTAGTCTGTTCACTATAGCCTCTAAAATAGCCAATTTTGGGCGAGAAGTGCAAACAGGTAAGGGGGTACAAATAAAGTTAATTCAGAATATACTTTCGAATGCACAAGAATCCAGTTTGCAGCTCGCCCTGCATTTGTGAGAACTCTAAACAAATCAATTTAATGATTAAAATAACAAATACTTATTTAATAAAAATATAATATTGTTTTTTGCATATCTTTTAAGTTTTTATATACAAGAATCCAGTTTCCAGTTCACCCTACGTTTGCAAGAACTATAAAAAAATCACAAGGCCAAATGCTTCAAAAAGTTAGAATTTGGCTTCAGAAAGAAATATTTATGCATGGCCAGTTGTATGTTGCATATTGAAGAGTAAGAAATCTTAAGAATTTATTCTTTGCTGTTAAAATGGAAAAAAGAAATTTTATTAAAAAAATATTGTTTACCATGAATTAAAATTAAATTAGAAAAATTATTAAACTGCAAAGTAAGGTTTTTGTCAAAGTATTTTTCAAACAAATAATCTAGAAATTTCATCAAGTGGTTTGTGAAATTGAACAAAATATAGAGTTTGTAAATCTTGACAAGAAAAAATTAGCGATAACTTCAACAATACTGTAAGGATTTCAACATATGTTGCATCTTGCAAAACAATTCTAGTTGTAAAAACTTCCAAAACATTTGACTTGGTAGAATTGGCACATGAAGACATTTTTGCTTTATTAAATTCTTAAAATATAAATCTTCCTCCTTGTGAAAAATTAAAGATAATTAAACATAGCTTGGTATTTTCCATTTACTTGGTTAGATAGTAGCTAACAAGACTAAAACAATAAAAAAAAACTTTGTACATACATTAGTCCTCCTTTGCTGACCAAATAAACTGCAAGTGTCTACCTAATGCTAACTTTCCCTTTTAGTCTTGAGTAATATTAATTCAATGCAACGTTCCTCCATCCTTGAGCAGCCATTCCAATCCCACTTCCCACAGTGGACTGTTTAGTCCTCACTAGTGAGCAAGCATGTTTCAGTGCCTGGGCTCCCTACTTTAACCAAGAAGTTCTGCTGCTTTTATTTCTGGGTAAATGTAGCATGTTCACATGTTCCTTCTGGGTTTATCTCTTTATTAAAGGTGCTGGAGGTAAACGAATTCTGTGTTGGTGTTAACCGCATGATAGTCAGGAATCCAAACCACAAAGTAACTCCAGAGAAGGTTATCCCATCAGCAGGTGTATAATATCAAGGCTGTTGTATTGCCATTTTGTGAATTAGATCTGCACTGTACAGTAGTTTCTGGTGGGGCCTTGTGATGTCATGATGAAAGATTCAGTTACACTTGTGCTTCTGTACAATTTAATTCAGCTAATTGATACACGTTACTACTTGAGGCTGTGACTTCTTTGCTAAATCCCAATATATATAACTATGTCCACAACAAAAACAAATAAAAGATACAAACCCAAACCCACATAAACAAAAGTAGATCTGAAGTTCAACATCACCTACATAAATGTGAAGAGTCTACGATCCAACTTTTAAGAAGTTGAACAACATGTTCATGAGATCAAGCCTGACCCCAAGTTCCTGTCAGAAACTGGTCTGGGCCTATCTGTTGTAGAGTAGTCTCACAGTGGAAGCTTGTATTTCACTAAGTCGGTCCTAAAATAGGTTTGACGTACAAAACTTTAGGAACTTGATATAATAGGTAATGACGCAGCAATCTAGTTGTTGTGGCTGATACTTTAACATATGACTAACGTTCGTCTGACATCGACTGACTGAGCAACTCACTGAGCGACTGCTACTACTTATTATAGGTGGGAGAGTCTATTAACTATAGGATAGGTGTGTTCCACTATAACACTATCCAAGTTCAGGATTTCACAATTCCTGGATAATTGCCCTTAATAGTAAAAGATGACATTCAGAATCACAATGGCCATAGACTTGGTATCTGTGTTAAAGATGGGCTCCCATATGGCAAAGACTCCATAAACGAGGAACCGGATGACTGAAATTTACAGATTATTAATTATTTCTGAATGATTTTGGTGACCTACATGAAAGTTTCGATCTGATGAGGCTATTTAAAATCATGAATGAAAATTATTAAGTACTTCTGAATGATTTTGGTGCCATACATGAAAATCTTACTCTGATGAGTATTTAAAAATATATCTTGAGCTTTCCATTTTGCTGACAATCATATATGTTAGAAATTAAAATAATAAAAAACAAATGTTGTCAATTTTTTGTATGGACATTTATTTTGTAAATATGCTGTATCTTATTTTAAAGTTAAAAAAATATATCCAAGTATCAAAATATTCGATATGTTGTCTGCTAATTTAATGATTTTTTTCTCATATTTATATTTTGTGTACTTTAGTGTTTATATACCAGCAGGAAAAGGAAAGGAAAGGTAACTGATCAGTTTATTTTTCCTATATAGGGTTTTCTCATGTGTATGCAAATTGATTCGCTTGGAGATATGCATAAAAGAGCAAATTCACACCTTTTGGAAGTTTTTTGGGACAGCAGTCTGGGGGCCCTGGTCAGCAACTTCAGCCAGAAAGGATAGTGACATCATCATCACTTCCTCACTCAAGAACATATGTCACAGGGCAGCAGCAATCATCAATGTCTCCATGATGACCAAGAACCACAAAATGGAGGGAAAAATCTCTTCACAAAGAAAATAATTTTTGTGAGCCAAAATTTTAAAGGGTTAATTTAAAACTTGTTAATAAGAGATATCTTTTTTGTTCTGTTAGTAAGTACAAAAATCATTTTATTTATATGTTTGATGTTAAATGGCTGGGAATAATCCCATAGCACTTAAATCTACTATTGGTGCAATTCAGGTACTATTCATTTATGTCTACATCTAACTGTTGTTTATATGGTAAATAAAGTTTCTCTTATTTCTATAAACATTGAGCATTTGTTGTTCATTTCCTTCACTGTCTTGTTTATATTGCTAACTTTCATATTAAGCTTGATGCTGCTTGTTCTGGAATGAGAGAAATTTCTCAATAATACACTATCAAGATCTCAGGCATCAACTTTCAATTTATTTTTCCAACATATAGTTTTTTTTTTGCTTTAGTTAATAGTCCTTTCTTCTTGCTTTCCATTACTATCTTATCTAAGAATTCTTTCAAATTCATTTGAGTCTATCATTAACAGTGTCTTCTATGTTGTATCAGTCTGGAAAGTTCCTTAAGAACACAACAGTTCACTTGAAGATAGATTTGTTGCATTTATTTTCTGGATCAACATTTATTTGAGTGTCAAATTTCTTACGGAACAATTGAAATAAAAATAAATAAATCTGAATGGTAATAAAATTCATAAACCTTATATTTTCTTAAAGAGTGAAACTGACATCTAGTGGCCAGGGTAATTGAAAATTTTTCTTAGAAAGAAGCCACATTCCTTTAACACTTCCCTAGTACCCCAATGCGGTGTTTGAACATCTCAGAAAATGTTTTGCCTTAATATTTAGCAAGTTCAATTTTCATAATTAGTCAAGTAGCTTTCTGAATACTTCTGTCAAATAACCACAAACATTTTCTGGTTTTAGTCATAATATTTGTCTATATTTCTGAGATGAGGTATTATGTACACTATTTACATTGATCGGACTATCATCCTCATCTTTGTTGTCATATTTATCACAATGTTTCGGCTATTGTACACTCCGGCCTTCAAACGTTGTGATAAATATGGCAGCAAAGATGAGGATGATAGTCTGAACAATGTAAATAGTGTACATAATATTTGTCTGGTTTGTGTTTTATGGCATATCAACCACAAAGGTTTATTTAATGCCAAATTTTTTTTTTAAATACATATATATAAATTCATATGAATAAAAAAAAAAAAATTCTTTTTCATCAAATCACTTTGTAAATCAAGTTTCATTAACACTTTTGTAAAGAGGGCTTCATTTGAGAGACAATTCTATTGCTGGTATTAATTTTTGCTTCCATAAAGAATTTTGGGCAATATTTATTTTCTACATAACTGGTTTCCTAGTTTTATTTCTGCAGATAGGGTTTGAAAATTTTTAGGTCTGGGAGAACAAAAGACACTCACTGTCTTACTGGCCCTAAGAACCTGCTGATACTTTTTTTTAATGGACTGTGATTGAATGGTTCAAAAGTGAACTCCCCCCTTTGAAAGGGACAGGAGAACTGTGACTGGACCTTAGCAGCAGTTGGAAACGAGACCGCTGAAAGAAGAGGTTCATTTTCTCTCTCCCTGTTAAAAAAGCCGGCAGCGTATGCCCATAAGTAAAAGGATGCATGGTTAACAAAGTTGCTGAGGGCAAGTTTCCTCATCAGAGAAAGTTTTGAGAAGTCTTCTTGAAGAAACCCCAGAAAAGAAAGTTGAAAAGAAGTTCATATGTGGAGTTTGGAGCCAAAGCCATTTGAGAAGAAGACGAATGAGCGAAGACGTGTGTTTTCAAAAAGTATTTTGCAACATGTTTATGTAAATTTCCACCTTCTAGCGGCCATAAAAGAAAAGCGTAATTTCCAGGCGGACGGGAGGAAAAGTGAAGAAAGAAGGGAGTTGGTCACCAGGGAGTACAATGACAGGATCTTTTGAGGAGACAACCTTAAAATATGCTTGAGGAAAGATTTAGAGCAGGGATTTTTTAAAAATACATAAGCAGTTTTATTTTGATTAGGATTGCAAAAGTATCTCATGGTAGTAACTACTTTTTTTTTCTCTGACCCACCTGTTAAATTGATTTAATTATAGTGATAAGCAAGAAAATAGTTTTAGTTAGTCATATCACTAACTTAAGTAACTGCAAATATCTTTTTTTAATCTTTTCACTCCAAGCAGAGCAATAAATCCACTAAGACACAAGGGGGTTACTGAGTGTGAAAGAATAAGAAAAAATAGTATTATGGAGCAAGAACAATACAAGAGGAGGAGAAATCAAGAAGACAAAAAAATAATGAGTGACATTGCATTTACATTTTTGAAGATCAAAGTTGTCTGGAAAACAAGTCAGAAGACCTTGTTGCCAATCTAGTCCTGTATCTAAATTCATAAAGTCTATGTGTCATGGAAGAAAGTTCATCAGAACAATTACCATGAAAATATTTATAGAAAAGTCATAGGGAAGCTACATTATGACAGTAGGAAATTGACCGAAGCTGAAATGCCAGGTCAGGACCAATAACATTACAAGTATTTTACTTTATGGCTAAATACAAGAAACAACAAGATTCTTTAATATTGGCTTTTAATTTGATTTTTTCAAGATAAAACCTTGTTTGTTTTTTTTGTCTTTTATCCATCTAATAAAAACCAGAAAGAATAAACAAAACAAAATATAAGTAGAAAATAAATAAGAAACAAATGAAAAATCTGTTTTAAATTAAATGTTTGAAAACATCACAAGGCATGCTGTGATGATGCCCCACAGTAGTAAACAAAGAGCTAATAAGACTTTCAATTGGTTAGGCAGGTAGATGTCAATTTCAATTTTTAAAAAACAGGGATATCTAGTCAAATATATGTTCTCACAAAGTTTAACATTTTTAGTAATAAGAAATAATGATTAATTTAAGAATCATTTAGGAAAACATTTATAAATTTGACAGGTTTTGCTGGATTTATTGCAGTTTTATCAGAATTTGGGGGTATATATATATATATATATATATATATATATATATATATATATAGTTACAAAAACTTGGTAAACTGTATGGGTAATTCCAAGGAGGATGAAATCCTGAGAGCTCAATGTGAATCCAGAGTTAATATTTAATGAAAAACAGACCACTTTAAGGTACCATCACAATAATTTATTTCACCAAAATTCTTTCAAAGGACTCCGGATCATCAGGTAACACTTCCAACAACGAAATGAAAGGAAAAATGATATTGAAAATTGATGGGTACTGTAATTTTTGTAATTTAACAGGGGGGATGAGGGGGATAGTTAAAGAGACAAGGTAGAGTATAGGGAGGGGTTAATTTCATATCTCTTTTAAGCGTGCTTTACATTGGGGTAAGAGGAGTGACCAGACCATGACCTATTTAGATGGTTAACTTAACGGAAATGATATAAAGAAATGGGAGGGGAGAAAAGAAAAGGAAAAATGAAAAAGAGAGAGGAGACAGAAGACAGTAATACAGATATATACAAATGTGTGTTACAGCAAGGAGAGAGGGGGAAGAGGGAAGTAAATTGAAAGAGGTTGTAATTGTGTTTTAAAAAATTTAAGTAAAGGATAGATTTCAATGCTTGATAGAAATTTAGATGTCTAAAAAAACTACCTTGTCTCTTTAACTACCCCCCTCATCCCCCCTGTTAAATTACAAAAATTATACTACCCATCAATTTTCAATATCATTTTTCCTTTCATTTCATTGTTGGAAGTGATACCTGATGATCCGGAGTCCTTTAAAAGGATTTTGGTGAAATAAATTATTGTGATGGTACCTTAAAGTGGTCTGTTTTTCATTAAATAAATTTATATATATATATATATATATATATATATATATATATATATATATATATATATATGCTTTGTGTATCTGTTTATATTTCTGAGATGAGGCATCATGTACACTATTTACATTATTCGTACTATTTTCCTCATCTTTGTCGCCATTTGTAATAAATATGGCGACAAAGATGAGGACAATAGTTTGAATAATGTAAATAGTGTACATAACACCTCATCTCAGAAATATAGACAAATACTGAAAGGCTGAAACATTATGATAAATATGATCTGAATAATGTAAATAGTGGTTTTGTGTATGTTTTATTGATATAAAAGTTTCTGAGAACAAAGCATGTTTGTCATTCTTTTTCTTTTCAGCCATTCCATTCTGTCCTGTCTGTGAGCTACAGTGTATTGTTATATCATGGATATAACAATTCCTATAACAGGAGAAACACAATCTTTTTCCTAGCACTCTCATTACAGGAGGAATTTAAAAAAAAAAAAAAAAAAAAAAAAAAAAAAAAAGAAAATTCTTAAATAAATCCATTGAAACATCAAATTTATAAAAGTTTTCCTATTTTATCTATTAATCTATTTTGTCAGATTAATCCATTTTTTTTTTCAATTTAAAAGAAATATTGCCAGGTTAAAAAAAAATGTATTAACTGCTTAAAATAAAATCAGTACAAACACCATTCATCTTTTCAGGATATAATCCATTTTTAATTTTATACTGAGAAAAGTATTTCACTGTGAGTAATTTAAAATAAACTTTTAAGTGTATTTTTTCTTTCTTTTATATAAATTAAAAACATTAAGCTTGAAGATTAGGAAAATATAATACAACCATAATAAACTTATGAATTTTGTTTGCTTTTGTGATCAATGAAGAACAGTTTTAATTAAGTATTGACACCTGTACTTGAGTTTCAGCCAACACCATCATGTAGACAGAGGGTTAAGATAAAGAGCCATGATCAACACCAGCAAAAGAGATGTCTTTTCTTGAGTTGGCACATGTTTCAAACTGAATGTCATTATCTCTGCTTTAACAATCACATCAGAACAGATGGAAATTCAAATGTCATGTCATGTAAATAAATATACATGCTTTATCATACTAATGTTTATTAATTACCAACACTGATACATTTCTGCATTATTAAGTGTGTGCAAAATTTCCCAGAACTTTCTTTTGAAAACTTGATAGAAGAGAATAGAAAGCAATTTGTTATTTTTCTCCTTCCCACCTCACTGCAAAGTTTTACATACAATGAATAAGTTTATATTATCTATATTATTTCTATTTTTATTTAAGTTTTATTATTATTATTATTATACACATACACGTGTGGGTGTGTTTTTTGCTTGTTTTTACCACTTTCAACTTTATTTTTTGTGGATAGCAATATTTGAGTAGAAGCTCCATTCATTTTAAATAGTACATTTATTTTCATTTACCAGTCTGAATATTTGAGATATCTTACTGAAGAAAAAGATGTGCCCTCCAGCAAGATTTGAACCTGTATCACCCTTTGCAGGAGAAATCTCATTAGATCTTAAAATAAATATACTGTTTAAAATAAATGGAGCTCCTATTATACATTCTTTTGTTTATTAGCCATCAAACTGTATAACTTCATGTCCTTCATAACGTACCTGACTTTACCATTAACCTGAAGAATATTTATGAGCTTTCTTATAACTAAAAAGTTAGAAAAAAAAAACAATAACATTTTTGTGCTTGTCTATAAATACTTATTACAAAATTTGCATTGATAAAGTCTCTCAGAGAAACATGTTGGCTAAGTAAAGTTTTTCTTTTGACTTCATTCATACTGTCCTATTACAGATATACTCTATCTGAACTCTTTCATATATATATATATATATATATATATATATATATATATATATGTATATGTATGTATAAAGAAATATAGTTTTAAGGTGTGGCATATTTATCAGAGATAGAGCCTATGTAAATACAAATATAAGTGAACATTGAAGAGGCGACAGACTGTTTCATGCTGGACGCAATCATCAGGCCGACGATTGCATCCAGCATGAAACAGCCTGAGTGTTGACTTCAATGTTCACTTTTATATTTGTGCGTGTATATATATATATATATAATGTGTGCTCGGTCTAAAATAGTTTTAAGAGCTTTTTAACACAATCACACCCTCCTTATGAAAAACATGAAATAAACAGAGAATTTTCAAAATTCAAGTATGAAACAGGATGTTAAAGGGTAAATTAAATGTGTGTGTGTGTGTGTTTTCTTGAGCAAGACTGACAAGGTACAAGGTTTCAACCAGTATGGAACCATATTAACCTCAATAGGCAATGTACTCATCCAGAACATCACTGAAAGAACCAATTAAAAGTGATGGAAGCTCTTATTATAAAAAAACAAGAAGCCAACACTTAATAACATCAACTATGAATACAACCACAATATACTGGCTATATTCAGCAACTTTTATAGTCAACACTTATATTCCATTTTTATTATGGTAACGTAACAAAAAGTAATCCTTCACTTGTATGCACACAAGAAAAACATAATAAAAATAAACAAAAGCAATTTGTCAGTCTTGTTCAATGAAGCATATATTAAAGAGGGATTGCTACCTAAAACCCTCACTGTTTCATGTTTAAACAGAATTTTCAAGTCATATGAGTTGTGTTTTGGCTCAACTATTTATATATTCTGGTCAATGGTACATTATAGGTCTATTGTATTATTTAACAGTTTTGGGGATGGGCAGTAGCTATTACATTTTTATTATTCTAGGAGCCAGTGAGTAAGAATAATTGTGGATATGAAAGCAGTTTAGTGTTGTTAACATTTTTACTTATTTATTATTGATTACAAAATTATTTGTTGTTGATTGTTATTAGATTTTTAAATAACATAGCAAAAATTTGTTTTTGTGTCTCCATCTTGATATATATATATATATATATATATATATATATATATATAAAATGAACATCATATATCTATGTAGTTACACAATTTATATTGTAATTTATACATAATTATAATCTTATAATTTTATTATCCATTCTTCTAAAAATTCTCTTTTTTCAAAAGAAGCTCAATTGTTCAGATATCAAGACAGACATTTTCCGTCTGTCTTGACATATGGCAGATTTATCTTCAAAGTTAAGGAAGTAATTCAAAGAACATATATCTTATGCAATAAATACAGATTGTATTTTCAGGGTTTTTTCTTTTTCTTGTACTAAATAGAATTTGAGAAAAAAAAAATCTTGTTGATAACATGTGCTTTTCATAATTCTTTATCAACCCAAACTGTCACCATTCCCATGATCACAATTCATTATTGGGGAAAAGCAATGCAGTCATTAATCTTTCAAATGACATCTTGAAATAGAATCAAATAACCACAATGAAGAATCGTAAAGAAAAAATAAACAAAGTAATGACAATTATCTGATCATATTTGGCTGAAAGGCAATGTTTCTTAATATTGTTGGCGTTTGCTAGTTAATGGATTTTGGACATGTCTATTAAAAAAGCAACATCTGCAAAAATAATGGGCTGGCCACTTGTAATGCAAATTACAAGACAATGGACATTGAGAATAGAAAACTTGGAATCAATTTAATATTTATCCAATAAATATGATTTTACTGATTGGAAATGTGATGATAGATAATTTAAAATGATCTAATAGGTGCAAAAAGAGGGAGAGAGAGAGAAGGTGAAGAGTTGATATGAGAGAGAATAAGTAGAAAAGAAAGAATGTGACGAGAAAGAGAAAAAAAGAGAATGCGAGAAAGAGAAAAAAAGAGAATGCGAGAAAGAGAAAAAAAGAGAATGCGAGAAAGAGAAAAAAAGAGAATGCGAGAAAGAGAAAAAAAGAGAATGCGAGAAAGAGAAAAAAAGAGAATGCGAGAAAGAGAAAAAAAGAGAATGCGAGAAAGAGAAAAAAAGAGAATGCGAGAAAGAGAAAAAAAGAGAATGCGAGAAAGAGAAAAAAAGAGAATGCGAGAAAGAGAAAAAAAGAGAATGCGAGAAAGAGAAAAAAAGAGAATGCGAGAAAGAGAAAAAAAGAGAATGCGAGAAAGAGAAAAAAAGAGAATGCGAGAAAGAGAAAAAAAGAGAATGCGAGAAAGAGAAAAAAAGAGAATGCGAGAAAGAGAAAAAAAGAGAATGCGAGAAAGAGAAAAAAAGAGAATGCGAGAAAGAGAAAAAAAGAGAATGCGAGAAAGAGAAAAAAAGAGAATGCGAGAAAGAGAAAAAAAGAGAATGCGAGAAAGAGAAAAAAAGAGAATGCGAGAAAGAGAAAAAAAGAGAATGCGAGAAAGAGAAAAAAAGAGAATGCGAGAAAGAGAAAAAAAGAGAATGCGAGAAAGAGAAAAAAAGAGAATGCGAGAAAGAGAAAAAAAGAGAATGCGAGAAAGAGAAAAAAAGAGAATGCGAGAAAGAGAAAAAAAGAGAATGCGAGAAAGAGAAAAAAAGAGAATGCGAGAAAGAGAAAAAAAGAGAATGCGAGAAAGAGAAAAAAAGAGAATGCGAGAAAGAGAAAAAAAGAGAATGCGAGAAAGAGAAAAAATGAGAAAGAAAAAGAGATGGTGGAGAGAAAAAGGTAAAAAAATGAGAATGAAAGAAACTAGAGAGAGAGGATCCAAGAGTGAGAAAAACAAAGAAACAGGAAGAGAAAGAAACCAAGAGAAAAAGAGAGAGTCATTATCTTTTCAGATGTTCAGCCTACATTTTTTTTGCATTCCAGTTGATAAATTCAACAGCATTCCATAGCTATACATCTGAGCACTTACATTCTTTTCTCATATGGATTGTACAGCTAATGAAGGTTGGGGAATCGGTCAGCTGAAGTGCCATAATAACAAAAAAGAGAATGGGTTCATCTTAATGCTTGAAAGGAATCATTATGTTTGCTTAATTTCTTAAAGCAACAGAAGTTTAAATTAAAAGGTCACTTTGATGAAATGTCAATGACAGCATTGCTTTTTCATAACAATGATATGAGGGATCTACGAAGATCAAGTCACACGTAATTGATATGCTCCCTCAGGTGGTTTACTGTCATATTGCATGTGACAGTGGCTGGGAGCTCCTGTGGCTGCTGCAACTGAAAAAAAAATATGTAAAATTAAAATCATTAATCAGCAAAGAAAAATATTAAAAGATTGAATCAACAACAAAAAAAAATAAAAAATAAAATGCCTTAATAGCTTTAATCAAGACAAAGAAAAATAAAGAAAAAATGTATTAAGTGCACTGACAGATTTTATCAACAAAAAAATAATTGGACATTATGGGGAGCTGTCTATCAATATGAGAAGAAAAGTATTAAACTTCCCAAAGTATTTGTTTTGCTTATTTGCTTGCAAGCACACACAAACACACATAAATACTTACATATCTGTGTAAAGAAAAAAAAAATTGTCTAATTTTAATTATGTTTTAATAACTATGTCCTGAAGAAGGTCTACTAGACCGAAACATCTGATGTCGACATTGAAACAACATTAAAACAGCATACTTGGATATTCAGATTTTTGTTTTTCCATATTTTTCTTCATACTGTCAGATCTATATCCACATATTTGCTTACATATCTGTGTAAGTACATATACTTATATGTTTATATGTTATTTCTATTATTATACTATACTATTATAATAATATTATTATGCTATACCAGTTATAACTGGTATATCATGTCAGGCTATATGATGGTTCTGTGTAGGATACATGTTCAATTCCTGTTGAAGGATGCATATTTTCTATGAAATTTATTGGACATTCAGACCAGTAAATGTTGTTATTACTGTTTATTATAAACAGAACATTTACTTTTATATATATATTTTTAAGACATTTTTATGTTTATACATTCTTTTTCATAGATACAAATATTTAAGTAAATGCTCTATTTATAATAAACAGTATTATAAAATTTACTGGCCTGAATGTCTGAGAAATTTTCATAGAAAATATTCGTCCTCCAACAGGAATCGAACTCGTATCCTATACAGAACTGTCATATAGCCTGACGTGCCTTAACTGATTGAGTTACAGAGGATCATTTGGTTAACAAGGTTGATTTTACTGCTTTTAAACTACAATCTTGCTAACTGAACGATCCTCTGTGGCTCAATCGGTTAAGGCACGTCAGGCTATATGATGGTTCCGTATAGGATACAGGTTCGATTCCTGTCGGAGGATGAATATTTACTATGAAAATTTCTTGGATATTCAGACCAGTAAATGTTATTAATACAGTTTATTATAAACAGAGCATTTACTTAAATATTTGTATCTATAAAAAAGAATGCATAAACATAAAAATATCTTAAAAAATAACTGTCGGACTTTGTCCATTTCATAATATATATAACTAGTAAAATGATTACTGAAAAATTAAAAATAAGTGACAGAGTTGGCAAACTGGCCAAAAAGGAGTTCTACATCACTCCTAAGGACCACAAACACGATTTTGAGGAAGACCCCACTACCAGAATGATAAACCCTACTAGACCCAACATAGGAAATATAAGCAAAAAAATCCTGGAAAGGATCACTAGCCAAATTAAACAACACCTTGGATTAACACTCTGGATTAACACCAAAGAAGTCATAAACTGGTTTACCAATATCGACAATAAGCTCGACTGCACCCTTATTCAGTTCGATATTGTCGATTACTACCAGTCAATATGAGAAGACCTCTTCACGACTGCCCTGGGGTTTGGTACAGTATATTCTGACTTAACTAAGGAAGAAAAAAACATAATTCCCAGTGCAAAGAAATCTGTCCTCATCCATAATGGGGACCAGTGGATTAAAAACACCAATGACAACTTTGACATTACCATGGGATCTCTAGACTCTGCAGAATCTTCGGACATTGTCGGTCTATTTATAGTGTACAATCTAACCGCCCACCGTGAACTAGACATTGTTGACATCGGGCTATACAGAGATGACGGGCTCATGGTAGTGAGGAGCTCCACAAATTTTAAAACAGAGAAAATTAGAAAGATAATTTATAATGAATTCAGAAAACTAAATTTAAAAACAATAGTCAACACTAAATTAAAAAGAGTAAACTTCCTAGACGTAACCCTGGACTTAAACAACGTTCACCTACCTTACAGAAAACCTAATACTAATCCCCTGTATGTACACCCTAAGTCAAACCACCCTCCATCTATAATTAAGCATATACCCACACCAATAGAGAAAAGAATCAGTATGAACTCAGCAAATAAGGAAATATTCTGACAACACAGTAGTTTTTAAAACTGCCTGTTGGAAAATAAATGCCTCACAAAATCTGTGGTATACCAATGCACTATCTCATCCATGGAGAGTCCTAACACTGATAGGATATACATAGGCACAACAAAGAATAATTTTAAAATTAGATGGAGGCAACACAAGAGCTCCTTCAACAATATTCAAAATAGAAATCAGACATCTCTATCTCAATATTTCTGGCATCTAAAAGAAACAAATTAAACACCAAAAGTAAAATGGAAAATAGTAAATAAAACAAGAGCTTTTAAAACCTGGGATGACCCATGCCCTTTATGCCTACATGAAAAACTACACATCATTAAATTTCTAAATAATGAAAAAATATTAAACCATAGGCAGGAGTTAACAGTGTTTTGCAGACATCAACAAACTTTCGCATTAAATAATTAGCATAAAAAAAAAAAAAAAAATCCCATAGCTTAATAAAAGTTTTAAAAGCTTAGCCAAATCATTAAATAGGAAAAACCCTTTCTGTAGTCGTCAAAAAACAAGAAACAAAAAAAATAAACAAAGTGAAATTCAGTGCAATACGGTTTGTATATAAAACACCTACTTGAATAAACAAATAAATAAATAGATAATCAGATGGACAATAATAAAATACAATCCTCCCGACACATAACGACTTGTAGGCGCGCCATAAAAATATCCTGCACTGGGAACCAACTAAAGGATGACTGCCAACATTAGCCTTGAAATAGATACCCTACCCAACCTTAGCAAAACCTCTCAGATGATGATGAATCTATAGATAAGAATTAACTCTCTGACCACTTAACGAAGAAAACTAGCATAGCCACCCCCACAAAATGAATGTTACGACAGACCATGCCTAAAAACACATGTAAACCAAAAGATAGCTTATTCCTAAAATTTCGCTTGAAGATGAAATGAGACCAAACACCTCAATTCAACTTAATTTTAATTATTTGGATGATTTTGGCTCTCGTTTTTGAAACATGAGAACTCTTATGTACCAAAGGAATCATATTTTTAAACAAAAAAATATTATTATAATAAAGCTCTACTTATGTATGGAGCACTGACTTCTTAAAAATAAAAACAAAAATACTAAGGAACTCTGGATTATGCACCCAACATGTTTTCTATTTTCTGCATATCTGCGCACTTTATTTATATATTATATATATATATATATATATATATATATATATATATATATATATATATAAAACAATAAAATATATTAAAATAATTGTCGGACTTAGTCCATTTCGTAGTGCATGACATCGTCTGTTTATGTTAAGATACACTTCAAGCAGATATGGATGTTCGAAGGAAATCATGGGAAGTTTGTAGTTTAAAAGCAGTATAATCGACCTTGCTAACCAGATGATCCTTCATAGCTAAACTGATATATCACATCAGGCTATATGATGGTTCCGTGTAGCATACAGTTTCGATACCTGTCGGAGGACGCATATTTTCTATGAATTCAGGCCTGTAAATGTTGTTAATACTGTTTATTATAAACAGAGATTTAGCTTAAATTTGTGTATATATAAATAATGCATAACAATAAAATATATTAAAACAATTATATGTTTATGTGTTTAAATAAGATACTGAATCTCTACAAAGTTTGAAGAATATGACAAATGGAAAACAATTTCATTGAAAATAGATCACATGTTTCACTATTACTAGGATTCAACAGAACAAAAATGAAAAAGAAAAGTATGTTTTTGTGTGCATGTTTAAGTAATAAATCATTAGTACTTTTCTCTGCTAAGCTGTCATTTCCCATGATGAAAGAAAAGAATAAAATTGTACAACTTTGTAAAAAAAGTTCCTAATATTTATTCTGTATCTTTACAACCTTGAGCGTACAATGGCCGAAATTCATACACAGATGTCCTCAAAGACACATGGTATAGTACATAAAGGCATTAGTTAGATCCAGTGACAGGAACCAAAGAGTGTGAGTTCAATACCCAGTTAAGGCAGTGGAGAACTTTCAGAGGGGAATTAACAGGAGATAACTGATAACTGACATCCATTAAACATGGCATGTGGAACTAGAGCAGTCTACCCCAGTAAGCGAAATAAAGGGTTCAGTTCAATATTCCAACTACATGAAGAAGGCCAGAGTGTACAATGGCCGAAACATTGTAATAAATATGGCGACAAAGATGAGGACAATAGCTCGAATAATGTAAATAATGTACATCTGCAACAAGTTGGAAAAACGCCTCAACTTCAAAATTAATTCCCCATGATTTGACAGAGAACAATCACAGAGCAAGAATGGACATTTTCTCTTCAGTTTTGCCATGAACAATTCTTTTAACAAATTAGTAACTTGTGATGAAAAATGGGTATTTTACAAGTATATTAAGCAATTCGGACAATCTTAATTGTTAAGTTAAAAATCAGATAAGCTTCATGCAAGTTTTACAACTACAAAATACCCATGAAAATTCCCTTATCGCTCCTCACAGAAGCTGACATTATTCACATGAAAGCATTATTACCTCGTCTTCTTTTTCTTTTCCCTAAAACCAAACACTGCCTTTGGTATATCTTTCCTTCTATCTTCACAATTAAACAAGAACAGCCCATTGTTTATCTGAGGTAATCGCAAGGCATAACATACATGCTAACTAAGGAACAAAGCAAAATTATAAAATGATGTTGAGGCCATCTACCCAGGTTTCACTTTGAAATGCTTGGCACTTAAGGCACCCCACACCCAAAAAAAGTGCCAAGGAGGCTAGAGTCATTTTTGTTCCAAGTCAACAAAGGTATGAGCTATCAACGCACTTTAAACTAATCATTGTACCCCATTCTGCTCAAGTGGGTGTGCAGTTAAATCCCAACTGAGCAATGAGGTGGGTGTGCAGTTAAATCCCAACTGAGCAATGAGGTGGTCTATAAACAAAATATGTAAATTAATGATAAAAAAAACCCAACCACTTACCAGAATTTGAGCTTTGAGATGAGGAATCCCATCGTGCAATCATTTGATCAGTGAAAGAGATGTCCATATCCAGTTGTTCAGAATAAGGATTCTGTAAGAGTTTGTAAACACGCTGCACCTCAGTGTAATCGCCTTCCTCAGCAGCTTTGATGGCATTTTCAGCAATGTAATTCCGTAAGATAAACCTAGTTAAATATACACAAAATAGATTTTCAATTCCTCAACAAAATTCTTTCTTATATTCCGTTATTTTTTATGACAATTCTCAGATTAGGATTATAAACCAGTAAGTGGGTTCAAACCTTTTTGGAATCCAATTTTATTTAAATGTAAAGGAATTCAAATTTATACAATTAAGCTTTGTCAGTATCATTATTAATATTTGACTCATCATTTATTGTGTAGATTTTTATCACAATTCTTGGATAATTATCCTACAATATTGTCACTCTGAAATCAAAGATAAGGCCACATCTTTTAACCAGAAAGTCTCAAGTTAAACAGAAAATCTCACAAGAAGTCAAATATTGGGTGGGACAGCACCTTAGTCAAAAGCTAAATATTGGGTGGGACAGCACCTTAGTCAAAAGCTAAATATTGGGTGGGACAGCACCTTAGTCAAAAGCTAAATATTGGGTGGGACAGCACCTTAGTCAAAAGCTAAATATTGGGTGGGACAGCACCTTAGTCAAAAGCTAAATATTGGGTGGGACAGCACCTTAGTCAAAAGCTAAATATTGGGTGGGACAGCACCTTAGTCAAAAGCTAAATATTGGGTGGGACAGCACCTTAGTCAAAAGCTAAATATTGGGTGGGACAGCACCTTAGTCAAAAGCTAAATATTGGGTGGGACAGCACCTTAGTCAAAAGCTAAATATTGGGTGGGACAGCACCTTAGTCAAAAGCTAAATATTGGGTGGGACAGCACCTTAGTCAAAAGCTAAATATTGGGTGGGACAGCACCTTAGTCAAAAGCTAAATATTGGGTGGGACAGCACCTTAGTCAAAAGCTAAATATTGGGTGGGACAGCACCTTAGTCAAAAGCTAAATATTGGGTGGGACAGCACCTTAGTCAAAAGCTAAATATTGGGTGGGACAGCACCTTAGTCAAAAGCTAAATATTGGGTGGGACAGCACCTTAGTCAAAAGCTAAATATTGGGTGGGACAGCACCTTAGTCAAAAGCTAAATATTGGGTGGGACAGCACCTTAGTCAAAAGCTAAATATTGGGTGGGACAGCACCTTAGTCAAAAGCTAAATATTGGGTGGGACAGCACCTTAGTCAAAAGCTAAATATTGGGTGGGACAGCACCTTAGTCAAAAGCTAAATATTGGGTGGGACAGCACCTTAGTCAAAAGCTAAATATTGGGTGGGACAGCACCTTAGTCAAAAGCTAAATATTGGGTGGGACAGCACCTTAGTCAAAAGCTAAATATTGGGTGGGACAGCACCTTAGTCAAAAGCTAAATATTGGGTGGGACAGCACCTTAGTCAAAAGCTAAATATTGGGTGGGACAGCACCTTAGTCAAAAGCTAAATATTGGGTGGGACAGCACCTTAGTCAAAAGCTAAATATTGGGTGGGACAGCACCTTAGTCAAAAGCTAAATATTGGGTGGGACAGCACCTTAGTCAAAAGCTAAATATTGGGTGGGACAGCACCTTAGTCAAAAGCTAAATATTGGGTGGGACAGCACCTTAGTCAAAAGCTAAATATTGGGTGGGACAGCACCTTAGTCAAAAGCTAAATATTGGGTGGGACAGCACCTTAGTCAAAAGCTAAATATTGGGTGGGACAGCACCTTAGTCAAAAGCTAAATATTGGGTGGGACAGCACCTTGACGAAAAAGTCAAATATTGGGTGGGGCTGCACCTTGACGAAAAAGTCAAATATTGGGTGGGGCTGCACCTTGACGAAAAAGTCAAATATTGGGTGGGGCTGCACCTTGACGAAAAAGTCAAATATTGGGTGGGGCTGCACCTTGACGAAAAAGTCAAATATTGGGTGGGGCTGCACCTTGACGAAAAAGTCAAATATTGGGTGGGGCTGCACCTTGACGAAAAAGTCAAATATTGGGTGGGGCTGCACCTTGTCGAAAAAGTTAAATATTGGGTGGGGCTGCACCTTGATGAAAAGCCAAATATTGTTTGGTGCATCACTTCAGTCAAAAGTCAAACAGTGGGCCAGATGGCACCTCAGGCAAAAGCCAAACATTAAGCAGGATGGTACTTTCAAACATGTGACCACACACCACCTTTCTTAATAGCCAAATGCTGGGCAGGGATGCACCTTGGTGTGAAATCACCTCTCTCAAAAACTGAACACTGGATTGTATAGCAACACTTTCAAAAGCAAAACAATTGGCCACGTGACAACAATTCTCCAATGACTTTGAATAAAAGTTAAATACTAGGCTTGGTGGCACCTTTGCCAAAAACCAAACATTCATCAGGACTACACCTCAATTTAAAGGCATGCATCTACTTGCAAGTTGTCCCCTTTTGTAGGCATGCAATCTTACCCCGACTGCTGGGGATATATCCAATGAGACTTGCTGATAAAGTAGACAGTATTGCATAATCTTGTTTGTAAAAGATGAAACTCATTAAAAGACAGGAGTATTAACCTTGGGTAACTGAACTGAAATAATTCTCTTTTATTAATAAGAATATTGCATCTCTGCTATCAGAGGCTAATATCTTCATTAGCTTTGATAATTTATATCTTGTTAATAAAATAATTAAAATTATCAAGAGTTGAGATTCTAAAAGTTGATAGCAGGAAAATGATAATTTTAATAAAAGGCAAAAATTAGTAAAAATAACAAAGTCAGGAAAGATATTATAATGACTAAATTGGTGAGAATTTTTAGTAAAAAAAACAAAAAAACTACTAAAAATTTGATAAAGGATCTCACCTGGGATTATTACTGTTCATAAGTTGTACTCTTTGTTCCCAGTATGTTTTAATATCCACATGCGCAACAGCATCGACCTCTACCAATTCCATGTATTCTGACAGCCATTTCTTCCAAGATTCTTTATCTTTCTGTTCTTTTTCTTCTTGTGTTATATTCTGGCAAAAGTTACAGATATTGAAATGATAACTGATGAGCAACATTTTGCATGAAGCTAAGAATTGTTTTATTAAAAGATAAATGAATTAATTATTCATTGTGACTATCATTTCCAATAACAATTAAGAAAATCATTGGTTGAAGTTGAAAGAAAAAAAAAAAAATTTTTACTTATAGAATTAGCATTACCAATAGAAAAATTCATAGCACATATGTGTGTATATATTTTTTTTTTTAAAGTTTTTCACCCCAAGCAAGGCGGGAAGCCACTAGCATGCAAGGGATTACAGAGGATTTGGAGTGAGAGCAGATAGGAGTAATAGAGGAAAGGATGAGGAGAAGGATAGTGGATAGATCAAGACAACTAGAGGTGTCAATTGACATTACACTTGAATAGTTGGAGATTATAGCTATCATGGAAACAGGAATAGGGAAGGGAGTTCCACAGGCGAGAGGTGTGAGATATGAAGCTATTGGAGTAGAAGAGATGGCTACATTTAACAGTTTCAACAGTGAAAGGGTAAGAGTGGGATGTGAGCCTCGTAAGACGCTTGAATTCATGAAGTCTGGGAACCAGCGCAAGCAGCTCATTGGAGCAATTACCATGGAAGTATTTATAAAAAAGACAGAGAGAGGCAATGGCACGTCTGTGAGAGAGCGACTGCAAATGAGATGCCAGATCAGGGCCAATTACTTGCATATCCATCTCTGGATCTTATCAAGAACCCTGAGGCAAACAGAAGGGGCTCCAGACCATATATGGCAGCAATACTCCATGCAAGATGTTATATATATATATATATATATTGTAATAAATCTGTTGGTTTATAATCCAAGTAAATCCTAGTAATATAAAATATCAAAACTGATCTACAAAAAGAGCTCAATGTATTTATTATTACAGAGTAAATAATTAGTAGACAATAAAATCCAAAATTACCTCATATGGGGAATTGACTTATTTCAACTGATGAAGACTTTGGCAGTTTTATTCAACAGTATATAGACTGAGTTAGAGTCAGAATTATAAATTTAACTGTGACAATTGTTGAAAAACTAATGCAGAATTTATCCATTTCAATTTTTCAGTCAGACGAAAGGCACAAGACAGTGGTCAGGTGAGAGCGGAAGGGAAGATGTTTTATAAAATTAAACCCGGATATTAACCTTATGACTTTAAATTGGGGTTATATGAAGAATGAAGTGTTAGTTTGAAACTAAGAGAGGAACGAAAAGTTGTTTTTTTTTTCTTTTTAAATATATATATGCGTGTGTGTGTTTGTAGGTTAAAATGAAAGACAAAACTGTGTGTGACAAAAATGCATTGGGACCTCTGAGGATGAGTTTCATAAATCAAATTACCCAAGTTTATTGCATTTTAATGTCTAGACACGAAGACATGCCCAACTGTGTGTTTGTTTATCTATATTAGAGCCATTTGGTATTGTAGGATCTTAAATCAGGGATTTTTTTGTTACAAGGTAGTGAAGGAGAGCAAGAAGAAGGGACTACAAGAAGACAGAATGCATGGTCATGAACAAAAAGATGAGCCTGAAATGTAATTTACAGGTTGGAGACACTAAAATCAAGCAGGTGTGAAAATTTAAATACCTGGGAAGTATTCTGACATATGACAGAATGTGCGACACTGAGAGCCAAAGACACATTGGGGTAGATAAAGATGCATTCCAAAAATTAGGTAGAGTATTACAAGAAAGAAGAGTTTCATTGGTAACAAAGAAAAGAATACTACACTGCTACATGATATCTATCCTCCTTTATGGTAGCAAATGTTGTATGGTCTGTGCAAAGTTGAAGAAGAGACTTGAGGCAACATGGGTGTGATTCTACAGAAAGATGCTAAGGATACCATGGACCGAACATGTGAGCAACAAGGAAGTCTTGGAGAAGATGCAAACAAAGAGGAAACTTATACTTAACATCAGGGAGAGACAGCTGAAATTTCTAGGACATGTAATGAAAAAGGAAGGCTTGGAAAATATGATACTCACAGGGTGGATATAGAGAAAGAGGGACAAAAGAAAGTAGCATGTGATATACTTAATGGGCTTAAGCAAGTGGATGGCAGAACAGGGGCTGGGAAAAATAACAAAAAAACGAAACTTATTGAGTGCTATAAGGGACAGGAAGAGGTGGAGAGCCATGATCATTTTTATCACAGCATGCCAGCAGTTGTGACCTCCTGCCTTTTTCAGGTGTCTGTCAATCTGGGTAACTTTCAGGACAATATCTGAGTGGATTAAAATGTTGGTTTGTGAATTTGGAGACAGCAATTGTGAGTTCAATCCTTGCACCATGTAGTAGACATGGTGGAGGGAAGGGTTGGATGAGCAATAGCTGAGCAGCACTAAATAAGAACAAGATGAGATCCTTAAAAAGGGACAATGAAATAAGAATAATCTTCCTCCCTAAATTAAATAAAGGGATTAGTTCGAAATTCCCTGAAGGCTACTCGGATTAATAGACACTTGGATAGGTACCTCTACTTTTTTGCTGAAAGAGAAAAAAAAAAACAAAAAAAAAAAACACCATTGCATGGTGGAAAAAGGCCTCAAACTTAATAAAAACAAAGTTTTAACATCAAAATGCTTATCTTATTATTAAGAGGAAAGATCAAAGTATTTTTTTATAAAATACTATAATGCTTTCCAGCACATTTGAAATTTTGGTTAAAAATCTTTTTTTTTGCATTAGCAGTCAGCATAATATTAACAATTAGTGTTTTAGTGGCTTTTTTTCCAGGTGAAAAACACATTGATTTGGAAATTCTTGCAAAAATCAAATAATTGTTAGATTTTAATGAAACTTTTAGGACTTATTCACAAATGAATGAAATTATTTGGAAATTTTTTTTTTTTTTTTTTTAGAAAATCTTGGTTATTTATATATATATATATATATATATATATATATATATATATATAGATATGTGTGTGTGTATGTTACTCCCGACTTGCTTAATTTCATGAAATTTCGAGAAATTACATTTTCATCTGAATTTTTTTTTTTTTTTTTTATTAGTTAAAAGTAGGACTCCTTGGAGAATGTAAATCAATTTTTTTTTTTTTCAAACTACTACTCATTTTCCAAAAATCTGCTTTGAATTGTAAAATAAAAAATGCAATAAAACTATGACATTATTTAAATAAAACAAGTTACAATTGCTTTTATAAATAAGATTTATTAAGGACACTATTTTTAAGGATGAATAACAAATTTTCTAATGACTGCAGTAAATGTAAAGTCAACATTCCTAAAATTAGATTATGGATAATATATCCAAGATTTTTAAGATTACTGAATACTTAAAAATTATATAAAAAAGGGGCTCACCAGTCATTTTCTTATGTTTTAATAGATAAAGTCTCTGTAGAACAACAATAAAACTGTCAATGTCACTGCTCATTAATTACATAAGAATGGCTGCTGTCAGTTAAAAATCACCACTACTGTTGTTTTAAGAATCCATTTCTGTGTTATTTTAACTTAGAGTAAATAATATTTTTTCAAATCAAGTTAATTATACTTTAAATCAGTATATTTTATTTTTGCAAGATTTTTTTAATACAAAGAATTAAATTGCAATGAAAGATAATTAAGAAAACTTAAAAAAAAAAAAAGAAAAAAAAGAAAAAGAGTGTTAATCAGCTATTTTAGAAAAAAAAAATTGATTCCAACAAAATACAATTTCTATTTGAAATACACCAGAGTATTTTGCTTACTGGAAATAGTAAATTTAATCCTTTAGCTTTTAATCAAAGCTAAATTGAAAGCTTCAAGAAAGCTTTTTCATTTATAAAAATCCATTTTAAGTCAAGGCATCAAAAATTAATAGAGGTACCTACAATTGGAGTTCAAGAAAGCACAATAGCTAAAATACTGTGATAACAGGACTTTTCATATTATACATTGTTTCAACACCAGTTTAGTAGAAACAGATGACAGGCTGAAGAAGTCCAAATGTATTTTTAACTGCAGGGGATTCATTAATCAGTTCACTTTCAAAGCCTCTTTACCTTAGTGAATTATCTTCATTTTTTTTTTTATTTAATAAAATGACATTTTCCAGGTCAAATTCTGATCATGCTGTTATCTATCTATTACACGACTTTATGAATATTATATCATTTCTGTCTGAATTTCTCAGTTGAGGAGTTATCATTATTTACATTCAGACTAATATTCCCATTTCTGCTGTTATTATCACCTGAACATCTTTTTATTTAATAAAACATTTTCCAGGTTAAAATTCTGATCATGAAGGTTTTTCATTTTATCACCCGGTTTACACTCCTCTTCAGTTTTTTGAACAGGAGTAGAGGTTTAGCCCCTGTTTAGGATTGGATTTCCAGTTCCTTCTAAAGTCTTTTCATTCTCATTCACTACCAGCAACCCCTCACATGTTAGTGGCATTATTGCCTTGCTTGGAATGAACTGATAAAAAAAAAATACCAGTACATTGAGAATGTTGTACTTTAATTACCTTTTATGTTTGTATATTTTCTTTAAATTTTCTGATTTCAATTATGTATTTTTGGGGGTTATTGTTTGCATTCTATTTGGTAGACTCCTTCCTCTGATGTAAAGTTAATAGATTCTTTTGTATTGATTATTGTCTTAGTGATATTATCCCCTTGCAGGGGTCAAATTGATTAAAGAAAAAAATTTTTTTCTTTTTTTCAATCACTACCAATGATTTTATATTGTTACATTTAGTAGGAACAGGTGTTTGAGTAGACATTCTAGTTTTTTTTAAGACATCCGAGTCCATCCTTCAAATCTATAAATCAACCATCCGTCCTTGCATGGAATATTGCCATCATATATGGTCCAGTGCTCTCGCTGTACATCTTGAGGTCCTCAACAAAATTCAGAGAAATATGCAAGATGACATGTCCTGATCTGGCATCTAGTCTACAATCGCTATCCCACAGACGTGCCATGGCCTCCCTCTATCTCTTCTACAAGTATTTTCATGGCAAATGTTCCAACAAGCTACTTCTGCTGGTTCCCGAACTACATGAATTTAAGCAAACTACCAGGCAGGCATTTCGGTCCCACCCTTGCACTGACAAAACAGTTAAATATAACAGCCTCTTTTACTCAAACAGCTTCTTCTCTCGCACTTCCCATCTGTGGAAATCTTTCCCTTACTTGCTTCCCCGATGACTATAATCTTCAAATATTCAAGTGTAATGTCAATTGACATCTGACACCCTGAGCTTGTTCCCTGTCCTCCTCTTTATCCTTTCCTCAAACACACCTCTTTACTCTTGTTCTCAGTCCTCTGTAACCACTTGCACACTAGTGGCATTTCTGCATTGCTTGAGGTGAATTGCATTAAAAAACTGAAATTATTGTCAACCAGACTAGAGACTAAGAAGTCTTATTAAAGAAAATGCGAATCCTGACACGAATTGAGCCTTTATTCCATTAGGATCACAAGCCTTTTATGAATTAGGTCGTTGGAAAACACAAGGAGAAAACACGGTTCAATTCTTATCTCTCATTGGAATGTGTTCAAGTTTCTTCTAGCTACCTTTATTTTTGTACTTGATACATGAAGAGAGTAATTTTTAAGCAGTGCTATAAAAAACAGACAATTATTAAAAGTAAAGAGGAAATTGAAGAAAAAGAAAATACAATACATTCATAATAATAACCATTTTTTTTTTATTTATTAAGGCAGGACAAAACAAGGCGGGTCCTGCTTGACAGGGGATCTTCTGCTATAATAATTTGATGCAAGGTTTTACAAGGTTGGATGTTCTTCCTGACACCCAGTCAGACAGTCATGGTGATTCAAGTACAGAGTGTTTTTTTAATTTTTTTCCCCTAGGGAGGTTGTCTTTCAAAGGTTTGAGACTATCCTAGCTTTTTGGAAATTTGTGTAAAGAGGCATTAGCCAAATGTCAAGTGACCTGCAGTAACATCTTAATTGTACTAGGTATCACCAATCATTTGGTTCTGCTGGAGAACTCATCAACCTACTAAAGAGAATAGTGGTGACCAATCAGTAAGATGCACAGCAACTGCAACTGCAATTAACTAGCCTGCTTCACTGGCATTACTGTATCACTGTATTGAGAAGCTTAGGGATTGCTAAGACTTGCTCATGGTCTCAACCCAATCTAGCAGAGAGAAGGATGTTGGATGTAGGATTTAACGGCTTGTCAACTCCTATTTGGGTCATTTTATACCGAAGCCTTATTTATTTATGAATTTAAGATGGTTATAGTGTATAAAAGGTTGGGAGGCTGTTGGATTTCATAATCTACTGTATTTTTTGGGATTGCTTTTTCTTGTGGTTGTTTCTGATTATATATTTTCATATCTACATCCATGCATGCATATATATGTCTATAAACACATATACACATACATATACACTATTTGAAACCTCAAGTTGTTTATTTCTATTGTATTTATTGGTTCCTGTGGGGGTGTATAAATGGAAAGAATTGTGATGGTTTTATCTAGTGTCACTTGTGTTGCTATTGCTTGTAATTTAGTTTTAATGTGTACTTTACTCTGCAGTATGTCATTTCTAATCAATATTCACACTCCTCCATTAGCTCTATGTCCTGTATTGTGGTTATAGTGGTATTGTTTATAATTTTTAATTTTTAAGTTGGCATTTTCTTGTAAAAAAGTTTCCTGTAAGCAGATGATGGCTGGATACAGTAGTGACATAAGTATGAGTAGGTCATTGTAATTAGATTTTATTCCATGACAGTTCTATTGCAAGATCTTATGTGCCATAGTTATATTTTTCATTAGGTTTATATCATTTGTCCTCTCCACTTTTTTTCCATCTCTTGAGTTTTTAGAAGCTTTGTCTTCAACTGCTTGTGGTGTCCTTCGGTCAGATTTTGGGTTTTGTTTTGGATTTTGTTTATATTCTTTCTCTTCTATTTCCATATATTCCATAGGTTCAAATTTATTTTCATTTGATATATTGATTCTTGATTTTGAGTTAGATCTTAATCGACTGTTTTCTTGTTCTGTTATCACTTTTTTGTCTTTTTGTTTATTTTTCATTTTCTTGGTTTGGGTTTGGGAAGAAGAGGGTTCGCTGGAGTTTTGTTCTATGTTTTCTTTCCAGAGTTTTTTGCCTTCTGGGTTAATTCCATTTGATTTGGGTTGTTGAGTTTTATTTTTATTTTGATCTGATTTAAGTTCAATTAAAAAGGTTTTTAATTCTTTAAGGAAAGCTTTTAATTCCTTACATAAATTTGTTATTTCAGTTGTACCTTTTATTTTATATTCATTGTTTATTTTATTTGTTTTTTGTACCATGGAGGCATAGGTGTTTTCTTTTATGTTATTTTTAACTTCCTTTCGTGCTTCTGAGAAAGATATATTTTTTTGTATTTTATTATGATTATTTCTTTTTCCTGTTTGTAGATACTACATTGTAGTGAGAGGGCAGAGTGTTTTCCCAAACAGTTTGAGCATAGGCTCTCATTTGGACAGTTCTCTTCTTTATGTTCTGGTTCTTTCTCACTACATTTTCCACATGTTTTTTTGTTTCGAAAGGAATCTCTGTGATGCCCTAATTTGTGGCATCTATAGCACTGAAGAGGGTTTGGTATGTATTGTTCTACATTTATAATTTCATATCCAATTTTAATTGTTGTCGGAATTTGGGGGGAGTTGAAGGTTAGAATGTAGGTATTAGTTTGTATCTGCTTCATTTTTCTTTATTGTGATTCTTTTGACATTTGTAACACCTTGAGTTTGGAGTTCTATTTTTATCTCCTCTAGAGTGCACAGGAAGAGCTCCTTGCTTTTTACTACACCCTTTGAAAAATTTAGGGTTTGTGTGGGTAGGATTTTATTTCTATTTCTTGTTTTTTTTGTCTTATTAGTGTATCCGCATATATCTTTTTTTCCACTTCCACTAGTAATGTTCCATTTTGTAGTTTTTTTACATTTTTGGTATGATTATATTTGATATAGCTTTTTGGATTTTAAATGGAGATATTTCTGTTAGTGCTTTGTTGCTTATTGCTTCGAGAACAATAAATCGTGGAAAGTTTTCACTAACATTTTCTGATTCAGAGTCATTATCCACATGTGGTCTCTTGGAAGATTTCTTTTTTTCCATTGATCGTTTTTATTTTTGTTCATCTTCCACGCTCCCTACCCACCGCAGAGTTCAGTATTGGGACATGACAAGGGATTAAACCCATTGGCCTTGCCATGTCGGGGCTACGTGAATGGTATACTCTCTTTGGGAGGAGTCTTTAAGCACGCGTGTTCCTTTGTTTCCGTTATCCAAGTTTTACGGCTGTGAAGGTTGGTTGGTTGTTGGATTTAACGGCATGTCAACTCCTATTTGGGTCAATATATGCCAAAGCCTTATTAATTTATGAATTTAAGATGGTTATTTTGTATAAAAGGTTGAGAGGCTGTTGGGTTTCATAATCTGTGTTTTTTGGGATTGCTTTTTCTTGTGACTGTTTCTGATTGTGTATTTTAATATTTACATTCGTACATGCATATATATGTCTATAAGCACATACATATACACTATTTGAAAGGATTATATTTTATTGAGGATCTTTATTTCCCTGAGAAAACTGTATATATTTTCTGTGTCTGTATTTTTGAATATTTCTTTTAAACCTTTTCCATTGAGATATTTTTGTCTTGTTCCGGTTATGATTTTGCATTCCAATAGAATATGTTTAATTGTGATTAAGCTTCCACATCTACATTTTGGTGGATTTGTCTTTTTTAATATATAAGAATGGGTTAAGTATGTGTGTCCTACATGTATTCTGGTTATGACAACTTGTTTTTTCCGAGTATTTCCAATATTATTTCCCCATTTTCCTATTTTAGGTTTAATTTGAAAGTTTATTTCCAGTTTGGTTTTTCCATGAATTTTGCCACTTGTTTCTTATGTATTTATTTATTTTAGATTTTAAGTCTGTATATGGAATTTGAAGATTTTCGTCTATTCTCATTTTTAAAGATGATTTAGCAGCAATATCTGCCTTATCTCCTCCTCGGATGTCGACATGGCTAGGAATCCAGCAGAAGATGATATTTTTGCTTTTTTCCATTGAATGTAGTTTATATAGAAGACTTTGTATTAATGGATTTTCCAGTCTTTTCCCTTTTAGGGATGTTAATACAGATAATGAATCTGAGAAAATAATGTAGTTTTCTCCTTTGTTTTTTTGATATGAAATTTAGTGCTAGTTTTATTGCGTGGGCTTCTGCACTGAAAATAGATGCTTCATTTGGCAAACGTTTTTTGATAATTGTTTTTTTTATTATTGCTGCGCTGCCTGTTTTTTCTTCGTCTTTTGAGCTGTCCGTGTAAATACTTTCGTAGTTTTGATATTTTTCTTTTATTTTTGAGAATTTTTCAATGTATATTGTGGGGTGTGTTTTTGATTTTGATAATTTGTTTAAACTTAATATTATGTTTGGATTTTTGATTATCCATGGTGGTATGTTTGATTGGTTGGTTTTAAGTATTTGATTAGATTGTATATTATTTTCTTGGATGATTCCTTCTATTCGGAATCCTAATGTTTTGATTTTATTTGTGTTAAGATTAAATTTCTCTTTGTGATTTGGTGTAAGTACACAATCGTGTGTGGGGTTAGAAGGACAGGAAGAGAGTTTTAGATAGTATTGAGTTGCTAGTTTCTCCATTCTTAGTTGTAATGGGGGTTCGTTTGCCTCTACATGTAGACTCTCTATAGGTGAGGTGGGATAGGCTCCTAGAGCTATCTGAAGGCCTTCATGGTGTATTGTGTTTATTGTTTTCAGATAAGACTTTCTAGTTGATTGGTAGACCATGCTGCCATAGTCCAGTTTGGAGCAGATCAATGTTCTATAAAGTTTAAGAAGGGTTTCTTTGCTAGCTCCCCATTCTGTATGGGCTACTGTTCGCAGTAGTTGGAGAGCTTTAAAACATTTTGTTTTTAGGTAATTGATATGTGGTCTGAAGGTCAGTTTGCTGTCAAAGATCATTCCTAGAAATTTATATTGCTGAACTACTGGTATTTCTTCATTTCCTAGTTTTAGAGTTGGGTTATTGTGTAATTTTTTCATTTGGCAGAAGTGTACAGATTTTGTTTTTGTTTTTGATATTTTAAAACCGTTTTCGAGTGTCCATTTGTTTATTTGATGTAAGCATTGTTGAAGTTGTCTTTCTGCTGTGTTGAGGTTTCTCGATCTGTAATATATTGTAAAATCATCAACATAAAGGCTACAGTGTATTCCTGATTTGATGTTTTTTATTATGTCATTTATTTTTACTTTGAAAAGTGTAGGGGAGAGTACACTTCCCTGTGATACTCCCTCTTCTTGCTTTTGATAATCAGAACGTGTAGCATCTATTTGTACTTGGAAGAGTCTATCTGTTAAAAATCCTTTTACAAAGTTTGGTAGTCGACCTCTTAATCCTAGTTTATGCAGATCTTTCATTATACCATGTTTCCAGGTTTGATCAAATGCTTTTTCTATATCAAAGAATATAGCTATTAGATGTTGTTTGTTTAAATTGGCCTCTCTTATGGCTGTTTCTAGTCTTATTATGCGATCTATTGTACTTCTTCCTTTATTATATCCACATTGATATTTTGATATGTGTTTTCCTTCTTCTAGAAACCAACTCAATCTGGCGTTGACCATTCGCTCCATTGTCTTACATAGACAGCTTGTTAATGCTATTGGTCGGTAACTTTGTGGGTTGTTTCCCTCTCTTCCTTCTTTGAGTATGGGAATAATTACTGATTCTCTCCATATTTTGGGAAATTTCCCAGTAGTCCAAATATTGTTAAAAATATTCAAAAGGTATTTCAGCGATTCTTGTGGTAGTTGTTTAATAAATTCATAGTGGATTTGGTCTGGGCCTACTGCTGTATTATGGGATTTTTTTAAGGCTTCTATTAGTTCTGCTTCGGTGAATAGATTGTTGTAGGCTTCTGTATTTTTAGATGTAAAATTTAGTTGGTTATTTATATCTTTTTGTTTACACTTTTGTAGGTTTTGATTTTTGCTCATTTTAGAGTTTTCTGCAAATGTCTCTGCTAGTAGATTTGCTATCTCTTTTTTGCTAGTTACTTTAGTGTTGTCCTTTTTAAGATGTATTATTGGGTATATTTGATTTTTCCCAGCTATTTTTCTCATCATTTCCCATATTGTCTTGGTTTTGGAATGTGTATTTAGGCTATTTACATATTTTTTCCAACATTCCCTTTTTGCTTCTTTAACAGTTTTCCGTGCTACTGCTTTGAGTTTTTTCATTTCAATCAAATTTTGGGTTGTGGGTTCCTTTTTGAATTTTCGCAATGCTGCTTCCTGGTTTCTGACTGCTTTTTGGCAGTTTTTGTCATACCAGGGTTTAGTTTTTTTATAATTATTTTGCTTTTTTGGTATATTTTCTGAGGCAATGGTTATTAATGTTTTGGTAAAATATTCTATCAAGTTGTCTGTGTCTTTTGACTGTATCAGTAATTGTTTACATTTGTTTTTGAAACCCTTCCAGTTGGCTCTTTTCAGTTTCCATCTGACGGGGCCTATCTTTTCTTCCTTGGCAGGCTTTTGATTTTCTAGAATGATCGGGTAATGATCACTGCCACATGTGTCGCTATGTGTTTTCCATGTATAATCCATACAAATTTCTGGATCGCATATACTTAAGTCTATTGACGATTCTGTTCCATTGGAGGGATTAAGGTAGGTTGAGGATTTATGATTTAATAGACATAAGTTATGGGTGTTAATTATTTCTTCCATTATTTTACCTTTAGTATCTATTTTTTTGCTATTCCATTTAGGATTATGACTGTTAAAGTCTCCTAGTAAGATTCTGGGTTTAGGGAGTTGCTCCATCAAGTTGTTTATTTCTGTTGTATTTATTGGTTCCTGTGGGGGTATATAGATGGAAAGAATTGTGATGGTTTTATCTAGTGTCACTTATGTTGCTATTGCTTGTAATTTAGTTTTAATGTGTACTTTGCGGTATGTCATTTCTAATCAATATTGACACTCCTCCATTAGCTCTATGTCCTGTATTGTGGTTATAGTGGTATTGTTTATAATTTTTAATTTTTAAGTTGGCATTTTCTTGTAAAAAAGTTTCCTGTAAGCAGATGACGGCTGGATACAGTAGTGACATAAGTATGAGTAGGTCATTGTAATTAGATTTTATTCCACGACAGTTCCATTGCAGGATCTTATGTGCCATGATTATACTTTCATTTTTTGGGGGTAAAGTTACCTGCTAGGTTTATATCATTTGTCCTCTCTAGTTTTTTTCCATCTCTTGAGTTTTTAGAAGCTTTGTCTTCAACTGCTTGTGGTATCCTTCGGTCAGATTTTTGGTTTTGTTTTGAATTTTGTTTGTTTTCTTTCTCTTCTATTTCCATATATTCCATAGGCTCAAATTTATTTTCATTTGATATATTGATTCTTGATTTTGAATTAGATCTTGATCGGGTGCTTTCTTGCTCTGTTGTCATTTTTTTTTCTTTTTGTTTATTTTTCATTTTCTTAGTTTGGGAAGAAGAGGGTTCGCTGGAGTTTTGTTCTATGTTTTCTTTCCAAAGTTTTTTGCCTTCTGGGTTTATTCCATTTGATCTGGATTGTTGAGTTTTATTTTGATCCAATTTAAGTTCAATTAAAAAGGTTTTTAATTCTTCGAGGAAAGCTTTTAATTCTTTGCATAAATTTGTTATTTCAATTGAACCTTTTATTTTATCTTCATTGTTTATTTTATTTGCTTTTTGTGCCATGGAAGCATAGGTGTTTTCTTTTATGTTATTTTTAACTTTTCGTGCTTCTATGAAAGATATATTTTTTTTGTATTTTATTCTAATTATTTCTTTCTCCTGTTTATATATACTGCATTGTTTTGAAAGAGCAGAGTGGTTTCCCAAACAGTTTGAGCATAGGCTCTCATTTGGGCAGTTCTCTTCTTTATGTTCAGGTTCTTTTTCATTACATTTTCCACATATTCTTTTATTTCTACAGGAATCTCTGTGATGCCCAAATTTGTGGCATCTATAGCATTGAAGAGGGTTTGGTACGTATTGTTCTACTTTTATACTTTCATATCCAATTTTAATTGTTGTTGGAATTTGGGGGGAGTTGAAAGTTATAATGTAGGTATTAGTTTGTATCTCTACTTCATTTTTCTTTATTGTTATTCTTTTGACATTTGTAACTCCTTGAGTTTGGAGTTCTGTTTTTATCTCCTCTAGAGTGCACAGGGAGAGCTCCTTGCTTTTTACTACTCCCTTTGAGAAATTTAGGGTTTGGTGTGGGTAGGCTTTTATTTCTATTTCTTGTAGTTTTTTTTGTCTTATTAATGTGTCCGCATATATCTTTTTTTCTACTTCTACTAGTAGTGTTCCATTTTGTAATTTTTTTACATTTTTTGGTATAATGATATTTGATATTGCTTTTTGTATTTTAAATGGTGAAATTTCTGTTAATGCTTTTTTGCTTATTGCTTCAAGTACAATAAATCGTGGAAAGTTTTCGCTGTCATTTTCTGTTTCCGAGTAGTTATCCACATGTGGTCTCTTGGAAGATTTCTTTTTTTCCATTGATTGTTTTTATTTTTTTTTCATCATTCTCGCTCCCTACCCACCGCGGAGTCCAGTATTGGGACATGACAAGGGGGAAACCCATTCGCCTTGCCATGTCGGGGCTACGTGAATGGTATACTCTCTTTGGGAGGAGTCTATGAGCACGCGTGTTCCTTTGTTTCCGTTTTCCAAGTATTACGGCTGTGAAGGTTTAGCAAGTGTGTCAGATCCTTTTTTTCTCCCAAATTGATCGACCCTCAGCCACCGCCTTCCATCACATATTTAGGGTTAAGTGTTAGTTTTGGTTGGGAAGAGGAGTGTCAGTTATAGGTTTGGGATGGATTATGCTGTGAAGGTTTAGCAGGTGTGTCAGATCCTTTTTTCTCCCAAATTGATTGACCCTCAGCCACCGCCTTCCATCTCATATTTAGGGTTAAGTGTTAGTTTTGGTTGGGAAGAGGAGTGTAAGTTATAGGTTTGGGGTGGATTATATATGATGGGGCTTGACATGACCAGCCGACTGATCGGATCAGCCTCCTCCGACCGCCCGTCTAGCCCAGGTAAGGGCCAAAGTGGTGTGTTACAGGATTGTGACCGCTTTACACCTGGGTTACAACCTGCTCAACCACCAGGATCCTGCCCCCAGACATTACGGGTCACCACCCATGGCCAACAGGAACAGGTGGCCCCATTGAGGGACTTTTACCCTCTGCAAGGGGGGGGAAGTCGGCGTATTCTGATGCCCCACCGACCGGGCAAGGGAGAAGGAATTGTGATCAAAAGATTGGTCTCACTCCACTGCCCATCAGGAAATCAAATCAAAATAAAAAAAAGGATTAAGACCAGTTGAACAGTTTTCATTCTTTCCATCAGTGCTTGATCTGAGGAAATAAAATACATACACCCTTGTGCAAAATAATTGAAACAAAATGAATAATGAATATTTACTTTTTTTCATATTTTTCCAATAAAACATGACCAAGTGCACAGGTTAGTACTTTGTATGTCCATTTCACAAAGTCATTCCTTGCAGATTGATTACAGATTTTCAATTGGATTTAAATCAGGAGAGTTTCCTGGCCAGTCTCTAGTACTTTGATTTGTTCACTGGTAAGGCTTGCCAGTGTGTTCATGCAGCTTCATACGCTTCCTTGGAGTAATGTCCATCACAAACAATGGTCGTAGAACAACTAATCGACAGCTGAGACAATAGTGTCTGAGCATGATAAAAATCTGATGCAACTGCAGATGACAATACGTTTCAAGGCCAAACAAATTTCATCATACATCCCGAAAATACATTCATATCAAGCACACCACTGCAAATGACCTAATCTGAAGAAAAAATAGAAATTGATTATACCCTGTCACTCCAGTGGGTCTAAAACTGACAGTATGGTGAAAGAAAGGAAACTAAAGCAGTTGTTTGAATTAATTTGCACAAGGGTGTATATATAAAATTCTTTTAGCTGTGCACAGCATTTTGTTTTCCCTCGATAAAGCTCTGATAAGAGAGAAATGAAAACCAGCAAGCTACTGCTTATATTTTTTTTTACTTTTACTCTTTTTCAAATAGTTATTTTTTTTTAATCAGTTCATCCCAAGAAAGGCAATAATGCCATTAATACACAAGAGGCTACTGAGAGTTCTTTATTTTTATCCAATTTTCTCTTCGTTTTTTATGGAATATGTCTGCTTTATTGCACTGATCAACTTCTCAAGCCAGGTCAAGTTTAGGCCTGCTACTGATAACATGTAACTCAGAACAACCTGTACCTCCAATGAATGTATGTATGTACCGCCATGAGAGACGCCCTCACTCTGTTACCTCCATGACCCGGTGATACTACATGTGTGATTTGCAGAGAAGTATGTGAATCAACATCTAGATTGAAGAGGCATATTGTGGTACACAAGGATGACCTATCATAGCAACATCTGCTTAACCTTGTGAAGACTCTGGAGCACATCCTTCATCTATGCCATAGGCCTTGCAAATCAGCTGCTGGTTTGAAGAGCCACCTTCAAAGTTGAGAGGAAACAATGATCTAGATTGTAGGTGTTGATGGGCAGGATGGCAGTCATCTGTGAAGATGGGGCATTCAACATTTGTACCTCGAATAAGATCTTCAAGTAATTTTAACCCTTTGCTTATCCAGGGTATTTTCATATGTACTACCCAAACGTACATGCTCGTTTTCAAATTTATAACTATTGCAAGGAAACTCAGCTTATTTAGCAAATAGATAAGAGTAAAAAACGTGCAAATCATAAGTCATTTACAGTACACTCTGTACATCACATGTGATGCAAGTGGGAAAATAGATGTCTTTCATTTGAGACCTTACATTATCAGTCAAGCCTCCTGTGGTCATATATATGATGCACAGAATATTAGATTAGGCATTTCCTCAGATGTCCTGCTCAAGAGCAAACTCTTAAGTGTCATTAGTTTTATCACCCTTAAAATCATGGCTCTTGTGTGCCTCATATTATGCATGTACGTGGAAATCACATGTCCTACACATCATATATGATGCACAGGACAGGCATAGGGTTAATATTAGCACACAATCGATCCCAATGTTCAAGTCAGCTTTGCTCAAACCTTTGTATAGAGGTGAAGCAGTACAGGCACCAACTCCTTCGTCCTGAAGCTTTGTTTTCTCAAAAGGAAGGAAAGGGGATGCTGAATAGTTTCATTTTGCTCAAGTGGTTGAAGACCAATTGTTACATGTTTCTGCAAGTAGACAGCAAGGTGGCCTGTTTTACTTTATGTGACAAAGCCACATTGGCAGGTCAGGCTATCATTGAGAGGAGTAACATGCTGTAAACTTTCTTTAACACTTTGCCTTCCCAGGGAATTTTCACATGTGCTATCCAAACATACATGCTTATTTTCAGATTTATAACTATTGCAAGGCAACACAGCTTACTTAGCAAACAGAATGTGAGGATATATAGTGTTTCAAATAACCCAAAAAATAACAGATCATAAGTTATTTACACTACACTGTCTGCATCACATGTAATGCCTGGGTTTTTAAATGTGCTGATATATGTTTTTGAAACACAATATATCAGCACATACTATTTGCCAAATAAGCTGAGTAGCCTTGCAATAGTTACAAATCTGAAAACAGGCAAGCATCCTGTGGTCATATATGATACCCAAAATATTAAATTAGGCCTTTCCTCAGACATCCTGCTCCATAGTAGACTTAGTTTTACTACTGTTTTAAAATCATGGCTCTTGTGTGCCACATATAACGCACGGACATGGAAATCACATATCCTGTGCATCACATATGATGTGCAGGAGAGACAAAGAGTTAAGGTCTTTTAAATCTTATTTCTTATTGACATAAACATTTTAGTGGTTATGCAATTTTGAGATAAGATGTTATCCGTCCTGGGTAAGACAACAAACTATGTCCAACAGCAAGGCCTCTGATCAGGTTTTGAGGAGCATGGAACTACCTATTAATTGCTGGTGTTCCCAGGTCCACTCTGACCCGGTGTGGTAACACCTGTCCCAACAATAGGTAAATAGTTAAACCCCAAAACTCGGGTCAAAACACTATGAAAGTATAAAAATAGGTTTTAATACCAGCAATAAATTTTTTGAGGAAAAATTACAAGCAATAAAAATCTTGTCAGCATTAAATAACCCATTCAGGTTGATATGCTGTAAAACAAACCAAACCACCAAAATGTTATTTTTTTCAAACATATATATATATATATATATATATATTACATGGCTCCCAAAAAAAAAAAAAAAAAAACAAATAAATACTCCAAGTGTACTTCTAGGAGAGAGTTGTCTGAAGATATGAAAAGAGAAAGATTGCAATTATCAAGAAATTCTGGTTAGTTGAAGATATCTTTTATGAAATGAATGGATTTGTACAAAATTCATTGAATCACTTACAGCTAATTGTCTTGCTTTATCCAATCTTTTCAATTCATTAAAAACTTTCATGACACCAGGTCCCAACTGCTCAAGAAGTTCAGGATGTGTTTGAGCAATGGTAATCACCATTTGTATTTCTCTGACAAATACAGAAAAGAAAGAAAACAGAATATTAAAACCAACAAAATCATGAATATTTATACTGTTTACATTGTTTGACATATTGGCCTCATCTTTATTGGCATATTCACAACATTTCAGCAATTGATTGTACACTCTGGCTGTCTTCAGGTGAAACTGAGATATCCAGAAAATGCATGGCATGTGGAACTAGAATAATATGCCCCAGTGGATGAAATAAAGGGTTCAACTCAAAATTCCAACATATGTGACTTGAAGAAAACCAGAGCATTAAAAGCTGAAACATTGTGAATATGACAAAGATGAGGACAATATTCCAAACAGTATAAATAGCATAAGTAGTTACAATAACTCATCTCAAAAATATAGACAAATATTGAAATCAAGATTTATTGAATTAATAATGAAAATATTGTCCAAAAAAAAAAAAAAAAAAAAAAAAAGCGTAGTACTTAAGATGATTTAATCCTTTAGCATTTCAGCAACCCAAACCCATCCCATAAATAATGGCTCTCAATGTTCAACCTGCTGCAACCCAGCCTATATATACTCTGCCATAATATAGAATGACATCATCACAAAAATTACTTGGAAAGTCATGCAGTGAGATTTTAACCACAAACAGTGAGACTGAGAGCCAACATTTTCAAATACATAAATTAGCTCTCAATGTTCAATCTATCCCATATATACTGCCATAATATATAGCATCATCATGAAAATAACTTGAGAATTCACAGTGAGATTTTAACCACAAACAGTGAGACTTTGAGAGCCAATATTTACAAAAATGTAAATATCAGCTCTCACTGTTCAATCTGCTGTAACCCATCCCATGTAGACTCTGCCATAGTATAAAGGCAATAATTTTCTTTGTTTTGATTTTAGAAGTTCCATAGAGAATTTGTACTTACCTCTGATGGATGCGAGGTTTTGCATCTGCTTTGAGTAACTCAACTGAGCAACAGTTTGATAACAGATAATCCAGAATCTCTTCCTGGTTTTGGCCAGGGCAACTGCCAAAAGACAACTTGCTTAGACAACGAAAAGAGTTGGTAAAATCTGCTCCTGTTTCATTCATAACTTTCATTAAGGAATTGATTATATCTCTGAAAAAAAAAAAAAAAAAAAAAAAAAAAAAAAAAAAAAATTATAAAATGACATTTGATCCTGTTAAGCAATGAGTGACTTGAACTTCTTACACCTGGAAGCACCAACAGATAGAGTTATAAGTTTCTGAGGCTAATTTGGGATTTTGGCAGTTTTTATAAAGTAGGGAAAATTGCCTATTTTCTAATAAGGCTTATATATATATATATATATATATATATATATATATCTATCTTTCATTAAGTATAGGGGACAATGTTGGTTGGTTGGTTGGTTGGTTTTTCCAGTGTTCTTACATTTTTCTGTTTGGTGGGAATGGGGAAGTACAAAGACTGTTGGTATCACCAAGAACTTTCACCCACAACCTTAGCCATTTTCAAGGGGAAGTGGCTGAAAGCGTTTGGGATAATAGACAGTTTTTGTACTTCCTCACTTCCACCAAATGGGAAATGCAAGAACGCTGGAAAAACTACATAAAAAAATTAATAAAATTTTCCTTGCACATCATATTTAATGAAAAATGTTTAAATGAAAGGTTGCTGTCCATATGTGTGTGTGTGTGTGTGTGTGTGTGTGTGTGTGTGTATATATTGTTGTAGCATACCTACAGACGATAATACTTATGTCCACATTCACATAAATACAGTAGTAAATACTGTATGTTGGTCTGCAGTTGGAGATTCATTGTGGAATTCACTTGACTCACTTCTAGCAGTTGACTACTAGTTCTACTCACTGCTGGTGGATCTTATATGTGTTGTTTATGTCCTAAGTATTATCATTCATTACCAACCTTTGTGTGATTATTCTATTTAGTAACCTTCTCTAGGTTACAATATATATATATATATATATATATATATATATATATATATATAAAAGTAGTGCCTTTAAACTGATTTTTCTCTGACACTTAAAATGCGCATATCTGCTCAGTTTCATATCTTTGAAGTGCACATATTTTTCTCCAATAAGGTTTCTCAATTATTTAAGCTGGGAGAAAGACAAAAATAAATTAAAATACAGTTTAATAGATAAATTGCATATCTACTCAAATATGTGTATCCACTAAAAATAATCTTTAAGTAATAAAAACTGTCAGATTAATAAATAAAATATCCATCCCTTTCTTTAGAATTTGCTTTGTTTACATTAGGATATGAAACTGAGCAGATATGTCTATTTCAAGAGTCAAAGAAAAATCTGTGTTTAAAGGCATGATTCAACTTTGCTTGACTACTGCTGCATTCCAAAAGCATGACATTATATATATATATATGCATGGTACTTAGCAGAAAACACTCAATATCAGTGATAGAACCAACATAATAAGTTGTATAGATATGAACTTGTGACTCTGGGTTTCAGGCTTTTGCAATCATATGAAGCATGGATCTCCCCAACACCACTAGTTGTGGGTTAAATAGCAGGATAGACAGAATTCTATAGCCCTGAGTAGCAGCCAGTCTAGAAGTTAAACTGTGAATTCAAAACCATGGAGAAAGCAATGTGGAACCACTCCACAATCTTTTCTAAAGGAAGCCACAGCAATTCACATATGTTAAAAAAAGAATCTATGTAGAGCCGTGATTGCCTATGTCCTGAAAGGACATGGTATTAACAAAAAAAAATAACTAAAATTATAAAATATCCATCACTGTATAGTAAACAACATAAACTATTTTAAAATGAGTTTATATTATATTACTATATACACAAATGTAAATTAAATTATTTTGTGCAAAGAAAAGTCTAGAGTTGCTATTTCAAGGGAAATAACTTTTGTTAATCTGAGATTTTGTCATCAAAACTTTTTTACTCTGACATCCAGTGTAATATATATATATATATATATATATATATATATATATATACACACACACAGAGGGTGCAATGTGTAAATTGTTGCCATTTTTCATTTTGTGCACATGTGTTATTTGTTCTTGATTTTGTCGAGTGCACAGTATAGTAGGGTCAGTTGAGCACAGTCTGTGAGAAAATGAGCACCATGATTCAATTTATTCCACCAGAAATTTGGAAACAGCATGTTGTACTGCTTGGCATTCACACCAGAAAATCCAATATGAATATTTCAGAGTGTTTTGGTGTCAATCGGAGGACAGTGCAGAGGATTCAGAAAGAGCTGGAGGAGTCTAATGGTGATTATGAAGGTACGGCAACTTGGAAAACTCACTCTGATCATTCTGATAAGAAAAAACTACCAAATTTGTTGGCGATATCCATGTTATGATTAACAATGATCCCACCAAGTCAATCAGGTCCACAGCCAGTGACACAGGAGTGTCTGAATTTCTTATCAGGCAAGTAGTACATGAAGACATTCAGCAGGTTTCATACAAGATGTGAAAGGGCCATCCTTAACCCAAGCCATGAAGGACAAGAGGAAAGACTTTTGCTACAAAGCTTTTGAACAAACTCAAGAATCCCCCTCCAACTGAACATGCCTTGTTTTTTCTCAAACAAGAAAAATTTCTTCCTGGATAAGATGGTGAACACACATAACAACCATCAGTTTGCGGTGTCCCCAAAAGATGTACTGAGAATGATGAAAACCAAATATTCAGTCAACATCATGATGTTTGTAGTGATCACTAGTGATGGCAATGTTATGCCTCCATCTTCCCAACAGGGCCTCAGACTCAACACAGAGGCCTACATAAAGTGGCTTGAGGAGATAGTGCTGTAAAGAAGGTGGCTGCTGAAAGACCCCATGTCTGGCAACAGGACACTGTACCATGCAACTTAAGCAGAAGAACTCAGTCATGGCTGTAAGACAATTTTTGTGACCACATTACCCCTCATATCTGGCCACCTAACTCTTCAGACTGTAAACCCCTTTATTATTATTATGTGTAAGGGACAGTTGAGTGAGAAACCAGCAAAACTTCATGTAACATAATGAATGAACTGGAAGCAATGATTATCACTGCATTCACCGACTTAAACAAGGAGACTGTCCAGAAGAAGAGATGCAGGAGATTCCGAAGTCATCTGGAGGTCATGGTTGAAGCCAATGACAATTTTATTGAATAAATTTACTTTTTAGTACTTCAAGATATTTCTGTGCAATTTTGGTAAATATATCTCTTAAAAGGAGATGTCAGTGTTATTTTTGTGTAATTTAGACGACAATTTATCCATAGCACACTATTTTTAGTGTATACCTGTATTGGAGTGGGCACTCCATTTATTTGAAAACACTATTTTGTCTACCAACCTGCACATTTGAGAAAATTAAATAAAGTTAACTTTGTAGGAGTGTTCTTTGACAATGTGCTTTTTCTTTAGAAATAACACAAACACAGATAAAGTGAAAGTTCAAATATAAATGTTCATAATGGTATATATATATATATATATATATATATATATATATATATATATTCTGGGAGAATGTAGATATATGCATGTATTCAGATATAGTAGTCATCTTTTTTATAATGAGGTGCCGCAACTATGTAATGTTTTTTAGTGTCACCCACAAACTGGGGTCAAAACACTATGAAAGTAAAAAATAGTTGTCATAAGCAGCAATCCATTTTTGGTAAAAAAAAAAAAAAAAAAAATTATATATATATATGCATAAGTGTGCATGTCTATATAATAGTTGGCCACTCATATTCAAGGATACTCGTCTATTAGGGAGGCTAGCCAATCCCTATTGCAGACGCTCGCTCAGGTACAGTTGTGTTTGTTTAACACTCACAAAGCCCACCTGTGATTTATACTGCAACTATACTGAGAAGACCTTAGTTACAGTTTCTGGGAAAGAGTGTTATCTAGCATGATCAACAATTTGAACAATGCCAGAAAACCTATCAATGGTCCCCAAGTGTTACATCTACCCAATTTCACTCACAAGTTGGGTCAACCTGTGGTATGGTTTTCAGGTACTTTTCATAGGTACCACACCTTGGGATTGTGCCCCTCTAGACTGATAGCATTAGGCAGTCTCCTTGACAAATCAACCATGGTGAGATTCGAACCTGTTTCTCATGGTCAGAATGTGAACATACTAACCACTCGGTCGCGTGCCCACATACTTACACATACTTAAGTGTGTGTATCTACATCTATAAAACAGAAGATGGGTGTGTGTCCTATTTATGCATATTCACATTTCTCGACCAATTTCGATGAAATTGTACATACATGTTGCAAAATTGCCAAGGTAGGTCATGACCAACTTTTCAATCTCCAGTACCCCACCCTGGGTTTAGTAGAAAAATCAATTGATGGTGGGTATGACTTTTTGCAAAACCCCAGGCAGTTATATGTGAACAAAATTTTTACTGGATGAGCTGATCTACTTTGCACTTAATGCAAAACATAGCTCATGTTATGAGGTTTATCTAAAATGCTTGATAATTTCCTGCGACATTGGCTTCACACAAAAAATTGTAAAAAACTGAATAAATGCTGCCTGGTAGGGTGACTTATGTTAGTGTGTGTGTGTATATATATATATATATATATATATATATATATATATATATATATATATACATACACACACTTTAAAAATCAGGAGATCAGTTGAATCTGATACCTTGGTTTCAAATTTACAGTATTCTCAGGTGATTTTTTTTTTGATTGATTTCCAAACACTTTATTTTTTTAAAAACTAATGAACATTATACTATTTAAAAAAATAAATTGACAAATGCATGACGTTGGGTGTGATAGAAAGGGAGGAGGAGGATGTGAAGGATGAAGAGAAGCAATGGTATTATAAATGTATTGGTGCGGGTGCGTAATTGAAATGTGCAGTTTTTTTTTGTTTTTTTTATCCAGTCTCATATGTGCTTAAGAGGAATTTTTTTTACATTATTGTTCTCATCTTTGTCGCCATATTTATTACGTTTTGGTCATAGTACGCTCTGGCCTTCTTCAGATGGTTGGAATGTTGAACTAAACCCTTTATTTCGCTCACTGGAGTAGACTGTTCTAGTTCCACAGACCATGTTTAATGTATGTCAGTTATCAGTTATCTCCTGTTAATTCCCCTCTCCAAGTTCTCAAGGACATATGGCACAGTGGATAAAGGCATTAGTTAGATCCAGTGACACAACCCAAAAGACTGAGTTCAATACCCAGTTAAGGCAGTGGAGAACCTTCAGAGGGGAATTAACAGGAGATAACTGATAACTGACATCCATTAAACATGGCATGTGGAACTAGAACAGTCTACCCCAGTGAGCAAAATAAAGTGTTCAGTTCAACATTCCAACCACCTGAAGAAGGCCGGAGTGTACAACGGTCAAAATGTTGTAATAAATATGGCGACAAACATAATACCTCATCTCAGAAATATAGACAGATACTGAAGAAATTTTTTAGTATGTATGCAAAGATTCAAGACTTTGAATTTCTGGTTCAAAAGATTCTGTGGATCTGGAAATGTTATTATTAGGTATACTGGATTTATTTAAATACAAAGGGTTTGATTCCAACCAGCCAATTAAATTTGCTTGAAAGCGGTTTTTGCCGAAATTGTTAAATTGAATCAGCACTTCATCAAATGGTTCATTTCATCAAGAAATAAAAAAAAAAAAAAAATAAAAATAAAACTACATCTGAATAGAGCTTTTTTAAAATACATTATATGAAATTTAAAAATAGGCACTTTGATGTGGTGTAATTGCAGCAAGCTTGTCTCGTTACATCAATTACGCCCTGACTCGGGGTGGTAGCACTTGTCAAGGTTCCAGCAATGGGCAAATAGTGAACCTCTGCCTCCAAACAAAAGCAAAACACTATGAAAGTATAAAAATACATTTTATAGCAAAATGACCATCAATACATTATATGTCACTGAAGTCTAAAACTGTGTTCAAAAATATTTAGATTTTGGCATTAAACAAACCACAGAGGTTGATATGCCACTAAACACAACCACCATATATACACTACACTTCAAAAGTTTGAGGTGACCCCTGGCAATTTTTTAAATTGGCTCAAAAAGTAATTGTTTTGTACTTTAAGAGAAAATATTATACATGGTTTAAAAAAAAACAAAAAAAAAACAAAAACAAAAAAAAAACTGAATTATGGTTTGTATTAGAAATTTTATTATGACAAAGAAACAAAAATAGGATTAAATTTTGCTCTCCTCAAAATATCATCCTTTAGTCTTGATTACTGCAGCACAAATTTTTGGCATTCATTGCAAAAGTTTCTCAAAGCTTGATAATTGATCCCATTCTTTTTTTTCAATGACTAAGAACTCTTTTTCAGTTTTTTTTCCCCTCTTCTGTCAAGTTCATCCCAGGTTAATTCTGAGGGTGGCTTCAAATCTTTGAACTGAGTGGATATATTATATTGTTATAGTGGACACTTCACTTTTAAAATAGATGTACCATTTTTATTTATTAAACCATGTGTGCTATATTTATTAGCCTGAACATTCAAGAGATCCTAAAGAAAATGTGTTCTCTGGCAGGAATTGAACTTGCATCTTCTTTTGTAGGGGAAACCACTATTTGATCTGGTGTGCTTTACCACAAAGAATGTCACATTTAAGCAAGGCTCTATTTTCCCTTTTTAAAGAAAGCACTTCACCTAGATTTTTTTCTTAAAGGCCCATATCTAATCAATTTCATATTCAAAATGTAAACAAAGCAATTTCAAAAGAATTAATGGATTTATTTTTAATCTGATATTTTTGTTACTTCAAACATTAATATAGGGAACACTTTGTATTGCCCATAAAATAGCATTTTTTGAAATAATTTATTTAGATTAGTATTATTGATTGGTTACTTTATTTTGTTTTATAGCATATCAACCACAATGGGTTATTTAATGCAGACAAGATTTTTAGGATAGATCCATATAGTAGTAATTGTAAGAAATCAGATTGTAGATTGGGTTTCATCAACATATTTTCATAAAGAGAGTTTTTGTTGAGAGTCAAATCTATTATGGTAATATTCTTTTTTTTTTCAAAAATGTATTGCTAGTAATTTTTACTATAAAAATCTATTTTTATACTTGCATGGGGTTTTGACCCCAGTTTGGGGTTCACTATTTACCTATAGCAGAGACCCTAAAAGGCACTATCGTACTAATCAGAGCGGAACTGAGAACATCAGCAATGAAAAGGTTGTTCCATGCTCCTCAAAACCTCCCAATTAAAGGTTTTGCTATCGGATGTAGTTTATCGTCATACTCAGGATGGATGGTAGCATTGTTGAAACCTACCTTAGACCACAACACCTCAAAATAAAAAATCTTGATCCATCATCATTTTAGAAAAGGAAATATTCTGTTAATTTATTTTTTACTGTTAGTTCATCCAATGCAAGAGCCACTTAAAGGTAGAATGTTACTGAGTGAGATTGTTATAAGGAGGAGAGAAGTAAGAGAGTATGGCGAAAACAAGTAGGATAGATATCAGTTGACACTGGACTTAAAGATACAAAGATTGTAGTTCTCAGGAAAGTATTTCCTTGGAAGTTCCACAAAGTAACAGTTCTGGAGAAGAATCTGAGTGGAGCTTGCTTTTTATCAAAGGAACACAAAGGGAATGGGGATGGTTTGCCACCCTAAACACGACATCATGGGTCCTAGCTGTGAAGTTCTGAACTGGTAAAACTAAGGAATGTAACTTCCTAATATCCGTCATAGTAATTGCAATAGAGTAGAGAGAGGCTAGCAACACTTTGTAGGATAAGGGTTGCAGGGTGGAGAATAATTCATCACCCACATGGATGGACAGTGAGGACAGAGCAGTAATACTCCATTCTTTTGTAAAGGTAGAGCGTGACAGCAGGTATTTGGTTCAATGAAATGAACATTCTTCCAGCATCTTTGGTGATGGGACAAATATATGCATTCCACTTGAGATTGGGTCTGAAATTTAGCCCCAGTAGATGTTTGTGGCAAGAAGCCTCTATGAGCATATGACCATCAGGATTGATGCAGGTTTAAGGTTTCTTCAATGCTGATGAAATGTTACTATTTTAGTTTTGAAAATATTGAATGATTACCAGCAGGTTTTTTGTTCATTGAGCTGACAGAGTTAGGTCACAAGAGTGATCAGCTGCTAAATACTTATCAAGATACTTGAAGGTGCCCACATACCATGGTGTCTTTTCTTTTTTTTTTTTTTTTTAAATCCATTAACCCCCAAGCAAGGTGATAATGCCACTAAGATGCAAGGGGTGGGGGGTACTGGAAGTGAAATAGAATGCGAAGACTTTAGTGGGGAGAGAGGACAATAAAAAATTAGGAAGCTTCTCCAGAAGCAAGAAAAGAATCTATTAAAATATAACATGCGGTTGTATCAAGCTAGTTCAATTGTAAAACAGCGAGATCTACTTGCTAATTGAGTAGCATGCTTAAATTCATGCAGTTGAAGCACTAGGAAGCTCATCAGGAAAATTGCCACGAAGAGATTTACAGAAAAAACAGAGGGAAGTGACTCAATTTGAGATGCCAGGTCAGGATCGATTGCATTACAGAAGCTCTTTTGAATTTTGTTTAGTATCTCAAGATATATATTTGCATGAAGCTATTTTGACGTGGTGTCATGTTTAGTAAGATGGTCTTGCTAGGTCACTTATGGATGGGTAGCAAATTACATCCTCACTGTGTGCACCATAAATTGTCACATCTAAGCTACTTTTAGAAAATAATTTGGAGAAACTTCGACTTGGTCTGGCTAGATCAATTGCACCTGAATAGTGAGTTCTATCCTCACTGTATGCTCCCTACTTTTGGTCTTGTGCCACATCTAATTTACTGTTCAAGAAGACAGAAGAGGACATTGCAGTTATGTCTTTAAAGATTGTAGATGTCAGTGATGTAAGAAACTGGGAGATAGATTCATAGGCGAGAAGTGTGAGAAAAGAAACTATTAGAATAGAAAAATGCAGTTGCATCTAGCTAGTTCAACATTAAAATGGTGAGATCTACTTGTTAATCGAGTAGCACGCAAATTCCTACAGTTGAGGAACCAGGGAGGAAAGCTCATCAGAAAAATTACCATGCAAATATTTGTAGAAAAGATACAGGGAAGCCATGTTGTTGTGGTGAGAAAATGACTGAAGTTGATATGCCAAGTCAGGATTGATTATATTAGATCCTTTTTGGATTTTGTCAAGAATCTCAAGATATTTAGCAGGCGCACCAGACCAGACATGGCAGAAGTATTCAATGCATAGATGAATGGTAGATTTATAAATGTGCAAGATAGATTCTGATGAGAAAAATTGTCTCGCATGACACAGTGAATCAATTTTTCTAGCAGTAGATCTAACAATTGATCCAATATAATCTTTACACTTCATATCAGTAAGAAACATGAGCCCAAGAAGGTGCAAGGAGTTGCTCTCTTGGAAGTTATTTGATGGCAGGCAGGAAAGGTTTTCTGTGGTGATTAAATGAAAGCAATTTTGTTTTGGAGGCATTAAAATTTACAAGCCATTCTTTGCCCCAGTTAAGCATTGATTGGAGTTCCTTTATGAGAGAAATGTCAGACAATGTTAAACCTGCTACGACAAAAGTAAATACTTGTGTTGTCAGCATAAATACCTACTTGGGAACTGATAACATCAGGAAGCTCATTGATGAAGATAAGAAACAATGCAGGTTCAAGGATAGAGCCCTGGGCACACCCATATTAATGTGAAATGAACTAGAAGCGTGTACATTCAAGACGATCTTCATTACATGATTTGTTAGGAATGATTGGTTTGCATACATCTTTACAAAGGATCTGAGAGTGTTCTTGGGCAGACCATTGATATGAAACAGAAAGTTTGTAAGACCATGGAGAGAGCCTTGGGTGATGCTAGCATTCATCTTATGTACCTCAGAGGAGTGGCTGTTGGGATACAAAAGGCAATTAGCTCCCTTTGGTGGAGAAAAGTCACATGGGTCACATGGACACTTAGTGACATCACTTCATACAGTGACAAAAGCAGCAACAATTCAGTTTGTTTACTGAAGCTAAACTATAAGGTTGCTTTCTTTAGCTCGACCCCCACCCCCCACCAGCCCAAACAAAGGCTAAGTCTGACGCCCCCACAGCTTACAAGTCCATAGCGCCATTTCCATTTGGGAATATATCTTTCCCAGATATAGAAAGAAACTCCAACTCACAGTTCTCAATTGTGGAAAACACAAAACTCGCTATTTCCCGTTTATGGAATATGTTCTTGCCTGGAACATAGATGAATCCAGCCCATTTGAATCTGGAGATTTAGAAATGGCTTATACGTAAGAACCTTCCTTTTTTTTTCTCCATACACTCTGCTTTGCTGTGTATATAGGATATTTTATTCTCCATGTGAGATATGTGTTGTGTATATATGTATATGTAGTTTTGTGTATGTCAGAGTTATAAAAGTCTATCCGAGAACAAACCATGTTTGTGATTCCTTTTTATCTTTCAGCCATTCCGTTCCATCTGTGATATATCAGTGTTGTTATATCATGGATATATTAATACCCATAATCAGGAAAATATAAATGGGAAAATAAATCTTTCATCCGTAGCTCTCTCCAGTTATATGGCCATTAACAACAACCTTTATAGACCTGTTTGACATGAAAGACTTGATAAATGAGACGATTCTCACAGTGATTCTATAGCTTGACAGTTTGTGTAGCAATCCTTTGTGCCACACCATCTCAACGGCCTTTGAGATATCTAGGCCAATTACTCTTGTATATGACGTAAACCCAGTTTCAAACATGACATTTGTAAAAGTGTTATCAGAGATTAACCTGTTAAAGGATCAGTTTTACACTAGGTACCTCCACTCGGTCTCGATACCTTGATTCAAAAGGAATTTTTATAAATGAAAAAGCTTTCTTGAAGCTTTATTTTTAGCTTTAATCGAAAGCTAAATGATCAAATTTACAATTTCCAGTAAGCAAAATACTCTGGTGTACTTCAAACAGAAATTATGCCTATTGGAATTTCAACATTTTGGTTGCTTTCAAAAAAAAAAAATCATTTAAATTTAGCCATAGTGACACATTTGTAAACAAAATTTAATTCTCAGTTTTAAAAATCTTCCAAAAATAAAATATTTATCTGTAACTCATTATTTGAGGAAAAGTAGCAAATTTAAAGTTAAATTAATCTGATTAATTTGTATATATTGTATTCAATACCCAAAACAATATATACAAAATAAAATTGCTACTATGTGTAACAATGAAAAGACTTAAAATTCATTACCTTTTAAGAGTAATGTCATGTACGAACTACCATATTTACAAAAATGGGAATATTCATACACTAAAAAACAAAGAAAAAAAAAAAAAAAAATTCCAAAAGTTTTTGAAAAATCCTGTTGCAAAATGACACACCGAGCTTCTCAATTTTTGATTCATAATATAGTTTTCACTTAATAGCAATATCATCTAATTGGATTGAATTAATGTAGAATTTTAAGAAATATATCATAAATTATTATAATTAAAATTTTTAAAAAATGAAAACAATTTTTGTAAAAATTCATTATTCATTGAAAATTTTTTTTTAAGACAATAGTGTTCTTAGTAAATCTTATTTATAAAAGAAATTAAAAGCTTTCTATAATTAAATAGTTTCATAGTTTTATTGCATTTTTGATTTGGAGCAGATTTTTGGAAAATGAGTAGTAGTTTGAAAAAAAAAAAAAAAAAAAAAAAAAAAAAATCACAAATAATTTCCTTCATTTATGAATAAGTCTTGAAAGTTTCATTAAAATCTGACAATTATTTGATTTTTTGGCAAGAATTTACAAATCATTGATGAATTATTCACCAGAAAAAAAAAGTGCAAAAAATCTAATCGTAAATATTACATGAACTCACAAAAAAGAAGATTTTTAACTAAAATTTCGAACATGTTAGAAAGGATTAAAAGATTTAGTAAAATAATAAAAAAAATACTTTGGTCTTTCCTATTAATAATAACAAACATTTTGACAATAAAACTGTTTTTATTAAGTTTGGGGCCTTTTTTTATGCTACGCAGTTTTTTTTTTTTAGCAAAAAAAATGGGAGGTACCTATTTTATACTGTATCACTATTATGAAGTGGGGCTTCTTTTACAATCAATATTTTTTTGATTTTCACAAGTGTTATGGTCTATTTAAGTAGTGTCAAAATTTATTTATGTGCTTAATTCAATTATTTTGAAAATGCTGCAATATTCTATCAAATGCTGTTATAATTGCACACATTTTCTGTTAGGCTTTTAATTAAAAAGCAATTGTTAATATACAGAAAGAAAATGAATTAACATTTAATACTTAAAATTCTTACCTTTGTTTATCATTATGCTTCAAAAAGCCAAGCTAAAAAATAAAAAACACAAAAGTTTCTTTCTTATTAAAATAATTTAAAAAAAATTATAAGCAGTTTCTGATTATACATATTAGCAAAAAAATTAGTTCTCTACCTAACTTGTTTGATGAAATAATTTTTTAATGGTTAAAATAAAAATTTAAAAACATATTTGTAACTGGTATCTCAAGTAAAATGTACCAAATAGAATGGATTCAAATTTACAAATTAAAAAAAAATCTATTTCAAAAATGATTTTTTGCAGAATGGAATCAGTTTCAATGTATACACTAACATGGGTATAAAAAGTAAAAACAAACGAAGTCTAAAGACAATGTACATAAATTATCACTCAATCTAAGAAAAAAAAAAAGAAAAGTCTTCAGTAGAACTGTAGAAGGCAATTACCTTGCTTTTGACAGGACAACTTAATCACATCCTAAGGAGCTCTTGATGAACATGTGACATCCTATTAGTGAGAATAGTTCAGTTGCTGCTTAGACCGCAAAGTCACATATGGTAGCCAGCCACAGTTCAGCTGACCACAGCCACGACACAGTTTTTATGCATCCTTAATAGGAACATAAGACATATCACCAGGGCTGTGCCATGTCCCTCTTAGGGATGTTACAAGTAAGATCGTTTTTATTCACCCCTTTTCACTTCAACTTTAGTATGTTTTTAATTCCACTTTTTGGAAAAATTTGTGACAAATATTATAATAATATTCTTCTATGTATGCTGTGTCTCCACAGGACATAGGCGATCATGGCTCTACACAACTTCCTGTAACTTGTAGCTCTTAATAAATTTTGTCCTGTTATTTTTTCTAAACCCTATTCCATCATCCATTTACTCAAGCTCACTAAGAATGTCATGTGTTGTTTTCCTCTATAACTACAATAATATCAAAATCCATTACTCAAAGCTTCAGACAGCATGAAACTCTGAGTAGCAGATTTTTATATTATTATATATATATATATATATATATATATATATATATATATATATATATGATAATGAGAATATATTTAAGCCCTACCAACTTTGGCATTGAACCTTCAAGTTTATATTTTATCATTTGTGTGCACATATATATATATATATATATTTTCTCTCTCTCTCTCTCTGGAAGCATTTAAGCTACCTCCTGATTGGTCCTACATCACAATAGGGAGAAGTGGTAGATGTGATAAGCAACTTCATAAGAACACAAAATTGATTGCTGCCTTTAAATACTGCATTAATATTTAAGCTTACCTTTTAAAAGTTCAATAATTCTTTTGCCACCACTTAATTTAAAGATAACTTGATGTATGTAGGTCCTTACTTTCTGTACAAACAATTATTTCTATTTCATGGGTAACTTTCACTGGATTTTGCAATTAATTTCAATTATCCCCAATTTATTTCTAAGTTATAAAGACTTTTAAAAAAGAAAATCACTGAAAACAATCACAGTAATGAAAAGGTCCAGACCCAGCCTGGAATGCTTTTAATTTGTTCACCGAGTCAACCTGATTCCAAAATAGCATGATATGTCGGGCTACAGCCTCTAGGAGTAAAGTTCGGAAAGTGTGACAAAGTGACACACTGACATTTGCATTTATCATTTACATAAAAAGCAAAGTTTGTAGATAATACAAACAAAGTGCTCAATGTAGACAGTTGAATATATGTTTTGGGGAGTTGTAATGCCACAACACTAGAGTTCTTGTTCAAATCAATCAACTGTCAATAAATAGCATAAAAAAAAATTCTTTCGGTCTACACATATTTTATCTTAGTGTTTACATGTGTATGGGGAAAATTGCACCCTGAAGATGACAATTTGAAATTGTTGAAAGTCCTTGGCATGAGTGTTTCATTTGACAACTCAAATATAAGGATCTTATTATCCAAAGAATTGATAGTAAGTTAATGTCTCATTAAGTTGTGTTAGCAAAGTGATTTCGCCATTAATCACATTAACATTCTATTTAATTCTTTGTATAAATTGTTTCTTTATGATATAAAAAATATATAAAAAATATACAAAATACAGCACAAGTATAAAATATATAAAGAAAATTCGTATTTATATTTACTGTTAACTGCAACTAAAAGTTTGATGTGGACTTGCAGAGTTGGTCAATGTTACAGATTGTACAATCATCAGGGGGTAGATTTTGTAAGCCAAAAAATTTTTTATTCACTAAAACTACCAATATTACTTAAATTCAACTATTATCTCTCTTTGTTGTGTTTTTTGTTTTGTTACTGTTTTTAAATAGAGATAGCAGAAGAGGTTTACTTTTAAAAAATTTTTGCCTCACTTTTATTAATAACTAGCTTAAAAGCCACCCTATAAGGCAGCATTTAAGGTAGCTCCTGCAGAAGGCTCTTGATTGAGCCTTCATCATAATAGGTAGGAAGGAGTAGATACAATAAGCAACAATAAACTACAGAAAAATTCAAAATTGATTGCTACATTTAAGTATTCTATTAAGATTCAAGCTTACCTTTTAAAAGTTTAAAGAATTATTGAGAGTTCTGTCCCTTTAATTCGAAAACGTGTGACACACTGAAATTTATTATATAGATTACTTATAATATACTTCACTTTTATTGATAATTTTGTTACTTTTCTTAATTTTTTGAATGGACATGGCATTAAATGTCAAAACTATACAGAAGTTAACAATTAAACTACTCCAGTAATTTTTTCAAGAATTTATGGCACTTCACAGATATTAAAATAAAAAAGGAATCTGTGGAGAGCTATATCTGTGTTGAAGAGAAATGTCATTAAAAAAATACGATATTAATTCAAAATTATTCATAGTAAAGGTAATTGTTATCTTTGAGGAGTCGAGATATTTTGGTGAGATGATATACGAAATTATCACAATCCAAGTTAGAAATTATTAGTGTATGCCACAAATCATTATTTCACTTATATTTTTTTCATGAAAAATATAACAAACTGAATCATAGAAAATATTTTTTTTAAGTGTTTTTAATTTTTTTAAAGTGTTTTTTTAAGAAAGTAAAATCTTAATAAAAATTCACCTTTTTCTTCATCCTACTGAAGTATTCCTCTTCATAGGTTCTGTCAAATATTGCCTCAAATTCAGACAGGCTTTTCTCAAGTGGCAATGCATCCTGAATATCTTCCGCAAGTTTTTGACAATTCCATTTGCAGATTTCAGGTTGTTTGTTGTATGCATATCTTCCACCATCATCTTAAAGTAAAACAAACAAAAAAAAATGATTGACTGATTCATTTTCTATGACCTATCAACACTTTGCAGCTTATTTAAAGCCAGAAAATATTTTTAGATTGTAAGAATTTGAGGGAGGGAAGATAATGATTTAGTGATGCAAACCTTGTGAATTAACCCATAGTTGGAGAAGTGATGAATTCATACCTAATCAGAATTTGATAAACAACAGATTATAATGTGAATATAAAGTGAGGGATCAATTCTATATTACAATCAAAATAGAAACAGATCCCTCACATTGTGGCCACATTAGTTTCTATACATTTATGTTCCAGAGAATATAAATAAACCTAAAAGATATTCCTGTTAAGCTAATCAGTGTTGCAGGTTATTTAAAGCCAGAAAATATTTTTAGATCCCAAGAATATTTTTTTTTTTTTTTTTTTTTTTTTTTTTTTAGATAATAATGATTTAGTGATACAAGTTTTACTAATTAACTCATAGCTGGTGGGGAGAAGAGGTGGATTAAAGCTTTTCCCAAAGGTATTTATGTATAAGTGAATATAACAAACTCAACAGGAATTGGAACTCAGCTCTGTAATTAACAATTCAGAACCATTATCCATTACACCACCCACACATCCAAGCTTACAGCACCAGATATTTCCAAGTGGTCACCCATCTACATACTGATCAAGCTTGACATTGCTTAAATTCAGTTATTGTACAGGAATTAGTGTTTCAACATATATCTGGAAGCCTCTTAAAGTAAAAAAAAAAAAAAGAAATTCAGAAAGTATTTGTCAATGAGATTTGTTTGATTCCTCAAGATTAATGATTAGCAAAGTTGGGTTTTGAGGGATTTTAACCATATCTTCTTGACATCAGTTTAAGCCGAGACCTTAATTTTTTTTTTTTAAGCATATCACCCCAACTCTTGCTTTTCTTCTCTTCCCCTTCTTCACATACTCCTCCTCCCTTTCTATTACACCTGACATTGTGCATATGTTTGTATATTTTTGAAAATAATATCACATTCATTAGGTTTAAAAAAAAAAAAAAAAAAATTAAGCACTACAGGTCATTTGGTAAAAATCGTTGAAATATTGAAAATACTTTTAAGCTCTTCCAATACCCTAATTATTTTATATTCAACATGGAACAAAAGGCTCATAAAATATTTAAAAATAGAAAAGGGGCCCTCCTGACAAACCCAACAAGACAACATATACTGTTCTAGTCACCAACTATCACAACTACAATTAAAAAGAATTTATCTAAACTCAAGATAAAATTTGTTACAACTACTTCTAAAACAATGCAAGACCAAAAAAATAACCTAAATCTTGAAGGAGAAATTTACTATATCACCTGTAATAATTGCTACAAGGAATCCATAGGAGAAACTTCAAGGAATTTAAATAAGAGATTATGTGAACACAAAAGAGATCTTTTACAAAACAACACACTAAATGCTCACCATCATGAGGTCATAGGCAAGCATTACTTCTTTATGTACCATATCCCTTCAAGATGTTGATGATCATGGCTCTCCACCATTTCCTGTCTTTTATAGTTCTTAATAAATTTTGTCTTGTTATTTCTCCTAAACCTTGTTCTGCCATCTATTTACTCAAGCTCACTAAATATGCTGTGTTGTTTCCTGTCCCTTTTGCCTTCAATCTGTCTTATGAGTATCAGATTTTCCAAGCCCTCTTTCCTTGTGTGCCCTAGAAACTTTAACTATCTCTGATGTTAAGTATAAGTTTCTTTTTTGTTTCCATTCCCTCTAAAACTTTGTCATTGCTCACATGTTTGGTCCATGGTATTCTCAGTATCCTTCTGTAGAACCACATTTCTGTTGTCTCAAGTCTCTTCTTCATCTGTGTGTAGATTGTCCAGCATTTAATGCCATAGAGGAGGACTGCTATTACATAACAGTTCAGTATTCTTTTTTGCTTTTAATGAAATTTTCTTGTTTCTAAATACTTTGCTTAGCTTTTGGAAGGCATCTTTTGCTATCCAAATGCACCTTCAGATTTCAGTGTCACACTTACCATCCTCTGTTAAAAACATTTCCCCAGATATTTAAATTGTTGTATTTGTTTGATTTTGATATCATGTTGAGCTGTCCCTTTTGCTAACAACCATGCATTCTATCTTCTTGCAATTGATGCTTAGTCTTTTCTCACTTTCCTACACTAGCTTCTGTCAGAGTTCTTGGAGTTTACTTTATCTTGTAATTGCTATCAATTCTGTCATCTATATATCTTATGTTGTTAAGATTGTGGCCGCCAATAATGTATCTTGATAGTACTTCTAATTCTCTCAGAATTGTCTCACTATAGTTCGAATAAGACATCCTTGTCTTACACTCCTTTCTATTTTTGTATATATACTGAATTCATTTTCTATCTGTATGGAGGTCATTGGCTGCCTGTATGGATTCTGGATTCTTCTGGTATCCTTCACAAATAAGTCAAGGTTTCTTAGCAGTTCCAACAGTTCTTTAAGACATGCTTTATCAAATACTTTTGTATAAACTATAAAATATACACAGACAAGTTAAAAGAAGTTAATGCTGACCTGATGCATTGCAAATGAAATCTTCAGCATATCTGTCCATGAAACCAAAAGGTCCATAATCTATGGTGAGGCCCAAAATGCTCATGTTGTCAGTGTTGAGGACTCTAAAATTTCAAGTGGAAATAATAGAAAATTAAAAAATATTATATAAAAAGTATTGCACTTTCAAAAAAAAGTAATGAATTTTTTTTTATCACTTTAAACAATTTTTTTAGTGGATACCCATATTTGAGTAGACTTCCTGTTTATTTTAAACAGTATTTATTTTTGTCAACCATCCTAAATATTCAAAAAATCATATTAAAGAAAAATATGCATTCTCCAGCAGGATTCAAACCTGCATCCTCATTTGCAGGAGCAACCATCATTAAATCTGATGTGCTTTAGACTGACTTGGCCATGTAGGGCCTCACCAATCAAACAAATGGATTTGTGCCTTTAAGTGCAATTCTTCTTCTCCCAGATTCTGAAAAATTCATATTTGCTCAGTTTTGTATCAAAATGTAAAAAAGTAATTTCTAAAATAATGGATTTTTTATTTATTAATTTGATAGATTTTTATCATTTTGTTGTAACATGGAAAAGGTTACTGAATGAGGAATATCCAAAATGGAGGTTGGAAATGAAATGGTAATCTTTATAAGATAACAAAAATACAATACTTGCCAGTGGCATGAAGTAGGTGAACCACTGCTAGTGATGGATTACATAGACAGCATATTACCCCCACTTACAATAGTGTCCAACGTAATTATGAGGATTGGACATACCCATCAGTGTTCATAAGTATGGTATATAGCACATTTTAAGTGTAGTTTGTTTTTTTTCAGCCTTGCTAGATTGGTGATGCGCTTTGTAGCTAAGAAAAAGCATGTCAGATGTAACAACAGTTTCTCCTGCAAAGGAGAGAAGCAGGTTTGAATCCTGCTGGAGGATGCATATTATCCTTAATAAGATTTCTAAAATAGGCTGATCGACGAAAATAAATATACTGCTTAAAATAAACAGTGTCTATTCAAATATGGGTAGACCTTAAAAAAAAAAAAAAAAAAATATTTAAAGTGATAAAAATACAAAATATTACAGAAAATTAAGATGAGATATTTCACCTGTAGTCATTTCCAGCATAACTAAGATACAAAAGATAAGTAAAATATATTTGTGCAGTATAAGTATAATGCCATAACCTTCTGGTGATCCATCTAGCCAGTTTCTTTTGCTATCCGAGTGTTGTGGTTCCAAACAACAACAACAACACCACCACATCTTTTAAATGAGACATAAAAAGGTTATTTTCTGAAGGAAAAGTAAAAGCAGTTGAAATAACATTCTTTTCAGAAATATACAATAACAATAAAATATTCAATTTTCCTTGCAGTGAAATTTGTTTTATCAAATAATTAAGTGTTTGTAGGGTGGTGTGAAATGTGTGGACAGACTTACTTTATGATGATTAGTCTAATGTGTTTGTGTCTTCATCGACAAGGCCTTAGTCAGCAGCTGCAGTCATCTCTTCCATTGGGTGCATGTATACACGCATGTAGATCAAACAGGTTTTCAAAATTGTTTTAAACCTTGAGAAGCAATAAGCATCTATTTTTATATCCATAAAGGAGATAAAAAAAAAACTCCAGGAGATTGCCCACATTTCCAATAGAATATTGTATAGCTGCAATGTTGACCTTGCAGCAGCATATAACCATATTGGAAACCCTTTTACCCACGTTTTTGCTGCTATCTGAGTGTCAGGAATCCAAATATTTAACAACAAATCTTTTAAATGAAACAGAAAACAGGTTATTTTCTGAAGGAAAAGTAAAAAAAAAAAAAATGTCAGTTGAAATACCATTCTTTTCAGGAATATACAATAACAATAAAATGCTCAATTTTCCTGGCAGTGAACTTTGTTTTATAAAATATGTAAATATTCGTATGATTGGTGTGAAATATGTAGACAGACTTATTTTATGATGGTCAGCCAATGTTTCTGTGAATGTGTAGACCAGGCCTTAGCAGTTGCTGGCTGTCATCTCCTTTTGTGTGCATGTATGTGAGTATGTCTATGCACATGTAAATGAAACTGGACCCTGAAATTGTTTTGAACCCTGAGAAGCAGTATGCTTCTATTTTTATATTCATAACAGGGATCTAAAATCAAATTTCACATAGCAGTGAAAAACCTTTGTGAATTGGTTAGAAAATAATTTCACACTGTCTCATGAAAATTTTTTTTCAAATTCACTAGAGTGGGGAAGAGAGTTATTATTGTTATTTTCTAAATGGTCCAAAAGTAACACAAAGTAGGACAAGCCTTTTGGGATTTTATTTGTTGAAAAATATATATAGGATTTAATTCCTATAACATACATCATGAAAAAGAAAGAAAATCACATTGGAACATTCTGCAAAACAGTGCCCCTTAACACCAAAATAAAAAAGAAATTAAATTATTTACAATAGTTTTGAAGATTAAAAAAGTAGATCTTGCTATACTCAGTTTCAGCTTTGATATTTTAAAAAGAAAACAGTGGTCTATTTTTTGACAAATGCATGAAATCCTGTATCAGAAGTAAATTAACCTCACAATACTTATCAGAGGTTGATTCAGAGTTTGGTGATTTCTCACTTGTTAGTAACCAAGTAAGAACTATTATATTATTACAACTATTACTGAATATGTTTACTTTTTTCTTTTTTGTAAAAAAAGAAAAAAAAAAAATTATTATTATGGCATTGGTGCATTTTATATATATATATATATATATATATATATATATATATATATGGCTCTGAAAATGATGGAATACATTATTTTAAAAGAACATTTTTCATCCAACACTACTTCTTCAGAAAGATTCATTGAAACAACGATAATCAAACAGTCGAAACTGAAAATGGTAAACATAGGGGGCAAATAAGGAGCCATGACTAAAATAAATTTATTACTAAAAACAAATATATCTGTAAATAAGCTCCTAGTGAGTATAAAACAGGAAAAAAAAATTTCTCACAACCCACCCATGAGACGCAGAGAACAAAGAAAGTTCTTCTACCTGCACAAAGTTGATCGATGAAGCTTGATGTAAACAGCTTCTAAAAACTGTAAATGCTTAACTGGCTGAGGTCTGTGCAGCACCCTAAATGCTCCGTCAACATATTCAGAAGTGCAACCAGTGTTGTTAATCAAATGAAGCCCAATCACTGACTTACAAAGTGACTGAATCAAACAATGTCATGAGCTCCACCCTGTCTTACATACTGTTCAATCCGGGTCTCCAACCACAAGTTTGTTTGCCTCACACTGACATTTTAAATTGATAAATCACAGAACTGCTTTGCAGGTAGGGCAAACCATCCTTACCATCCTAATTTTTGTTTTTTATATATATATATATATATATATATATATATATATACACACACACACACAGGTGACATTACTAATATTATTGTAAATACGTGAAATATAAAACACCTAAAAAGTAAGTTACTAACTAAATATGAAATAAAATCATAGAAAGAAAATAGAGAAATTGGGAATAATTTCTTTTCCAAGCAAACAGAAAAATGCTTGCAAAATAATGTCCTGAATATTGTAGAAAATACAAATGATAATATTAGCCATTTCCTTATGTGGAAATTTTCACCATTCATTTACCATACTCAAGGTTACACTTTTCTTCACTCCCTATACATCAGGTTGGGATCAAAGTGTATTATCTGTTCTCATCTCTCATGCTAATGGTAATATTAACAATTTCCTTATGTGGATATATTTAACAGTCAGTTGAAATTTATAAAATCTTTCCATTAAAACAATTTCTCAGGAAATTAGTTTTCTCAAGTCCACTAACAGTTATCGCTCTTCCCAGTAGTAATACCCTTCTAACCATTTGTTTGAAGTAATGTGAAACCAATGTCTTATGTCATTTTCTCTTTGCATTATATATGTTATTCATTTTAGTTGTTACTGCTATTGAAAGCCCTCAAGTGAAAGTGTTTCCGTTATTTGGTACAGTTCTTTGTAATTTTGTAGCACAGTCCATGAGGTTTAAAAGAGGTTGGTACTCTCTAAGACCTACAGACTTCATTTGCTCAAACCCATTTTTAACCATTGATCTGAGAAAACAGTTGGATACAGCTGGCAGTTTAGATATTTCTAAACAGGTCAGGTGCTACGTGTGACATCCATATAAAAGTTTCAATATGAAAAGGCTATTTAAGAACATGACTAATTCTTAAATAGCCTCATTAGATCAAGACATACATACCATTAATAATATATTTGTATGTGTGTGCATGTAGTGTGATAATTTATATCTCTGGAATATTCTGCAAAAGGGTTTCCTGACTCCAGAAGAAAGAACTTAAAAAGATAAATAAAATGAAAATATTTGGAAATTTAACAAAATTATTTTCAATAGTTTTGGAGATCAAAAAGGTGGACTTTTATCAGCTTTGATATTTAAAAAAGAAAAAAAAAGTTGTTAATTTTCCTTATAAATATCTGAAATGCGTAAAATATTAAAGAAAGAGAAACAAGGGAAGAGAAAGAGAAATGAGAAAAGGAGAGAAAGGGTGAAGAGAAAGAAAGAGTGAAGAAATGAGAAAAAAAAAAAAGTAAAAGAGCAATAAGACACAGAAAATGAGGGAATGAGAAAATATTTTCTAATCAGATTTGAAAATTACTTGTAAAATCTGACAATTTTAAATATCCTTAATATTGTTGAAAGTAAAAATGAATAAATAAAAAATGCCTCACCCATGACACCATCCAACACACTGCCAGGCAGCAACCAGTTTGGCGGTTCTTTGAACAACTTCTTTGTAAAAAGCTAAATACATTTCTTCCTTTTCGTGTTGATGTGCTTCCCAAATCTAGAAATAAATAAATAAATAATATATATATATATATATATAATTTGGATAACAAAGACAATTGGAAAATAGTTCTTAGTTATTGCCGACTCATTTCATCAAGGCAAGTTTAAAAGTAAAATGTTTTGTAGTTACATTAAATAATTAATGCCTTGATCATTAATCAGAAAATATGAGAATGTCTTGCTTTCAAGCCATTCTGGCATAAATAGAGGACTTGCCTTAAATTTACTGCAGAAAAGCTGAGAGAAAATAAAATCAGTTTTTGACAAGAAAAATTAGACTGGATATATAAAAATTTTAGCACATTAATCGAGGGATGCCTCTGTGTGTGCGTGTGTATATATATATATATATATATATATTGTGTGACTTGTTCTAATGGCATTATTTTAATTTGTAATGGATAGCAGCTTGGACTGAGGAATTGGAGAGCCAAGTTCGAATTCCAGCCGAATCCATTACATTCACTTATGTTCTAATACCCTTGGGAAAGGTGTGAATCATTCAGCTATGGGTAAATAGCAGGACAGACTGGGTTCTATAGCCTTGGATGGCAACTGGTCTAGGAGAAGGACAACTCTGAATTCCAAACCTGCGGAGGGTCGTTTGGGGATCCTGCGGCACGTAGTGCACCAGGTCTCTGTATTCGGCCCTTCAAAATGTGTGGATGGTCCTGCACAAAACCTTCACCACTATAATCAAATCTCATGTGCTGTTGTCGGGCTGTCAGTTTCCTAGGAACCAATCTGCTAGACCCTCATATGTCGAATTTGACGGGAGAGTTGAGTGTATATATTTATTTATGGAGGCACAGTAGAGTAGTGGATCTCTACAACTGGCTCTGTCAGCCAGCTTGCTTAATTTTGATGCCAACGAACAAATATGAATACCCTGATGAAAGACCTCCACTTGTAAGGTCATCTGACTGCATCAAAGAGTTTTTTTGAAGTCTTATCTAAATGATCTAAAACTCAGAAAATAGGTTCTCTTAACAGTAGTCCACCAGGTCTGTTGTGTTTTTGGTTTGTTGGGTAATTTTGGTTTCACTAAGTAATTTATTATATGGACACAATGTTTTGGTCATTTTGCTTTTCGGCCTTCCTCAGGTGTATATCGATTTGGGTAACTCTCAGGGAATTCTGAACTGAACCCTTTATTTAATCTAAGTGGTAGACTGTTCTTGTTCAAATGCTCATGTCTATGGATAGCACCTAGATCTTATTTAATTTTTTTTTTTATTTAGTACTGCTCACCCATTTCCACTGAGTGCAAGTGTACATAATGAAAATGTCTGATTAATAAATAAAATCCATTAATCATATATATATATATAGAGAGAGAGAGAGAGAGAGAGATATGTATGTATATGTGTGTGTGTGTGTTTAAAATAGGATATAGAATCCTGACAAAGATTTTAAGAAATAAGACAAATGGAAAATGAGATTTCATTGAAACTAGATTTGAATACACGTTTTGCCTTTCAAGGCGTCATTAGATCCAAAACAACAAAAGAATGTCATATATATATATATATATATATATGTGTGTATGTGAAATTTAAGTGACAATAATTTAATATATTTTCTATTTATATGTTATTTTTATAGATACAATTTAAGTAAATTCTGTTTTTAATTAAACAGTATTAATTACATTTACTGGCCTGAATGCTTGAGAAATTTTGTAGAAAATGTGTGTTCTCCGACAGGAATCAAATCTGTATTCCTATCTGGGAACTGTATTTGAACTGATGTGCTATATCATTTAACTACAGAGAAGTGTCTGGTTATCAAAGTTAAAATTTCTGTTTATAAACACACAATCTTTGATGATTTTTCTTGATCAGATCTGCTCACAAAACGCATCTTAACGTAAACAATGGCAACATAAATTGAAATGAATCATGTACAACAATTTATATATTAAATACAAATGTAAAAGAACAAAAAGAATATAAATTCAAACATTCATAACATTAATGTACAAAATGGCTCAATACATGAAGTAGACCAATAAATATTTAGTATAAACTGTTACAATGGAACATGCAATATACCGCAACAAAAATGCATATTTGTTTTGATGTCTAAAAGATGTCAGGTGGTTAACAATGGTGGTAATAAACGATTTTATTTAAAAGATATGATTTATGAAACATCGCTTCTTTTTACTAGTGACAAAAAGACCATCTCAAACTTGGCATGTGGAGAAATATTTTACATAGAAGGCAAACAAACATAAAAAAAATTATTCATTCCATAAAAGGAAAAAGATAAAAGCAAATTAAAAGAATGAGATTTCTTTTAGACATCAAAACAAATATGCATTTTTTTCACAGTAACTTGCATGTTCCATTGTAACAGTTTATTATATATATATATATATATATATATATATATATAGTAACCATTAAAGAGGCAAATACACTTAGACCTCTAATACAAGAAATGATTTTAACAATCAATTTTTGTTTGTTTTGCTCTATATGTTATTTAATGCAGAAATCTCAATATTTTGTATGCAATTTTATTTTTTAGAGATAATAATGGTTTAGTGATACAAATGTTACTAATTAAACCATAACTGGTGGCAGGAAGAGGTGGGTGTATATATTTCCCAAAGGTATTTGCACACAAGTGAATATAATGAACCCAATAGGAATTGGAACTCGGCTCTCCGATTAACAATTCTGTGCCATTACCTATTACACCATCTGTACATCCAAGTTTACAGCACCTGGTAATCCCAAGTGGTGACCCATCTAGCTACTGACCAGACTCAACGTTGCTTGATTTTATTGATTATACAGGAACCCGTGTCTGAACACGATGTAGGCATAAGCTCAATTGATGAGAGGGGAGTCAGAATATTTTTTTCAATATGCAATAAATGGAGCAGTATTAATAAAAGAGAGGTTAAAAAAAAAAAAAAAATATATCATTTAAAGTGTATAAAAGTGGGAAATTAATAATTATAATTAAAAATAAATGTCCCTTCCCATCTATCAAGCACCTAATTATAATGCTCTGGAAAAAAATTATTAATTAAATTTTATTCCTTATATTAAAGCCAATGAAAGCAAAATTAAAGATTCTGGAAAACAAAGTAAGAAAAATTCAAGAAATATTTTTTTTTTGACATACCTCTGGATAGAACATCTTCACAGAATGATCTAACAGCTGAATTAATAATTCTTTATTTCCAGCACTTGGGCCACTTCGACTGGTTAAACTGTCTTCCCCTCTGAAGATTTCAAATGACCCAAATCTATTGGAAAGTGTGAAAAAAAAAACAAAAAAAAAAACAACAATGGCCCAAAAATTAATCAAATAACAATATTTTTCTATTTAAAGATGTTAAAAATATTCTTTCATGTTCCAAATCCCATCAGGACATGGGTGGTCATGGCTCTCCAAAATTTCCTGCCTTTTGTTTCTCTAAGTAATTTTTTTACCCTTTACCATCCCATTACAAAACTGTCCTCCTCAGGACAACATTCTTCTCACCCTCTTATTTTCTTTGATGTATTTTCTTTGATGTATTTTCTTTGATGTATTTTCTTTGATGTATTTTCTTTGATGTATTTTCTTTGATGTATTTTCTTTGATGTATTTTCTTTGATGTATTTTCTTTGATGTATTTTCTTTGATGTATTTTCTTTGATGTATTTTCTTTGATGTATTTTCTTTGATGTATTTTCTTTGATGTATTTTCTTTGATGTATTTTCTTTGATGTATTTTCTTTGATGTATTTTCTTTGATGTATTTTCTTTGATGTATTTTCTTTGATGTATTTTCTTTGATGTATTTTCTTTGATGTATTTTCTTTGATGTATTTTCTTTGATGTATTTTCTTTGACAAAAATAAACTTGGCAATATATTTGTTTGTAGGCCAATATAGCACCCAGAACAAGTGTTACTGTAGTTACGCTTTTCTTCACCCCCTGGCCATCATGCTAGGATCAAATTGTAATCTCTATTCTCTTCATCTCTAATAGTAATGGTAATATAAGCCATTTCCTTATAAGGAAACATTTTCAGGACAACGTTCTCCAGCAACTAACAAAACTGTCCTGCTCAGGACAATACTCTTCTTATGAATAAGCAGAGATATTTTTTGCTTAGTAAACTCTAACCTTATTTTCATTGATGTATTTTCTTTAATGAAAATTGACTTGGCAATATATGTTTTTATTAAAGTCATTTTGTTTGTTGTTGTCTTCCATCATACAATATCTGTTTGTGGGCAAATACACAATACAATTTTGGTTTGTGTGCTCATCTTTTTCCTTCAGCCAATTCACAGAATATTAACTGCAATATAGGAGATTAGACATTACATAGAAGTTTAGCAGACTTTTGTTTCAAAGTTTCCTGTCTCATAATTTTCTTCTATGTGTCATGTCCCTTAAGGATATGGATGATCAGGACTCTCCACAATTTCCTGTTCTTTGTAGCTCTTAATAAATTTTGTATTTTTGTTCTCCCTCCTAAACCTTGTTCTGCCATCCATTTAATCAAGCTTACTAAGTATCTTATGCATTGTTTTCTTCTGTCTCTTGCCTTGAATCTGTCCTGTGAGTATCTGGTTTTCCAAGCTCTCTTTCCTCATTATGTGTCCTAGAATTTTCTTTCGGATGTTAAATGTAATTGTTCTTTTTGTTTCCATTTTCTTTAAAACTTTGTTATTGCTCACAAGTTTGGTCCATGGTATTCTTAGCTTCCTTCTGTAGTACCACATTTCTGTTGCTGTAAATTTCATCTTCATCTGCAAGGAGATTGTCTAGCATTAAGTTAAAACTTTAATATAATACCCATTTTTTCAGTTGTAATATTGGCTGTTTTCTTATAAGGAAACATTTGGCATTCACTGACCAAGTAGCTTCTACTACTGTCTGTTGAAATTTCATAAAATCTTTCTCTTAATTTTCAGGAAAATAGCTGTTTTCATTCTTTCCCATATTGATGGGAAGAGATTTATATACATTAGTAGGGACTCCAGTAGTCAGTCTGAACTGAGTAATCCAACAACTATACGTTTCAAAGCAATAAAAATCTCTAAAAGCTCTTTCTTCATCCTTGATTTCAGTTTGACCCAATGTTATGACATATCAAGAAGAATAAAATTATTTTAATTTACAATTTTTTATAATTTTGTTCAAACTCTAAAATGTTAAATAAATTTTGCTGAAACGGCCTGTAAAAATTATTACACAGATGATAATGGTAATGTTTCCCTACAAGGAAACATTTAGCATTCATTGACCGAACAGCCAATACAGCTTTTGGTTTAAATTTATAAAATCTTTCTCTTAAAACATTTTTTCAAGAAAATAGATTCTTCAAGTCTAGTAGCTGTAATTGCTCTTTTCAGTATTGACAGAGGTTTACTTCCTAAACTTTTATTTGAAGTCGACTGGAATGTCAACATCTTGATTATATCATTATATTCTCAAGTTACATGTGCTATACATTTTAATTGTTGCTGCTGTTGGTAGTCCTGAAGTGATATGGTTTCTTTTATTTGGTACGATTCTTTTTTGTGAATCTGTAGTGCGAATCCACAATGTTTAAAGAATGATGATCTTTGCTAAGACTCTCAGGCTTTATCCATTCAAAGACTTTTTTCACCATTGATCTTAGGAAGCTGTTATATACAGCTGACAGTTTAGATATTTCTGAACAAGTTTGGCACCATATGTGGCATCAATATGAAAGCGTCAATTTGATGAAGCGATTTAAGAACATTTTTTTTTTTTTTTTCAGGTTGATGTTTTGGTTTTATAGAAATTTGCAGTGTTTGGTGAAACTACCTCTGGAACAGCCTATTCTATGTTCAACTTTTTTCTCCTATACTAAATTTGTTATAACTGATCCCTATGCCAAGGTATTTGAAGTATTTAATATTTACTAATTCAAATCCTGAATTTTTATGATAGATTCAACTACTGTTTTTGGTCTAAATTTATAAAATCTTTCTCTTTAAACAATTAACTTTAGAAAACAAGTTTCTCACCTCCAGTCAGTGTTATTGCTCTTTCCAACATTGATGGGGATTTTCTTCCTAACATTTTATTTGAAATGCTGTGATTTTGTCATTTTCCCTCTTATTTGTTTTTGCTATCCATTTTAATTGTTGCTGCTGTTGGTAGTCCTCAGCTCATGTGTTTTCTGTTATTTGATACAGTTATTTGTAATTTTCTGTAGCACCAGTCCATGATATTCAAAGAAGGATGATTTTCATCAAGACCTTTACTTGCTCAAACCCTATTATCCACACATTCACAAGCATAGAAGGTTAGTCCTCACCAAGACTTACAGATTTCATCCGCTTTTTTCCAACATTAATCTTAGAAAGTGATTGTATACAGCTGACAGTTTAGGTATTTCTGAACAGGGTTGGCACCATGCATAGCATCCCAATTTGACAAGGTTATTTAAAAACGTGATTCATTTTTTTCAGGTAGAGGTTTTGTTTTTGCAGCAATTTGCTATGCTTAGTTGGTTGTTGGATTTAACGGCATGTCAACTCCTATTTGGGTCAATTTATGCCGAAACCTTATTAATTTAAGAATTTAAGATGGTTATTTTGTATAAAAGGTTGAGAGGCTGTTGGGTTTCATAATCTTCTGTGTTTTTTGGGATTGCTTTTTCTTGTGACTGTTTCTGATTGTGTATTTTAATATTTACATTCGTACATGCATATATATGTCTATAAGCACATACATATACACTATTTGAAAGGATTATATTTTATTGAGGATCTTTATTTCCCTGAGAAAACTGTATATATTTTCTGTGTCTGTATTTTTGAATATTTCTTTTAAACCTTTTCCATTGAGATATTTTTGTCTTGTTCTGGTTATGATTTTGCATTCCAATAGAATATGTTTAATTGTGATTAAGCTTCCACATCTACATTTTGGTGGATTTGTCTTTTTTAATATATAAGAATGGGTTAAGTATGTGTGTCCTATATGTATTCTGGTTATGACGACTTGTTTTTTCCGAGTATTTCCAATATTATTTCCCCATTTTAGGTTTAATTTGAAATAGTTTATTTCCGGTTTGGTTTTTCCATGAATTTTGCCACTTGTTTCTTATGTATTTATTTATTTTAGATTTTAAGTCTGTATATGGAATTTGAAGATTTTCGTCTATTGTCATTTTTAAAGATGATTTAGCAGCAATATCTGCCTTATCTCCTCCTCGGATGCCGACATGGCTAGGAATCCAGCAGAAGATGATATTTTTGCTTTTTTCCATTGAATGTAGTTTATATAGAAGACTTTGTATTAATGGATTTTCCAGTCTTTTCCCTTTTAGGGATGTTAATACAGATAATGAATCTGAGAAAATAATGTAGTTTTCTCCTTTGTTTTTTGATATGAAATTTAGTGCTAGTTTTATTGCGTAGGCTTCTGCACTGAAAATAGATGCTTCATTTGGCAAACGTTTTTGGATAATTGTTTTTTTTATTATTGCTGCGCTGCCTGTTTTTTCTTCATCTTTTGAGCCGTCCGTGTAAATACTTTCGTAGTTTTGATATTTTTCTTTTATTTTTGAGAATTTTTCAATGTATATTGTGGGGTGTGTTTTTGATTTTGATAATTTGTTTAAACTTAATATTATGTTTGGATTTTTGATTATCCATGGTGGTATGTTTGATTGGTTGGTTTTAAGTATTTGATTAGATTGTATATTATTTTCTTGGATGATTCCTTCTATTCGGAATCCTAATGTTTTGATTTTATTTGTGTTAAGATTAAATTTCTCTTTGTGATTTGGTGTAAGTACACAATCGTGTGTGGGGTTAGAAGGACAGGAAGAGAGTTTTAGATAGTATTGAGTTGCTAGTTTCTCCATTCTTAGTTGTAATGGGGGTTCATTTGCCTCTACATGTAGACTCTCTATAGGTGAGGTGGGATAGGCTCCTAGAGCTATCTGAAGGCCTTCATGGTGTATTGTGTTTATTGTTTTTAGATAAGACTTTCTAGTTGATTGGTAGACCATGCTGCCATAGTCCAGTTTGGAGCGGATCAATGTTCTATAAAGTTTAAGAAGGGTTTCTTTGCTAGCTCCCCATTCTGTATGGGCTACTGTTCGCAGTAGTTGGAGAGCTTTAAAACATTTTGTTTTTAGGTAATTGATATGTGGTCTGAAGGTCAGTTTGCTGTCAAAGATCATTCCTAGAAATTTATATTGCTGAACTACTGGTATTTCTTCATTTCCTAGTTTTAGAGTTGGGTTATTGTGTAATTTTTTCATTTGGCAGAAGTGTACAGATTTTGTTTTTGTTTTTGATATTTTAAAACCGTTTTCGAGTGTCCATTTGTTTATTTGATGTAAGCATTGTTGAAGTTGTCTTTCTGCTGTGTTGAGGTTTCTCGATCTGTAATATATTGTAAAATCATCAACATAAAGGCTACAGTGTATTCCTGATTTGATGTTTTTTATTATGTCATTTATTTTTACTTTGAAAAGTGTAGGGGAGAGTACACTTCCCTGTGATACTCCCTCTTCTTGCTTTTGATAATCAGAACGTGTAGCATCTATTTGTACTTGGAAGAGTCTATCTGTTAAAAATCCTTTTACAAAGTTTGGTAGTCGACCTCTTAATCCTAGTTTATGCAGATCTTTCATTATATCATGTTTCCAGGTTTGATCAAATGCTTTTTCTATATCAAAGAATATAGCTATTAGATGTTGTTTGTTTAAATTGGCCTCTCTTATGGCTGTTTCTAGTCTTATTATGTGATCTATTGTACTTCTTCCTTTATTATATCCACATTGATATTTTGATATGTGTTTTCCTTCTTCTAGAAACCAACTCAATCTGGCGTTGACCATTCGCTCCATTGTCTTACATAGACAGCTTGTTAATGCTATTGGTCGGTAACTTTGTGGGTTGTTTCCCCCTCTTCCTTCTTTGAGTATGGGAATAATTACTGATTCTCTCCATATTTTGGGAAATTTCCCAGTAGTCCAAATATTGTTAAAAATATTCAAAAAGGTATTTCAGTGATTCTTGTGGTAGTTGTTTAATAAATTCATAGTGGATTTGGTCTGGGCCTACTGCTGTATTATGGGATTTTTTAAAGGCTTCTATTAGTTCTGCTTCGGTGAATAGATTGTTGTAGGCTTCTGTATTTTTAGATGTAAAATTTAGTTGGTTATTTATATCTTTTTGTTTACACTTTTGTAGGTTTTGATTTTTGCTCATTTTAGAGTTTTCTGCAAATGTCTCTGCTAGTAGATTTGCTATCTCTTTTTTGCTAGTTACTTTAGTGTTGTCCTTTTTAAGATGTATTATTGGGTATATTTGATTTTTCCCAGCTATTTTTCTCATCATTTCCCATATTGTCTTGGTTTTGGAATGTGTATTTAGGCTATTTACATATTTTTTCCAACATTCCCTTTTTGCTTCTTTAACAGTTTTCCGTGCTACTGCTTTGAGTTTTTTCATTTCAATCAAATTTTGGGTTGTGGGTTCCTTTTTGAATTTTCGCAATGCTGCTTCCCGGTTTCTGACTGCTTTTTGGCAGTTTTTGTCATACCAGGGTTTAGTTTTTTTATAATTATTTTGCTTTTTTGGTATATTTTCTGAGGCAATGGTTATTAATGTTTTGGTAAAATATTCTATTGAGTTGTCTGTGTCTTTTGACTGTATCAGTAATTGTTTACATTTGTTTTTGAAACCCTCCCAGTTGGCTCTTTTCAGTTTCCATCTGATGGGGCCTATCTTTTCTTCCTTGGCAGGCTTTTGATTTTCTAGAATGAACGGGTAATGATCACTGCCACATGTGTCGCTATGTGTTTTCCATGTATAATCCATACAAATTTCTGGATCGCATATACTTAAGTCTATTGACGATTCTGTTCCATTGGAGGGATTAAGGTAGGTTGAGGATTTATGATTTAATAGACATAAGTTATGGGTGTTAATTATTTCTTCCATTATTTTACCTTTAGTATCTATTTTTTTTGCTATTCCATATAGGATTATAACTGTTAAAGTCTCCTAGTAAGATTCTGGGTTTAGGGAGTTGCTCCATCAAGTTGTTTATTTCTGTTGTATTTATTGGTTCCTGTGGGGGTATATAGATGGAAAGAATTGTGATGGTTTTATCTAGTGTCACTTGTGTTGCTATTGCTTGTAATTTAGTTTTAATGTGTACTTTACTTTGCGGTATGTCATTTCTAATCAATATTGACACTCCTCCATTAGCTCTATGTCCTGTATTGTGGTTATAGTGGTATTGTTTATAATTTTTAATTTTTAAGTTGGCATTTTCTTGTAAAAAAGTTTCCTGTAAGCAGATGACAGCTGGATACAGTAGTGATATAAGTATGAGTAGGTCATTGTAATTAGATTTTATTCCATGACAGTTCCATTGCAGGATCTTATGTGCCATGATTATACTTTCATTTTTTGGGGGTAAAGTTACCTGCTAGGTTTATATCATTTGTCCTCTAGTTTTTTTCCATCTCTTGAGTTTTTAGAAGCTTTGTCTTCAACTGCTTGTGGTATCCTTCGGTCAGATTTTTGGTTTTGTTTTGAATTTTGTTTGTTTTCTTTCTCTTCTATTTCCATATATTCCATAGGCTCAAATTTATTTTCATTTGATATATTGATTCTTGATTTTGAATTAGATCTTGATCGGGTGCTTTCTTGCTCTGTTGTCATTTTTTTTCTTTTTGTTTATTTTTCATTTTCTTAGTTTGGGAAGAAGAGGGTTCGCTGGAGTTTTGTTCTATGTTTTCTTTCCAAAGTTTTTTGCCTTCTTCTGGGTTTATTCCATTTGATCTGGATTGTTGAGTTTTATTTTGATCCAATTTAAGTTCAATTAAAAAGGTTTTTAATTCTTCGAGGAAAGCTTTTAATTCTTTGCATAAATTTGTTATTTCAATTGAACCTTTTATTTTATCTTCATTGTTTATTTTATTTGCTTTTTGTGCCATGGAAGCATAGGTGTTTTCTTTTATGTTATTTTTAACTTCTTTTCGTGCTTCTATGAAAGATATATTTTTTTTGTATTTCATTCAAATTATTTCTTTCTCCTGTTTATATATACTGCATTGTTTTGAAAGAGCAGAGTGGTTTCCCAAACAGTTTGAGCATAGGCTCTCATTTGGGCAGTTCTCTTCTTTATGTTCAGGTTCTTTTTCATTACATTTTCCACATATTCTTTTATTTCTACAGGAATCTCTGTGATGCCCAAATTTGTGGCATCTATAGCATTGAAAAGGGTTTGGTACATATTGTTCTACTTTTATACTTTCATATCCAATTTTAATTGTTGTTGGAATTTGGGGGGAGTTGAAAGTTATAATGTAGGTATTAGTTTGTATCTCTACTTCATTTTTCTTTATTGTTATTCTTTTGACATTTGTAACTCCTTGAGTTTGGAGTTCTGTTTTTATCTCCTCTAGAGTGCACAGGGAGAGCTCCTTGCTTTTTACTACTCCCTTTGAGAAATTTAGGGTTTGGTGTGGGTAGGCTTTTATTTCTATTTCTTGTAGTTTTTTTTGTTTTATTAATGTGTCCACATATATCTTTTTTTCTACTTCTACTAGTAGTGTTCCATTTTGTAATTTTTTTACATTTTTTGGTATAATGATATTTGATATTGCTTTTTGTATTTTAAATGGTGAAATTTCTGTTAATGCTTTTTTGCTTATTGCTTCAAGTACAATAAATCGTGGAAAGTTTTCGCTGTCATTTTCTGTTTCCGAGTCGTTATCCACATGTGGTCTCTTGGAAGATTTCTTTTTTTCCATTGATTGTTTTTATTTTTTTTCATCATTCTCGCTCCCTATCCACCGCGGAGTCCAGTATTGGGGCATGACAAGGGGGAAACCCATTCGCCTTGCCATGTCGGGGCTACGTGAATGGTATACTCTCTTTGGGAGGAGTCTATGAGCACGCGTGTTCCTTTGTTTCCGTTTTCCAAGTATTACGGCTGTGAAGGTTTAGCAAGTGTGTCAGATCCTTTTTTTCTCCCAAATTGATTGACCCTCAGCCACCGCCTTCCATCACATATTTAGGGTTAAGTGTTAGTTTTGGTTGGGAAGAGGAGTGTCAGTTATAGGTTTGGGATGGATTATATATGATGGGGCTTGACACGACCAGCCGATTGATCGGATCGGACCGCCCGTCTAGCCCAGGTAAGGGCCAAAGTGGTGTGTTACAGGATTGTGACCGCTTTACAGCTATGCTTAGTGAAACTATTTCTGCCACAGCCTATTCTATGTTCAACTTTTTTCTCCTATACTAAATTTGTTATAACTGATCCCTATGCCAAGGTATTTGATGTATTTAATATTTACTCATTCCACATCCTGAATTTTTATCATAGATTCAGGTTATATGCCATCTCTGCATTCATCCCAATTCTAGATCAGTTTCTTTTTTGGAAAGGTACAAAGAAAGAAAAAGAATGTGACTAACAATTGAGGACAGTGATTACAGGGCCCAAAATTTCTAGCCTGATAAAGCCAAAATGAAATGTTCTTCAGCATGACTCAGGCAAACAAGTTTCTAGCCAGATTATCAAAAAATAATCTGTAAAAATCTCAATCAATTTTTGTTCTTTCTCAAAGAATGCCTTTTTGCTTCAATTTCTTAGCTTTAAAGCTTGATTTTGAATTTAATTACTTGTCATTTACAATACGAAATGAGGTAAAAAAAAATAAAGCTGCATAAAATCTTCCGTAAGGGAAAAAAAATAATATTCTCATGATGTGTGTGATGGAGTTAAATGATTGTAATAAAATGTTTGTTTCTGATCAACACCACTTATACAAAAAATAAGTGCTCAAATTTGGGAAATTAGGTCAATTCAATAATTTTTCAATTCCAACACACCCATACTACTGAAAATTCTTTTCTTGAAGGAAAAAAAAAAAAATTCTACTTAAGTCTCCCTTAAATATAGTCAAAAACTTTGCATTAAAATCTTTCACTAAAAAGGATCAGATAGGACATCGAGAAAATAAGCATTTTTGAAGATTTCAAAACTGATCTGTAAATACCGTAAAAATGTTGGAGCAATCCGAAGTACAATAGTGCACTTTTCTTCTATTGGATTTCCATTGTAGAAGATATCTCGTATCACAGTTGAATCAGATGTAATGCAAGTCCCAGCTCGAGTTGTTGGGATGCCTAAGTAATAATGGGCCTGAAAAGAAAAAAAATGTCTCATCATAAATAATAACAAATATACACTATTTACATTATTCAGACTATTGTCCTCATCTTTGTCGCTATATTTATTACGTTTTGGCCATAGTATGCTCCGGCCTTCTTCAGGTGGTTGGAATGTTGAATTGAACTCTTTATTTCGCTCACTGGGGTAGACTGTTCTAGTTCCATGTGCCATGTTTAATGGATGTCAGTTATCAGTTATCTCCTGTTAATTCCTCTCTCCAAGTTCTCCACATGCCAAGTTTGAGATGGTCTTTTTGTCACAGATAACCATGTGTATCCCAATTTGTCATAGTATGCCATTGTCAGGAGATAAAGTGGAGATGATCAATTGAAATATAGATTTCTACTTATTTTCACACTTTCACTGCTGCAGTTATAGCATTGTTGCCTGGCTGTACTGGCTTGTTTTGGAAAAAATAGGAAATTGTCATTTAGTGGAAATAAATGGATATAAAGACACTGACAGCAATTTCTCATGGGTGCCACCATTTTGGTTTTGATTGGATACTCTCCAGTACAGACTATGCAATATAATAAAAATACATTGAAAAACAAGCCAGATTGTACACTATTATATGCCTGTGGCAGAAAATTGGTGTTACACAAGAGCAATATAGTTAATTTAAGATTTTTTTTTAAATGCATTTTGTAAATGACCTGACACTATATCATTAAAGAACACTTTCTCTGTTGCATTGCTGCCTGGCCTGTTTGGAGAAAAATAGAAAATAAATGACTATAAAGACACTGGTGTTGATTTCTCATGAGTGCCACCATTTTTGTTTTCATTAGATACTCAACAAGCTTGGGCACTTGAACATGGTGTAATGCTTGTCTCACTAGATCAATTACAACTGAATAGTGAGTTTAATCCTCACTGGGTGCCCCATAATTTCAGCCCTGTGCCACATCTAAGCTACTCTTAGAAAATCATTTAGGGCACTTCAGTCAGTGTGGTGTAATGGTTAGCAAGCTTGTCTCACTCGATCAATTACAATGGAATCGTGAGTTTGATCCTCAATAAGTGCTCCATAATTTCAGCCTTGTGCCACAATGATGTAATGGGATAACCAGTCACCCCCATGAATGATTACACTATAGGTAGTAAGTACCTATAAAGTCAACTGTCGATGAGAGACTTGAGGATGAGTGAGAGCGAGAAGACGCAAGCATGTCCAACCTTTAAATTAGTGACACTTACTAATAGATTGACCTGTGGGTATAACTGTACCATATTTCATATTATACTGGTTGTGTACAATAAAACTTTCTTCTATTATCCACCTGGTTTTAAGTATTTATTCTCTTAGCATGGAATATAACACACAACTAAGCTACATTTTGTAAATCACTACCAAAATTAATTTTCTGATGCAATAAATATAGTCTGTAGTAAACTGAAAGCACAAACCCCAATGCATAATATCTTAAAAATACATGACAAACAGGTTGTACTGAAATGGCACTAAATGTTAATTTATAGCACAAATGCTAGGACCAACATTTCATGGTCTCTTGAAAAAGTGCGTGTACATTGACAGTGTGAGTTTTGTAAAGATATAAGTATATCCACAAAAGTGGAAGTGTTAAGTATAACTAAGAAATGTTTTAAAGAATATTTCAAGTTTAAAGAAAACTTACCTCACTACAAAGAAATTCACGAATACTACTTCTCAACACTTTTCGGCCATCAGCAGATCGAGAGTAAGGAGTCAAACCAGCCCCTTTTAATTGGATTTCCCATCGTTCGTTTTTGCCATTGATGACTTCCCCCAGGTACCTAAAACAAATTTAAGTATTTACAATGAGACAAAAAAAAAAAAATTATTTTGCACCTCTTCAGGGAAGGGAGGTAAAAAGTTTACTTTAAAAAAGCTTTTAGGAAATGCAAATAAAAACTTTATTGAACTAACAAATTAAATTCACACTACGTGTTCTGCAAATATTGAAATATTTTTGCACTGGAACAAAATTTTATTAGTGCAATAAAACTAGGAAAGAAAATTTATAACAGAAAAGGAAAATATTACCAGAAATTAAAAAATATCAAATATTACCAGAACTTAAAAATGTCATTTGATATAATATGATATTTAAATGTAATTTACAATTTAATATAAAAATATTACCATAATATGGTAATATTGGAATGCAGGATTAACAAAAAGAGAGCTCAAAGACAACTATCTCTTCTATGTACTGTGTCCCTTCAGGGCATTGACAATCATGGCTCTCCACAACTTCCTGTCCTTTGTAACACTTAAATTTTATCTTTATGCCATCTCTCCTAAACCCTGATCCACTCAAGCTTGGCATGTAGTTTAGGCATTGCTTTCCTCTGTCTCACTTACCTCCAATCTGCCCTGGGAGTATCAAGTTTTCTAAGCCCTTTTTCCTCATTATGTGCCCCAGAAATCTTAACTGTCTCTTCCTGATGTTAAACACATGTCCTTTTTGTTGCTATTGTTCCTAGAACTTTGTTGTTGCTGACATGTTTGGTCCATGATATTCTCAGCATCCTTCTGTAGAACTACATTTCTGTTACTTCAAGTGTCTTCTTCATCTGTAAGGTGATTGTCTAGCATCCACTGCCATATAGCAGAACTGATATTATGTATCAGTTCAGTACTCTTTTCTTTGCTGCTGTTGCTTAAGTTTCACCTTCATGTATGAGAAGATTATCCAGCATTTGCTGCCATATAGCAAGACTGATATCGCATAACAGTTCAGTAGCCTTTTCTTTGTATCTCACAATATTTTTCTAATACTTAATACTTTGCTTAGCTTTCTTCACCATCCCGAAGCACCTTCAGATTTCCATGTCGCACTTTCCGTCTTCTGTTAATACACTTCCCAGATATCTAAATTGTTGAACCAGTTTTTTATTTTCACATCTCCAACCTAATTTGCATGTTGGCCTGTTCCTTTTGCTAACAACCATGTATTCAGTTATCTTGCAATCGATGTTTAGTTCTTTCTTCTTGCTTTCCTTCTCTACCTTCTGTAGGAGTTCCTGTAGTTTCCTTTCTCTGTCTGCTATCAACACTGTGTCATTTGCATAATGAATCTCTGGTAGGACTTCTAATCCTCTCAGAATTATCCTTTAAGGCTTATACTTTCTTTCATAGATTTGTCATGGGTTTCCATTAGTAATCATTGAACACATTTTCATTCTCGATTAGAACTCTGATAAAAGATGAATGATAAAACCAATTTAGCTTCTCGGGATAACCCTCTTTCTGATTTTGATTAATCATCCGGATAAGAATATACTCAGATCATTTGTTAACATCTATATCAATGCTACAACAATATATGAACATTCTGCTAAAACTTTTGACGATCAGAGATTGCCAGCTGACCTCTCTTCTGATCTAACACTAACTTTACGAATGGGGGGGGGAAACTGGCTGATTACATTTAATGCCTCAAAAACCAAACTAGTTACAACTGATAGTCAAAATAAAGGGATGTTCTCTTGAAGAGGCACTGAGCCTCAAGAGAATATTGGGCCTCAAACTCACTCTTGACCTCAAGTGAAACTCTTATATACAATTCATCACTAAAGATGCAGGCAAAATGATCAGCTCCCTGAACTACTCATCCTCTACCTTTATAAGAGCTAGATTAGAACAAAAATAGTGTACTGTTGCCATATTTGGGTGAGAGCTGCCCAATCCTCACTTTCCAGTTTTGATAGAGTTCAAAAGTGTCTGAGTCCTTGTTGGAGAAGAATTATTTTCCACCCTTCAACCTCTCTCTTACAGTCAGGACGTGCCGAGTCTAACTGCTCTATTGCTACTGTCATGGAAAGTGCTCGGGTGAACTACATTCTTTGGTTCCACCAGGTTTAACCGTCATGACTAGGATCCATCATGTCACTTACATAGTAGCAAACCACCTACATCCCCTTCGTATTCCATCGGAGAGAAGTCAGTTCCATTCAAACGGTTTCTTCTCGTGAACCACTGCCCTGTGGAACAGACTCCCAAGCGGATGTTTCTCCGATCACTACAATCTTAACCTGTTCATGTCTAGAGTTAACCGTTATCTTCCTTTTCTATTCATATAAACTACCCTTTAACATAACCCTCTAACTCAAGTGGCCCCTGGGCCTTATTGGAAAAAAAATAGCTATCTTTTATGTTAATCATGTATTTCAATATTATCATTCTACAATAATATAAATTTCCTTCTTGTTTCAAGTGATGTTTACATTGATGTGACTACACATGCTGATGAAGGAGAGGGGACATGGAAAATTTTTAATTGCTACATCATCCACAGTAAATTTATGTCTAGGTTTTTACATTTCATCTTGGCAGATCTATTATCCCAATGTGGTAGATTTGATAACAAAACTGATGGAAACATGAACAAAAAGAAAAAGAAACTAAATTAAATCAGCTAGACTATATATTCAAAACAGTTTCATCTATTGCAAGGAAAGTTGGTTCTCTGTGTCATACCAGAAGGTTTTTCTTGCCCAAGTCCATCCTTGAAATCTGCAAATCAACTATTCATCCTTGCATGGAATACTGTTGCTATATATGGTCTAGTGTTCTCGCTGTTCATCTCAAAGTCCTCGACAAAACACAGAGATGGATATACAACATAACTGGTCCTGATCTGGCATCCCATCTACAGTCACTATCACACAGACATGTGACTTATTTCTGTCTTTTCTACAAGTACTTTCATGGCAACTGCCTCAGTGAGCTTTTATAAATTTATAAAGCATTACCAGATTATGTGAATCAGCTATAATGAAATGCTTATTTATCATTTCATAAAGTTCAAATTGACTGGAATTAGTCAATGTTTTGCCAACCATTTCAAAGAACACAATTTACCAGCTTCACCAATTGCTTTAGTCATGGTGCTTAGTATGCACTCTTCATTTTAGATTTCTTTGTTAGTTAGCACTTAGCTAACAATAAATAATATATTGGCAGATTTTCTAGGAATTTTTAGACAATTTAAAGAATTTGTCAAAAAAAAAAAAAAAAAAAAAAAAAAAAATATAAAGCGGGAGGATAATCTATAATTGCTGGAGTTTTAGGCCTTGGATTTTTATTGATAAAGCTTCCTTGATCCTAGATGACAATTATTAAAAAAAATTTTGAAAATTAGAACAATAATTAATCTGAGATAGAAAATAATTTGTGTAGAAAATGTACAATGACTGGAAAAATCATGTTTCTCAAATTTATTTCTTTATAAAATGGTAAATAATAAATATTGCACTGTACTTGGTTTACAGGTTTACATATTTTTTATAATCTTGTAAATAAACATTGCTATGAGAATTTCAATAGTATACAGTAATAGTGGTGTCGATGGAAAAATTATGCATTTTTTCAGGCATGAACATAAAGCTTTGACAAAGAAATAACATCAGATTAAAAATCCAATAATTTCTTTATATATATATATATATATATATATATATATATATGAAAATTTCTGATTTAACCAGTAGAGAAGACAATATCTATGAATAAAAATGACAATAGGAAAACTAGTAATTGCTGACGTTTTTCATCCAATGTGCACTTTATTCATTTTGTATTTTGCTTTGATAAAGTCCACATTGGATGAAACGCGTCAGCAGTTACTAGTTTTCCTATTGTCATTTATATATATATATATATATATATATATATATATATATATATATATATATATATATATATAAAATGAAATTCAATATTGTACAACATTTGTATGGCCATTTCGATCCTTGAGAGATTTCTCTCTTAGAGAAATTCCCTGGAACTAAAATACTAAAATGTTTGATAAAAAAAAAAAAAGATGAATCTTAATTTTTTTTTTTTAAATTGAAAATTAAAAAAAAGATAAGAGGAAAAGAAAACAAGAATTATATTGTGGATCTTTATTATACAATGCTATTCAAACTTTAATGCACATGGCAATCATCAGTTTATGCCTGATTGTCATGCACATGAAACTTTGAGCAGCATCATGCAGTGAAACTAGAGACATGAGATGCTGAAAATAACATCAATCAAGTAACAAATTTCATATTTGTATTAACCATGTGTGTGTGTGTGTGTATATATATATATATATATATATATATATATAGATAGAGAGAGAGAGAGAGAGAGAGAGAGAGAGATATTACACATACGTGAGTAAGTCCATAAGTTTGTAGCCTAATAAGGTAAAAGCATTTACTTTAAACTCCTTCCTTGTTAATGCACTGAACCCAATGTTTTTTTTATTTTTTTTTACAGAGATCACAGAGATTTCAGATTCAAATTCAGGTAAAATCTATGTCAAACTGGAGATTTATATGAAATATCCTGTTTGACTTTTGATGCTCAGAGCAATCAATTTTAAATTTTAATCAAAACCAAAATACCATGTCAAAGTGTGTGTGTGTGTGTGTGTGTGTGTGTGTGTGTGTGTTTGTTTTTAATCCTTAATAGAGTGATGATATATTACAAAGGATGTGCTGGTAGCATAACGAATATCAGCATGTTGAGTTCAAATTCTGCCCCAGTCTCTTTCATTTACTTTGTGCTGTAATGAACCAGCTTGTTATATTTTCGTTAAAAGAAAAAAAAGAATAAAAAAAGGAAACTAGCTTTCTTGTCCACGTGACTTTTCACACGTTCCCTTTCCTCTTTAAAAGCTGCGTTCTTCTTCCTTTTCATTCTGAATTCTTTCCTTTGTTGATTACTGACTGCTGTGAATTAAGTTCAGTAAAGCCTTAAGAAAAGGTTATTCTATCCTTGCTTTCTTCTCTTTACTACGTAACAATTCTATTCTAGCTTTCTTCTCTGTACTACGTAACAATTTACTGAACTTAATTCCTCATGGACAAGATTATTCGTCTGGACAAGTTTGATATATCTTCTGCAGACCCTCAGGCTAGCAAGCTCTGGAGACTATGGTACCGTAATTTTAATTATTACTTATCAACTATTGCTTCTTTAAACCCGGACAAACTCGAAGTCCTTTATTTAAACATCGGTGCTACCGTTGCTGATGTTATCGAGGGTTGTTCTGGATTTGAACATGCTGTTGAATTGCTGAAAAGTGTTTATGACAAGTTTCCAAGTGTTATTCATGCAAGAGATTTGTTGTCTACACATCTGAAGCAGGAAAATGAGTCTGTAGACCAATACCTTCAGGCCTTGAATCGACTTGCTGCTGACTGTTGCTTCCAAGATGTTACTGCTACTACTTACAGGGATGAATCTGTCCGTGATGCATTTATACGTGGTCTCCGGTCCCCCGTAATACGTGCCAGACTGCTTGAAAATGATACGCTAACTCTCAAGGAGGCTACTCAATGTGCTAGAGCCTTAGAACAGGCTCACTTTCGTGCTGAATCATATGCTTCTCAGATTGGATCAGTCGCTGCTACTACCACTAGGACTAAAAATGTGTTTACTGATTCTGCCGAGGAGGCCACTTCCACTACTATTACTAAAAATATGCTTTCTGACTTAACTGATTCTCGTACGGAGTGTGACTGTACAATTGTCTGCTGCCCTTGCTCGTGGCAAGTGCTACAACTGTGGAGGGAAACGTCACTTTAAGGATAATCGTTGCTATTATCCTGCCTGTGATAAGATATGTCGAAACTGTGGCAAACATTATCATTTTTCTAAAGTTTGCTGTTCTACCATGCCGGCACCTTCACGTTCTACCTCAGCTATTATAGTAGCCCGTGCTAAAGACGATGATAGGTCTCCTCCAGTTACTAAAACTTTAGAATTAAAAGGAAAGAGATTAACTGCCCTCATAGACACCGGTAGTTCTGATAACTTTATCAGTACCCGTGTTGTTAAAACAATGAAACTGTCTACTTCTAAACGGAATTCCGTAATTTCCATGGCATCATCTGCCATTTCCCTCAAACTATCTGAATATTGTACTGAGGATATTATCTTCAATGGTTACGAATATAAACAAATTGACTTTACAGTACTTCCTGATTCCTGTATGGATATTATACTCGGAGTGCCATTCTTAAAACTACACCAGAGTATCACTATTTCTTTTGGTGGATTTCAGGATATTCTAAAAATCTGCGCTTTAACCAAGATCAGTTGTGCTCCTGTTAAGTTATTCCGAAACTTGACCCCTGACTGCAAACCTATTGCTACTAAATCCCGAAATTACCGTGCAGAGGATGCTCGGTTCATTGAAAAAGAAATTCTACAACTGCTTGAGGATGATATAATTGAAACAAGTTACTCTCCGTGGCGTGCTCAAATTGTTGTAACTTCGTCACCTAATAAAAAGAAACGATTGGTAGTCGATTTCTCCCAGACTATTAATCGGTTCACCTTACTTGATGCCTACCCCTTGCCTCGAATTGAAGATCTCGTAAACCAAATAGCCCAGTATCGTATCTATAGTATAATTGACTTGTCCAAAGCGTACTATCAGATTGAAATTTGCCCCAAAGATCGCCCCTATACGGCCTTTCAAGCTGGAAATCGTCTGTACCAATTTAAACAAATACTCATGGGTGTTACTAACGGGGTTTCTGCCTTTCAGCGATTTATGAATTCTTTCATTTCTGATAACAAATTATCTGGAACCTTTTCGTATATAGATGATATAACTGTTTGCGGTAAAACCCAGGAGGAGCACGACGTCAATTTGGAATGTTTCTTAAAGTCTGCCTCGGCATACAACCTCGAAATAAACCGGGAAAAATCAGAGTTTTCACTTCGTTCTATTAACATGCTTGGATATCAAATTTGTAACGGAACTATCCAACCCGATCCTGAGCGTTTGAAGCCACTTTTGCAAATGCCTCCTCCTTCCGACTCAAATTCGTTAAAAAGGTGTCTTGGTATGTTTGCTTACTATGCGAAATGGATACCTAAATATTCACACAAAATTCGTCCACTGGTCGAAAATAAACAATTCCCTATGCCTCCTATAGTTATAAATTCTTTCGAAAAACTTAAGACATTGCCGAGTCATCTGTAAAAGTTATTGATGATGAATTGCCATTTACTATTGTAACCAATGCCTTAGAAAAGGCTATTGGAGGCACTCTTTTACAAGCTGAGCAACCTGTAGCATTCTTTTCTCGGTCACTAAACCCCTCTGAAATACGACTTCATATAGTCGAAAAAGAAGCATATGCCATAGTCGAATGCGTTCGTAAATGGAGAGACCTCCTTGCCGGGAAACATTTTACTATTATTACTGATCAACAAGCCGTATCTTATGTTTAAACCTGCTAATCGCGGAAAAATTAAAAACAATAAAATTATACGGTGGAAAATGGAACTTCTTCCCTTTTCATACAACATAAAACACCGTCCTGGAAATGAAAACACAGTTGCGGATACCTTATCCAGAGTATGTGGTGCTGCTGCTTCTTCCTTGAAGGAACTTAAATCGATACACGATTCCTTAATACATCCTGGGGTACAGCACTTTTGGCATTTTGTAAGGTTTCAGAATATGCCGTATTTGCTTGATGACGTCCGACGTGTGACTTCTGAATGTACGACCTGTGCCAAAATAAAACCCCAATTCTTCGATTCTGCTAGTAATGTTCTGATCTGTTCTACTGCGCCATTTCAGCGTCTTTCCATAGACTACAAAGGGCTTGTCCCAGTATCTATGACAGGATACCAATATATATTTACTGTTATCGATGAATATAGTCGATTTCCCTTCGCCTTTCCATGCTGTGATTGCTCTTCGCAAACTGCTATTCGGTGCCTGACAAGTATTTCTTCATTTTCGGGCTTCCCTCGTTCATTCACTCCGATCAAGGAACTTCGTTTTTGTCGGGAGAATTTAAACAATTTCTAACACGACTTGGAATTGGATGCAGTAATACTACTGCTTATAACCCTAGAGGCAATAGCCAATGCGAACGTTACAACGGCATAATTTGGAATACCATATTATTGTCCCTGGAATCGAAACAGTTACCAATTAGTGCTTGGCAGGATGTTCTACATTATGTGTTAAATGCTATCCGCTCCCTGCTATGCACCATGAACGAATGTTCAATTTTGAAAGGCGGTCCTCCACCGGTACTGCATTGCCTGTTTGGCTCTGTGAGCCTGGGGAGGTATTATTAAAACGATTCGGTGACAGAGGTAAATATGACCCTATCGTTGAGGTGGTGGAACTCCTTGAGGCCAACCCTACGCATGCCAAAATACGTCACAATGATGGCCAGGAAGATTCGGTGGCGCTGAGATGTTTGGCACGTTTTCCACGCCCAGATGGACCTGAAAATACTCAACCCAACGTGGACCATGCAGATTCAACCTTTTGCCTGATGCAGGTCCCGTTAATATTTCTTCACCTTATACAGAAAATGAATCTGTGAATAATAGCCAGAATCCTGAAAGTCAGCCTTCTCAGAGGTCTGGCTCTTCCAGTGGTGAACTACCTCCATGCCGGTCTAGCAGGATTCGTAGACCAATCCAACGACTGGATTCATAAAAATTTTTCAATTACAATCTCTTTTGCAAGTGGGGGAGAATGTTATATTTTCGTAAAAAAAAAAAAAAAAAAAAAAAAAAAAAAAATTCCCTTTCCTCTTTAAAAGCTGCTTTCTTCCTTTTCATTCTGAATTCTTTCCTTTGTTGATTACTGACTGCTGTGAATTAAGTTCAGTAAAGCCTTAAGAAAAGGTTATTCTATCCTTTCTTTCTTTTTACTATGTAACAATTCTATTCTAACTTTCTTCTCTGTACTACGTAACACAGCTACTCGGTCATAATGGTTGAGGTTGCTGTTAATAAGGGGAGGAGCTAAAGCTTGATGAGGATGAAGACTTTCAGAATAAATGAATTCAACATTTTCAAAAGGAATGAATTTCAACACTGAGAAATTTTGTATATATATTTTTGATAAGAACAACAATACAAAAAGAGAGAAAATATAATTGTGTGTAGACATAACAGCAAAAAAGGAGAAAAATAGTCATAGGCTTTGCTATTAGAATGTGTGCGTGTATATATATATATATATATATATGTGTGTGTGTGTGTGTGTGTGATGCACCACGTGGCTGGCTGAAATTAAGAAGACAGCCTACTGGAGGAGGAAGAAATCTTCCCTAGTGGAGAGAAAAGTATTTTTTTCTTTGTTTTTTTTAAAGTAAGTACAAGACCTGGGGATGACTCAAGGTAGAGGATTACATTAAGGAGTAATTTATATGAATAGGAGGAAAAGATAATGGTTAACAATAGACTTGAACAGGTCAAAATTGTAGTGATCAGGGAAACATCCTCTTAGGAGTCTGTTCCACAGGAAGATGCTGTTCAAGTAGAACTTCTCACCAATGGAATATTGGAGGGAATGTTAGACTTTTGTTACAATGTAAGTGGCATCGTGGGTCTTAGCCATAAAGGTTAGACTTGAAAGAACCAAAGAATGTAGTTCATCTGAGCAACTTTTGCTACTGCATCCCAAAGCAAAAAAGAGACAAAGAGAGTTTGTGGTTTCTTCTTTTTATTGTCCTGAACATTGCCGCCGAAATGGTATCTTGGCAGATAAGGTGGGTATTGTAATCCCCACAGTGCTAATGCACTTAGAAAAGGGTATGAATCCATTTGCTACCAGGTATGGATTAAAAAGCAGGACAGTAGCCAATCAAAGAAAAAGAAAACAGAATTAAAACCCTCATAAGTAAAATTGGATGACTGGATCCTTTAACCTTTGTAGGGTAACATGTCTCAATTCTGAATCCAAAACATGTCTGAAAAGGGAGTCAACCAGGCTATCTTTATCCCTAAACACACCCAAGGCACCTTCAAGGCCCTAATGGGATAGAGAACTCATGATGATGATGCTATGTTAATTCTGTGTTAGTTAAAACAATCAACCTATTCTTCACCTTGTTGGCTGGGGCTTCAGAATATGCTGACTGCACCTCTGCAGACGCCCCCCCACAAAGAGGCATCCTGGTAAGACGATAAACTACATTCAACAGCAAGGCCTCTGATCAGGAGTTTTTGAGGAGCATGGAACCACCTCTTAATTGCTGGTGTTCCCAGGTTCTCTCTGACCCAGGGTGGTAGCACCTGTTATGGTCCCAGCTATGAGCAAATAGTGAACCCCCAAACTGAGGTCAAAACACTATAAAAGTGTAAAAATAGGTTTTAATACAAGCAATATATTTTTGTAGAAAATTATCATCAGCTATACATTTTTGAAGAAAAAAAATATGACTAGCAATAAAAAATCTTGTCGGCATTAAATAACCCATTGAGGATGATATACCGTAAAACAAACCAAACTATTCTGAACAGTGATAGAGTGATGTTTGGTCCGTGATTATAAAAAAATCTGTTATATATTTCTTAAAAAAAAAAAAAAAAATGAGGAAATTATAGAGATTTCTTTGAAAAAAAAAAAAATCTGGAAATTATAGAGATTTCTTTGAAAAAAAAAAAAATCTGGAAATTATAGAGATTTCTTTGAAAAAAAAAAAAAATCTGGAAATTATAGAGATTTCTTTGAAAAAAAAAAAAATCTGGAAATTATAGAGATTTCTTTGAAAAAAAAAAAAATCTGGAAATTATAGAGATTTCTTTGAAAAAAAAAAAAATCTGGAAATTATAGAGATTTCTTTTTAAAAAAAAAATCACAAAATTATAGAGATTTCTTTTTAAAAAAAATCACAAAATTATAGATTTCTTTTTAAAAAAAATCACAAAATTATAGATTTCTTTTTAAAAAAAATCACAAAATTATAGATTTCTTTTTAAAAAAAATCACAAAATTATAGATTTCTTTTTAAAAAAAATCACAAAATTATAGATTTCTTTTTAAAAAAAAATCACAAAATTATAGATTTCTTTTTAAAAAAAAATCACAAAATTATAGATTTCTTTTTAAAAAAAAAATCACAAAATTATAGATTTCTTTTTAAAAAAAAATCACAAAATTATAGATTTCTTTTTAAAAAAAAAATCACAAAATTATAGATTTCTTTTTAAAAAAAAATCACAAAATTATAGATTTCTTTTTAAAAAAAATCACAAAATTATAGATTTCTTTTTAAAAAAAATCACAAAATTATAGATTTCTTTTTAAAAAAAATCACAAAATTATAGATTTCTTTTTAAAAAAAATCACAAAATTATAGATTTCTTTTTTAAAAAAAATCACAAAATTATAGATTTCTTTTTAAAAAAAATCACAAAATTATAGATTTCTTTTTAAAAAAAAATCACAAAATTATAGATTTCTTTTTAAAAAAAATCACAAAATTATAGATTTCTTTTTAAAAAAAATCACAAAATTATAGATTTCTTTTTAAAAAAAATCACAAAATTATAGATTTCTTTTTAAAAAAAAATCACAAAATTATAGATTTCTTTTTAAAAAAAAAATCACAAAATTATAGATTTCTTTTTAAAAAAAATCACAAAATTATAGATTTCTTTTTTTAAGAAACATCAGGAAATTATAGATTCTTTTTTTAAAAAACATCAGGAAATTATAGATTCTTTTTTAAAAAACATCAGGAAATTATAGATTTCTTTTTTAAAAATCAGGAATTTACGGATTTCTTTTTTTAAAAAAATCAGGAAATTATAGATTTTAAAAAAATCTTGTATTATAGTTTCCTTTAAAAAATCACTCTTTGATTGTATGCCTTTAAGTCTCAAGTAGGGGGACATATAGAGTCTAGTATTGAGAAATGTGTAAAAGGAAGACATTTCCACTATGTAAAAAACAGATGAAACAGGAAATAAACACTTTATCCAAATTAAATATAAACTAAATTTTTATTTCATACTTTGATTGGATACCCTCCCAATATGGATGCCTGAGGTTGTTACACCCTCAGCCCCACCTTCTGATTGTGAATATAAATATTTTAGCAGTAAAGTTAGTTTATCACTTTTTACTTATCTTTTAAGATTTAAAAATCTTCCAAAATTCATTATTATTACCTTTTAATAAAGCATTTATGTAAAAGAAAATTTTTTAAACAGTTACTCTTCAAAATGTTTGTAGAAAAAAAAATTGATTAAGTTTAACAATCATACCCACAAAAAGGGCTGTTTTTCTCCTGACACTCCTATTACTCAAATGTATATTCCTTCAGCAATTTTTATTGTTTTAAAAAGTTATTTTTAGAATAGATAAAACTCAAAAATATGAAACTGGATTTACATTCATTTTTAATGTGTGTTAAACTTTGTCAAATTTTTTCTATAAAATTTTGGAGAGAGACATTTTTTAAAAAAATTTAATTTTTACTAATATTCAAACAGTATAAGGACCAAGTGTCACTCAATGTAAAGGATTACTGTGTGGAGTTGCATTAGCATAAGAAAGGGAAAGATAGTAGGAAAGATAGACAGCTAATTCTAGACTTGAAGAGGTCAAGATTTAATTAGCAAATAAAATCTGATTTCAGACAGAAACATTAGGAGTATTGAATTGAAGTAGACTTTAGAAGGAACCAGAAACCCACTGCTAAACAGGAAACAAGGGATAAACCACTACTTCTGTTCAAAAGACTGGGAAGGAGTGTGAACCAGATCATAGATGAACCTATCTACTTACTTTTAGAGAAAAAAAAGGAAAATTTCAGAGTTTAGGCAGAGATGTTAAAAGAGTTTAAGTAGACTTTAGAAGGAACCAGGAACCCGATCCTAAACAGGAAATTTAAGGATAAACCTCTACTCCTGATCAAAAGACTGGGGAGAACTGCAAACTAGACCATAGGCAAACCTATCTACTCCTATTGGAGAAGGGAAAAAAGTAATTACAGAATAAATATCAAGCAGTGAAATCAGAAGTACAGAATTGAAGAAACTGGAAACCCAATCCTAAACAATAAACAAGGGATAAACCTCTACTCCTGTTCAAAAAATAGGGGAGGAGTATGAATTGGACAATAGGTGAACCTATCTATACTACACTTATTGAAGGAGGAGGAGAAAAATAAATTAGTGAAGAACAGTTCAGAGTTCAGGTGGAGACGTTATAAGTATAGAGTCAAAGTTAACTTTCTTAAGAGAAGGAACTGGAAACCCAATCCTAAACAGGGAACAAGGAATAAACTCCTACTACTGTAAAAAAAAAAAAAAAAAACCCAAACAAACAAGGGGGGGGGGTAATGATATTTTATAGTCATACACAATATAAACAACAACTGTAAAAACAGATAATATACCCACTTCCATATGTAGAAATAATATTTGTACCAGAAATTTTCCCCTTTCTGCTTTTAATTAGTAGAAAAAAATTGACCATAAAAATTAAGTTTTATGTTTCATGGTCCGCCACTACCACCATCACACACTTTTTATTACTCGGGTGTCATATTTTCACAATGAAAATTCAAGATATTTTATGTGCCATGTCCCTTTAGGACGTAGGTGATCATAGCTCTCCACTTTTCCCTATCCCTTGTAGCTCTCAATAGTAGTTCAGAAACCTGTGACACCCATGGACCTTATGCTGGATTAAGTTACACAACAAATCCTATTCCTGTATCAGCCCTAACTTTTTTTTTTAAGTTAGAGAGAGATTGTGTGTGTGTGTTAAGGCAAGACAATTTTATTTTTGCTGTACCCGAGAGGGACCAACACCAAAGTAAATTTTTTTAAAATAATTATTATAGGTACGTCCCAGGTAACGCTAAAAAAGTGGTATACCCTGGAGAAAAAAGTTCCCCAAATTGATAAAAAAAATTGTAAAGTGTAAATGTTTATGTTAAAATTAAAGAGGGAAGACCAAGGTATTTTTTAATGATTTAAAAAAATTCTTTTTTCATTTGCAGCATTTTTTAAATTTAGGTCGAAAATCTTGTTTTTTTTTTTTAGTTCAAAAATTAGGTAATATTAACTATTAACATTACTTGTTTTTCACTGTTTTCTGTTGAAAAAAACACATTGATTTGGAAAATCTTGCAAAAATCAAGTACTTGTTGGATTTTAATGAAACTTTCAGAACTTATTCACAAATGATTGAAATTATTTTAGAAATGTTTGTCATTTTGAAAGTCATGGTATAAATATTTTTTTTTTTTTTTTATATCTGTTACACCCCTCGAACTTAATTTTATGAAAACTTCAAAAATTTATTTTTGAAGCCTGATAATTTTTTACAAGACTCTGAAGATTCTCTAAATCATCGATTTTTTTGGTAAAAATATGTGCAAAATTGTCCAAACTTTTACCTCAATTGTAAACATATAAAACCCAATAAAACTAAGACTAATATTTAATTCAAAAAACTTTTTATGACTTTTCTGATTAACATATACTACGGTAATTCTTATCTGAAAAAAAAAAAAAAAAAAAAAAAAAAAAAAAAAAAAAAATTTGATGAAAAATGAATTTTTACAATAATTTTTTTCTTTTTTTCTATTTTAAATACACAATATGACAAAATGTTGTTATATATTTTAAAATTAAGTTTCTGTATGAAGCCTTATGGAAATAACATATGTTCCCTACTTTTTAAAGATCATAAATTTGAAAGCTCATTAAAATTTGACAACCGTTAACATTTTTAAAATAATTTTTTAATATTCCAAAATTGTATTTAAAATCGTCTCCAACGAAAGTATGGATGCACAGCTTTGAAATAATGTCACGAGGTAGACTTATTTCTCTTGATAGAAGCAAGTTCTTTTTACTTCAGAAATTGCTTTGCATTCATTCAGTTAAGAACACAGCAAAATTTGAAATCGATTGCATAGCATTTCAATATTAATTTTATTAATAAATAAAATATGTATAACTCAATTAAAAAAAAATGTTATTACTGTTTTATTTTTACTTGTAAAATTTGATTTTTTTTTTTCATAATTTAAATGTTATTTTCAGTGCAGAAATTTTTCTTCAAACGTAAGGTTAAAAAAAAAAAAATTGAAAGTTTTTTTTTTTTTTTTTTTTAAATTTACTAACCAGGTTCACTTAAAATTAGAACGAATTACATCACTTCTGCGCTACCGTACGATAAATTCGCTTGACGTAAGTTGTCAATATATTGACACCCGTCAATTACGCACCCGCGAGAGCACTTCGGTTGGAAATATCTATTAAAAAAATAAAAATTTTCTGCTAAAAAAGTAAGTAATGTTTCTTTCAAATTACATTAAGTATACTTTAATCATTCTAAATTTCCTAACAAAAAAAAAAAAAAAAAAAAGTGTAACTGAATTTTAATTGATTTTTGAACTAATTTTGATTTTTTTTTTACAAATTCGGGCAGAAATGTCGATAAATCAATTTTACTGATTTTTTTTTTATTCAAGAAAAACGAGATTTTTAAATAAAATTTTTAAAATTTATAGGAAGGATTAAAAAATCTGAAAAAATATTCAAAAATACTTTGGTCTTCCCTCTTTAATTTTAACAAACATTTACAAGTTAAAAATTTTTTTATCAATTTGGGGACCTTTTTCTCCAGGGTATACCACTTTTTTAGCGTTACCTGGGACAAAATGACTATTATTCACAACGTACGTGTTTCGTTTTTTATTTTTCACGATTTAGATTTAAGAAAAATAAAAGCAAACAAATTTAAATGCATTTTTTAAAAATTAAATAAAACTACATTTTATTTTTAAATTTATTTTAGAATTTTCATTCTTCTCTTAGAGACACATTTTTTCTATTATTTATACAGCCATTCGCCATCAGTGACTCGTAAACGAAGTTACATTTTTAAATAAATATTGAAGATTAAGAAGACTGTCCCAACAGATACTACAAAGAAAATCACACACATTGTTAAAAAAACAAAAAACAAACTTTTCTGTTGCTGAACGGTAAGACAATAAGACTGTAGGACCTACAGACTTATTGTCTTCCCGTTCAGCAACAGATAAGTTTGTTTTTCGTTATTGTTTTTGTTAGGAATTCACATAAATCGTTTATTTAGTTAGATTTTAGTGTACTCTGACTCAAACAAAACAATTTAAATTTCAATGTTCTCTTTCCAAAAGTTATGCAATATCTTTTCCGACAATAATCGTATTTATTCGGAGCAACTTACTTGGATTAGTCATCATATTTTTTAAATTTTGTTCCTCAACTAACTTTGCTTTCAAATCATTTTTCATGTCACTTAAATAAATGCCTAATTGAAAAATGAAAATTATACGACTCCTCCCACCACACCACAATAAATATCACAACTCTGTCTTGTATTTAGGATTAATTTTTTTTTTTTTTAACCAATTTCTCAGCCGACAGCAAAAATAATATAAATGTTGTAAATCACTCAGGTTAAGTTTCTTTTTTTTAACTTACGTAACAACTTTTGGAAAGCATTCAAACCTCGGGTTTCATGAATGAGATATTTCGTTAAAGTTAAACTATATTCATTTAGAAATTTACCACAAGAATTTTGAAAAAAATGTTTCCTTTTTTTGTTTAAAAACAATAGGTTCCATTTTAAAAAATTTACAGTACAGAAATTAGAAACTTTACTTCTTTTAAATAGAAACATTTTCGTTGTCTTTATGAATTAAAATTTACCCTTTTAAGTTTTCAAAATGGTAAATTACGGATTAAAAAAGTTACATAACTTTTTTTTTTTTTTTTTCAAATAAAAAAAAACAAAACTTGAAAACGCAGTGTTGGTTAAGGTTACATTTTTAAACTTGTGCGAATAATTCAGCTGAAAAATTACTGGCTTTAGTTTTACAAAATAAGGAGTTTTTTAAATTTAATTAAGCATGATCTTTTTTTTTTCCTTTTTTAAATATTTTATTTATCTACTTTTTTGTACTTACATTGCAGCTCCGTCCCCGAGTTGACCTGCAAAGACTCCGAATTGATAGCCACAGTAGCAATGAGCAGCTGGTTCTGAGCCTTCCATAATTTTATTTCCTGAAAAGTACTGAACAGCTTCTTCAGATTCCATATCGGCAGGTGACAAATCAAGCAAGGACATGGCACTAGGGGACATTGCCACAATTTGGGGATTAATCACTGGCGTGGGCAAGGTTCGAGAAAAACAAGCACCTGGTACACTACGTTGCGATTTCATATCAAGTGAAGTGTCCACCGGTAATGAACGAAGGCTTTGGTTATCGAATTTCAACTTCTTCATTTTGGATTTTTTATGCCCGATCCTTGTGCAAAGACAGGACACGAGTGTGTAGAAAGGCGAGGCAACGGTTCGATCGTTGTTTCTCGACGCAGGTCTTAACGCAAAAGGAGGGTCCTCTATTTCGTCTCTATATCGTCGGTGAGGTTCGAGAAATATTGCAGATTTAGTTCCGTAATTGTCTCCGCTCCGAAAAAAAGTCTTTGTTGGCGTACATCTGTGCCTTGCACGTGACAGGTACCGCCCAAGCATGAAGGTAGATTAACAAAACATGAGAAAGTAAGGAAAAACCATGATTACGGACATTTTTTTTTATACTCAAGAGTCAAGAGAAAAGCGACACAAAGAGTTACCTCCCGTTAACTGTTTTTACGTAATCATTTATTTTGAAATAAACCAAGTCTTCAAGCTGGTTGCTATCGACTCTTGGAAAATCGATGGGACTAACGCTGTAGATAAATGCTTGGGGAGTGAACTAGGGTTGGGGGTAGTCGATTAATGACTGGGAGTCAAAAAGAGGTTAATAAATAAACCGTAGTGACTTTCAAACTCGCCAATTTCCAACCAAATATCAATGCCCTTCAGCTCTCATCTAACACATCAATGATACAAAGCAATTCAATAAAAAGTATAAATTCATTTATTTTAAATATCTTTATTATTACTTGTATTGTTTGAGTAATTTTTCCCATTCTTCTTCTTCTTCTTCTTCTTCTTCTCACACTCAGTAACTCCTTGCGTCATAGAGGATTTATTGCCTTTCTTTGTGTGAAATTATTTTTTTAAAAGTATGAGGGGAGAAATACAAATGATAAAGGAATAACAAAAAGTAAAATTTTAAAGGAAAATAACAAAGGAATTGCTCTCCTTAAATAAAAAAATATTATTTTTAGATTTTATTTATTTATTTGTTTGTTTGTTTCTTTCTTTCTTTTTGTATATGCCTGTGTGTTGATGAGGGAAAAATTACAGATGAAGTTGTCAACTCATTTAAACAATCCACTGCCACAACAAAGACATTTTTTCGAAAAAAAAAAAAAAAATTTAATCAATGATTTTGTGGCATGATTGCAGGTCATTTAAAGCCAGAAAATATTTTTATATTATAAGAATTTGGGAGGAAATAAGGATCATATGTTTTACTAATTAACTCATTCTTGTGGTAATTCCTCCTACAGTAGAATGAACTCTTCCTCCTCTCATAAATACTAACTGCGAGACTTCCTAGAGTTGTAGAGCAGTTGATATGCAGTGTTAACCTACCGTTTGGATGTACACCTCTTCTGCTTATTACTAACACTTTTGCTTTGTATATATCTGTTATTTCAATACATTTGTTCAACCTAACTTTGTCTCCCGTGTCTTTCTTTCTGGGGTCAAACAGGCCACTACACCTGTAGATGGGGAGAATAGGTGGCTTCATACCTTGTCCAAGGAAATTTGCACATAAAGGGATATAACAAATCTGACGGGAATTGGAACTTGGCTTTACAATTTCCACTCCTGAGCTGTTATCCATTACACCAACTGCTTACAGCCCCTAGCATACCCAAGCTATCACCCAGGTACTGACCAGGTTTGACTTTGCTTAACTTCGGTGATCATACAAGAAACAATGTTTAATGTTTAAACATGATATGGCTGTAAGCCTTATGTCGCAGGAAAACGAATTTTAAAAAATCCTGTTTTAATTATAGGTATCTTTAACAAATTCTTGTATAAATTTCTTTAAAAAATCTGGTATTAAAGATTTCTTTTAAAAATCTGTTAAAGTTTTCTTTAAAAATCTGTTATAGGTTTCTTTAAAACATGATATTATAGATTTGTTTAAAAAATCTGGTATTATAGAATTTTTTTAAAAATCAGGTATTATGGATTTTTTTTAAACATATGGTATTATAGATTTTATAAATATATCTGATATAGATTTCTTTTAAATAATTTTGGTATTATAGATTTTTTTTTAAATCTGGTATAATACATTTCTTTAAAAAATCTGGTATTTTATATTTTTTCTAAAAATCTTATGGTCGATTCTTTCTAAAAAATCTGGTATAGATTTCTTTTTAAAAAATCTGGTATTATATCAGATCATCCTATAAGTTCTGTTCAGATTTTGAATAAAGAAAAGTGACCAAATATTACATTTAATTACAGATTCAATCAACAATGTATTTTCCCTGATTATCTATGAATTCCTTCCATCTATTAACAAGCTTACTAATTCCATTACTGTAAAATTCTTTTGGCTTTGATTCGAAGAACTCACAAATGTCAGTTTTAACTTCTTCCTGTGTTACAAAAGCTGTTTCTTCCAAATGATTCTGTAAGCTATGAAACAAATGGTAGTCTGAAGGAGCAAGATCAGGAGAATGAGGTGAATGAGGAATTTTCTCCCAACCAAGCCCTTCGATCTTTTGTGACGTGATTCTTGCTGTGTGGGGGTTGCGCATTGTCCTGATGAAACATCACCTCTTTTTGATTCACTAGAGCAGGTCTTTTTTTCCTCAAAGCTTGATTCAAATTCTCTTATTGCTGACAGTATATTTGAGCATTAATTGTTGCATTAGGTGGTAAGAATTCAAAGTGGATTATTTCTTGGTGATCCCACCAGATTGAAAGAAGAACCTTTTGCCCATGAAGTTCCCTTCTCGGCTATGGCTAGGGTCCTTCCCCTTTACCAAGCCACTGTCTATGACACTTAACATTTCAATAAAAGATCCATTTTTTGTCACCAGTCACAAGTCTATCCAAAAAAAGTGAAACAAGTTGGCGAGAATGGAGAGAAGAGCAGATGTCAACTCGGGATTTGAGGTTGTTTTCTGACAATTCATGAGGCACCCATTTTTCAAGTTTAGGAACTTTTCCAAGTTGTTGAAGATGATGATGAACAGTTGTATGGTTTGAACTGAGAACTACTGCCAATTCCTCAACTGATAAAGCCGGATTTTCTTCAAGGTCTGCTTCAAGAAGCTTTTCATCAAACTCAACTGGTCGTCCGGTTTGATCTTCATCTTCAAGGGTGAAATCTCCACCTGTGAATTTTGCAAACCATCTTCTGCAAGTTCTTTCATTCACACATTCCCCTCCATAAACTAAGTGAATGTTTCTAGCCGCTTCAGCTGCTGAGTTTCCTTTCTTGAACTCATAAAGCATTATGTGCCTCAAATGATTCTTGGGTACTTCCATGTTAGCAGGGTTTTAATCAAACAAAATTTAATTTTATTGTTCTCTGAAATAAAATTTGATCAGTTTAAATGCATCTAAACATAAAAATAATGCTCAGCTCCATTAGGCATTATAAAATACTCTTTAAATTTTGTTCATTTTAACAAAAAATTAAAATTCGGACAGAACTTATGGGATGACCTGATAGATTTCTTTAAATCTGTTATAGATTTCTTTAAAAAATTTTGGTATAATAGATATCTTTAAAATAATCTTGTATTATAGATTCCTTTTTAAAACAAATTCCTCTTTTTAAAAATCCTGGTATTATTTTTGTTTAAAAAATCTGGCATTATAGTTTTTTTTAATTTGGTAATATAGATTTCTTTTAAAAAATCTGTTATTAATTTCTAAAAATCTGTTATTAGTTTCTAAAATAAAAAATTGGTATTAATTATTGATTTCTTAAAAAAAAACAAAAAAAACAAAACTCCATTGTTACTTATAGATTAGATTTCTAACTGAAACCCATGGATGCCCAGCATTCCAAAAACTTCAGAAACTACTTCAATTTATCTCCCTTGAATGTCACTTCATAAAATCTTTTATAAATCTTTTTAAATTTTGTTTGTCAATGTAGTTTCAGTTTACATATTTTCTGTGTGTGTTTTTTTTTTGATCATTTTTCTTCCTTTCTTTACCAACAAGCTGGCTGCACAGTGTTCTGCGATTTTTTTCAAAGATGAGTGTCTTTTTGAAGGCAGTGAGAATTACTAGTTTGATGTGTATTAATGAGAGTGTAGACTAAAAAGGTATCTATATATCTATCTCTTTTTCTTTCTCATGCAATTTATTTTCCAAACATATCACTCTCTGACTATCATTTATTTTACTCCATGCAACACTCATTGTTTGCAGTACCAACAAGATGCCAAAAAGTTTTGTAGGGATTACTGCCAAGATGCCCAATAGGAGTTGCTCTTTCAAAACATAAGGACAGGACAATAGACCCTCACTCTCACTTTTATTCTCTTCGTTCTGTAATGTATCAACATCAACACAAACTTTGTCCCTGCTGGGGAAAAAATTACTTTCCCCTTGGCATCCACTTATGAGACTGAACTAATGTAGCGACTGCTGTGCTTTTCCACGCCCACATTTTATTCGTCTGTGATTGGCTAATAAATCAATACTGTCTTTCTATAGGACAATTTAGCCATTGCAGTCGTTGCTTTGAATTTTTCGGTTTTGAACTTGCTTACTTGTTTCGTTAGTACAAATTTAGCGATCGGTCAAATTTTAACCAATCACGTATTTTAGTGCAAAATCAACTTTTCCCGTGTTTTTGCTGGGAGCCTATCTGTAGGCTTTAAAAGAGGTGACTTTTTCACAAGCTGCCAGTAGAGTCCACTAAATTTAACCTGTCAACACAAACCTAAGACTTTACTCACAACATTTCAAATGCACACCCAGACACAGAATTTTGTAATACTTATATACATATCTCCCTGTGACTCAGCCAAGTTCAATCAACCAAGACTCTGTTGATTTCTCTAACACAACACACTTTCTGATCAATTGTATTCTTGTGTTATCTATTCTAACAGCAGACTTGTTCTAACATTGATTCCTGAACATTTCTCTCTCAAGAGAACTTTCTTTCGAACAATCAATTACAAATCAAAACATGGTAAAAGGGAAGTAACTTCTTTTCCCTTAATCTATACATTGAATACAAATTATTGTATATTTTGTTCTTGTATGTTATTTCAATATATACTAGTTAATTCACATTTGGAGTTTCGTTGTTTTCTTGAATCATTGATAATACAAAAAATATATGTGCTAAAGCAACATCAACACAAACTTTGTCCCCACTGGGGAAAAAATTACTTTCCTCTGGGCATCCACTTATGAGACTAAACTAACATGCACATGAACACAACTAAATGTTTTCTTCCTTTTTCAGCAATCTGTGTACATACAAATATATTTTCTTCCTTTTTGAATTATGCTATTCCTTATATAAAAATATATAGTGACATAGTAATTATGAGTTCAATCCGCGGTCTGGGAAGTATGTAGAACTTGACTCAATAAAAACAGGGCGAGCAATAACTAAGCAATACTAAAAATAAGAACTAGACGAGATATTCCTAGACATGGGCAGTGAGATGAGAACAGTCTACCCCCATAGATTAAATAAAGAGTTCAGTTCCAAATTCTCTGGAGGTTAACCAGATCGCTAAACATTTGATGCAGGTTGGAGGGCACAACAGCCAAAATGTTGTCATAACACCAAAATGAGGACAATGGTCTGAATGTAAATAGTGTCAATAATGATAACTTCTCAATAATGATAACTCCTCATCCTAGAAATTTAGTCAGAAAAATATGTATGTAAAATTCCTATACATTGTCAATTTCATTTCTTTTGAATTTATTTTACTTTGAAAGTCTTTCCACTGTAGCAAGTATTAACAATTGCCTCCAATATAAATTACTGCACTGTCTTTGCAGTAAATTTGCAGATAATGCTCTAGTGACCAATTTAAAAATATGCATTATTCCTGGTGTAAAAAGGCCTTATTATTCCAAAAATAGCAATAAAAATTGTGGAAACTCTACTGTTTAGGAGATATTGCTAATCTTAGTTGGGTCCTGGGTATGACTGCTGGTTGGCATATGTACAATTACCAGACCATGGCTATATGTACCATCAGATCAACCACAGTTGAAGCAATATGTTGCTCGATTTCTGTTTCTGAAGTCAATCCCTCACCATACTGAGTGCCTTCACAAATTCCTAACTGAGGTATCCAGGCTGTACCTGAGACTCAACTAAAATTCACAATATCTTTTACTGCTACGAACTGTGAAATTTTACTTTATCTAAAGTAAAATTCCGCTGTTCGTAGCATTTAATTTTTTTTAAAAGTGCTCAATACAAAGTAGAGCAGTATATTATTATTATTTTATTTTAGATATTAGAACAAAAACTTGTTGAAATATGTTTTTCAATATTTTTATTTTAGAAATATTTATTGTATCAAATACTTTTTGTAATCAATTTTTATCAACATCTGCCTACTTTGTGTCTTATTTTCTATTGTACTGGCTTATGGTCAGGTCAAATTGAAACACCAGATCTCACATGATCACCAAAGTTACACAACGTCAAGCATAATCATTATCTAGACTGGTGACCACTTAGCAATACCAGATACTGTAAGCTTGAATGTGCATGAGGTGTAGTGGACAATGGTTCAAAATTGGAATTCAGAGATTAAGTTCCAATTCCAGTTGGGTTCATTATATTCACTTAAATGCAAATAACCTTGGAAAAGGTATGAATCTACCTCTACTCCCACAAAATATGAGTTAATTAGTGATCATTATTATCTCCAGAAAGTTATTACAATCTAAAAAAATATTTTCCAGCTTTAAATAACCTGCAAAGGGTTGATAAGCCGTAAAATACAAATCAATCATAAATCTGTTGTACTGGGTGTATTTATGTTTTCAAATAAAGAGGATCTTAAGCTGAGTTAAAAATTCTGAAAAACGTGTACTTGTGTATATAATATGACCCCCATCACCTTGTGCCTTTAATATTCATAAGAAATATCTGATATTAAGAACAAGAAAATAAATGTGTGTGCACACACACACACACACACACATATATATATATATGTATATATATATATATATATATATATATATATATATATAAAAGTGAACATAGAAATCAACATTTAGAGGCGACAGTCTGTTTCATGCCAGATGCAATAGCCAGGCCATGAGATTGCATCTAGCATGAAACAGCCTGTCGCCTCTAAGTGTTGACTTCTATGTTTATATTTACACACACTCTATCTCTGATATTGAACACTTTAACCCATAAATATAGCACAAATTAAGACTATATTTCTTCATATATATATATATATATATATATATATATATATATATATATATATATATATATTATACCTCAATATCTCTCTCTCACACACACACACACAAATCTTTACCTTGTGAGTGAAACCAAAATCTTGTGAGCGAAAATTTTTAAAGTCAAAATCCCTAAAAAAGCAGATAATGTTTTTTCAATCAATTTCAGGGAATTTCCTGTCTTTGAGACAAAAACGTTGAATTACATTGATTCCAAAAAAGACAAATATAGCTGACATCTCAAATACCTTTGGTAATCAATTGTTATCAACACCTGCCTACTTTGTGTTTTATTATCTACTAGCGGAAATACATGGCATTGCTCAGAAGATCTCTGAATAATAGTTTATTATTGACAATTTATTGATATTTTTCAGCCATCTTATGGAAAACAATTTTTTATTCAATCTTTAAAAAATAAACTTCCCTGTTTTTTTGATAATGAGTCTGTATACATATTTACTTTGTCATAATTACTCTATTTTTTTTTGTTTTAGCCAGGCACACATACAGACAACTGCCCTTTATATATATATATATGTATAGATATAGATAGATTGTACTGAGTGTGTTTGCAATCTTGTTAATTCAAATATGTATTTTTTAAAGAAAGTAAGCATTTCTGAAAACCTGAACTCGTGTATAATATGCTCCCCCACCAACATTTTTACCTTTAATTTTTATTCAACATTTCTCATATTATATACAAGAAAATGTGGCACCTCCACCCTGTCTGCCAAGATGGGCCATTAGATGGTTCTGTTTCAGGGCTATAAAAGGATTGGACACTAAACCTTCATCCTCTTTTAGACACCAGAATATAATAGCGAAAATAACCGAAATGGAGGGAGATTTCTTCCCTCATATTATTAATTCCAATCAGATATGTGGTGCATCTCTCCCCCACCCAACACACACTTTCTAAATGAAAAGCCTATACATGTTTTCCTTTATTTTTCAGCTGTGTACCTACAAATATCATTTGCTTCCCTGATAGCTATAATCTTCAAATATTCAAATGTAATGGCAATCGACATCTTCTGATGCCTTGACCTTGATCCCTGTCCTTCTCTTTATCCTTTTCCCAAACACTCCTCTTTATTCTTACTCTCTGTAACCCTTTGTGTGCTATAGCGGCACTCCCACCTTGCTTGGGGTGATTTACTTAAATGAAAAAAAATATTAAATTTAAAATTCTTTCTTCCATGCACATATTTAGTTGCATCAACATATACATTACTTTTGTCCAGTTAAGTCCTAAAGAACAAAATGCATCATATGAAAACATTTTTGCATTTTTCAGTTTTTTTTCTTAAAGTTGTTCTTATATATTTTATAGTAAAAAAAAAAAGAGCAGTAAGATATATAATCCAGTGTTCTTATTGATATTTTTATTTTTACAAAACAGTGCTCAATGTAAAGTTACAGAGCATAAATATTATAAGTTAACAGATTTAAAAATATAGATCCTTTGCTACACAGAAAATTACCATGTTTCAAAACCAGAAACTAACCCCTAGTTTCTGTTTTTGAAACAAAGTAGTTCCTGTGTAATGAAGGAACCATATTTTTAAATCAGTTAATTTATAATACCACACACACACACGCACACACACACACACATGTATATATATATATATATATATATATATATATATATATATATATTAAAGATAAACAAACCACTTTAAGGTACCATTATAATAATTTATTTCATCAGAGCTCTTTTAAAGGATGCCGGATCATCTGATAGCACTTCCAAAAATGAAATGAAAAATGAAATGAAAATTGATGGGTAGTGTAAGTTTTTGTAATTTAATAGAGAGTGTAAAAGGAGTAGTTAGAGAGACAAGGTAGAGTTTAGAGAGGGTTTAATTTAATATCTCTCTCAATCATACTTAGTATTGGGGGAGGAGGAGTGACCAGACCTTGACCTATTAAACGGTTTACTTAATGGAAGTGATATATTGAAATGGGAGGGGAGAAGAGAGAAAAGAAAAAGGAAAAAGGAAAATGAAAGAAGAGGGAGAGGGAAGTAAAGAGAAATAAACTGTCAATGGGTTTTAGCAATTTATGTAAAAAATATATTTTAAATGCTTGATAGCAAGTGTTTAAATATCCAAACAAATATTTCTAATTTAATATTTTACTATCAATATTGATAGTTAAAGATTGATATATTGAAATTAAATTATCAATTTAAAATGAAAATACCTCCAGATGATAAATATTTAATCTCACAATTCTAATTAGAGAATATTAAAAGAGAAAGGGAGATTAAATATTAATAAAAGTAATTTTAAAACTTCAATAAAATGACTTTTATCCCATTTCAATATCATTATCCCATATATATTTATATTTTTTATATAGCAAGAACACTTAGAAGAATGAAGTATGACAAAATGGAAAAGTTGTCATGTGACATATTTCCTCCTTTCTTTCTTTTTATGTGCTATGTCCTTTCAGGACGTAGGTGATCAGGGATCTTCACCACCCTCTATCCCTTGCAGCTCTCAACAAGTTCCTCCCCTCTGCTTCCTCCCCCAGACCACCTTCTGTCATCCACTTGCTTAAGCTCACCAGGTACGTCACATGTTTTTTTTTCCCTTGCCTCTTTCCCTCTATTTGACCCATGAGTATCAGATTCTCCACACCCTCCTTCCTCATTATGTGTCCCAGAAACTTCAGCTGCCTCTTTCTGATGTTAAGTATAAGCCTCCTTCTTGTTTGAAACCTCTCTAACACCTCATCATTGCTCACACACTCAGTCCATGATATCCTTAGCATCTTTCTATAGAACCACATCTCCGTCACTTAAAGTCTCTTCTTCATCCTTAAGGAAATCATCCAGCATACACTGCTGTAAAGAAGGACAAATGTCACATAACAGTGCAGTATCCTTTTCTTTGTTACCAAAGAAATCCTCTTGTCTCACAATACTCTGCCCAGCTTTTGGAATGCATCCTTGGCCATCCCAATATGTATACAGATATCAGTGTCGCACTTACCCTCATCTGTCAAAATGCTTCCCAGATATTGAAACTTCTGTGTCTGCTTGATTCTAGTGTTCCTGATTTATGTCCTAAAGGACAAAATGTGTCACACAAAACTTTTCCCATTTTCTCATGCTTTGTCACTTTATATATATATATATATATATATAAAATGATCTAAACAAGTTTGCCAAATTCAATCAACAAGGTCTATTTTTTTATTATATTTTTACAATTTCTGAATGAGACGTTAGATATCAGGATTAAAATTAGGAATAAACTAAAGTACTTTGAACTATCTCAGTCATCATCAAGAACAGGGTGTTGCCATATGGCGAATAATATTTGCAGACTAAATCCTGGCAATTTTAGATCACTGAAATTGAAATCAGTTCAGTGACATTATATGTAATGGTTAAACCTTTTGTTCTCGTTCCTTAGTAATGTTTGCATGTATCAAATATTTATACAAAAGCATGTATCAAATATTTATACATTTTTTTTTAATACATATTAAATGTTTTATACACACTTCAATGCACCATATCCTACAGAGAATGGTTTCAAGAATTGTGAATCTTTCCTTTGCAGTAAATACTGTATTGGATTTTGGTATTATCTACTAAAATTTGTCTTAAGTTAATAACGATATTTTAGTTGTTTGCGATGTGATGATCAATATGTGCATGAATTGCACTAAGTTCTGATAAATTACAAGTTAACCTAGAAGAGAGTGTGGTGTTTATAGAACTGAATTAATAATTTGATTTTCTTTCTTGATTATTAATATTTTCATTTGAATTTAACAAAACTTGTTTGCCTGAATTCTTGCTGCTTAAATGCACTGTAGTGATAGAAAAATAATTTTATTTCACCCCAAGCAAGCGGTTACTGGGTGTGGAAGAATTAGGAAACAGAAACTTTACTAAGGCACAAGAACAAAAGAAGTGTAATCAGGAGGACAGTAGAAAATGATTGACAATTTGCATTTAAATTTTTGAAGATTAAAATTGACTGGAAAGCATGGAGTCAGAAGAGAGTTCCACAAGCAAAAAGTGTGAGAAAAGAAACTGTTAGCATAGAATGGTTACATCTAGCCAACTCAACTGTAAATTGGTGAGACCTAGTTGCCAGTCTAGTGCTACACTTAAATCTAGGTTTTGTTTGGTTTATTTTGTTTTACTCTATATCAACCTCAGTGGGTTATTTAATGCTGACAAGATTTTTTTAGGATAGGTTCATATAAATAGAATATATATTTTTTTCTTCAAAAATGTATTGCTGGTATTTTTATATAAAAAATCTATTTTTATTCTCTCATAGTGTTTTGATCCCAGTTTAGGGGTCAACTATTTGCCTATAACTGGGATCCTAACAGGTGCTACCATCCTGGGTCAGGGTGGATCTGGTTTGGTTTACGGCATATCAACCTCAATGGGTTATTTAAAGCTGATAAGATTTTTATTACTGGTAATATTTTTTTTAAAAAAGTATTGCTTTCACTTCATCCAAGATGCAGTGTTAACATATACAAAATCAATTTTTATATAACGTAATATATTTTTATTAAAATAAAAAAATAATGTCAAATGTTACAGGGTACAATGTATAAATTATTGCTATTTTATATTTTTGTTCCGTGCATGTGCATTGTTTATTTTTGATTTTTTTTTTTTAATGTAAAGTTTAGTAGGGTCAGTTGGGCACCATCTGCAAGAAAAAGAGCACCATAATGCAATTCACTATGCCAGAAATTTGGAAACATCATGCTGTACTAATTAGTATTCATGCCAAAAGCTCCAACATGAACATTTCAGTGTGTTTGGGTGCTAATCTGAGGACAGTGCAGAAAATTTGAAAAGAATTGGATGAGTCTAATGGTGATTATGAAGGTGTTTGGAATGATCACTAGTGATGGTGATGTTATGCCTCCATTCATCTTCCCACAGGGCCTCAGGCTCAACATAGAGGCCTACATCAAGTGCCTTGAGGAGGTAGTGCTGCCATGGCTCAAGAGCTTGTCTCCTAGAAGGCTCTAGAAACAGGACTCTGCAGCATGCCACACAAGCAGGAGAACCTAGTCATGGCTGTCAGACAATTTTTGTGACTACATCACCCCTTTGGCCACCTAACTCCCCAGACTGAAACCCCCTTGATTATTATGTGTGGGGTGCAGACCAACACAAAAGATGAACTGATGGCAAGGATACCCATATTGGACTAGACAATCTGTTTTTTTAAAAACACTATTTTGTCTACAAACCTGCACACTTGAGAAAACTTATTAAAGTTAACTTTGCAGGAGAAACCACTGTCGGATCCAGTGTGCTTTTTCTTTAAAAAATAACACACATGCCCGCATGCATTAGGCCACATATATATATGGTGGGTACAGATATTATCATAAGATAACCTCCACCACCCAGTATAACACCTTATGGATATATAGTTAATAGATAAAAAAAAAAAAGTTTAAAAGACTTATCTATTTGACTTACATTTTTACAGATATACCACTTGTCAAAGTCAGATAAAGGAACACATTTATCTAACTTAGCCAAGTGGTATATCTGTAAAACTTCAAGTCAAACAGATAAGTCTTTTGAACTTTTCTTTATCTAGGAATTTATGCTGATGGCAACTATTTACTCCTGTCTTTGAGGCAATGTAAAACTGGTGACTGTTCTCAAAGAGGATATCCAATCAGTGGTTAATTGGGCCAAGGAATGACTTGTAAATTTTAATACCTCCAAAACAAAACTATTTTAACTTAATCACCATAGAGAACCTTTTCTGCCTGCCATCAGCATGGCTAATGCTAATCTCCAGGAAAACAAATCTCTGTGTCTTCTTTCCACTGACATAAAGTGGAGTGATTATATTGAATCAATTGTTGGTTCACTGTGTTGTGCCAGAAAATTTTTCTCACCAGAATCTATCTTGCACTTTATAAATCTACCATTTATTTGTGCATTGAATACTTTTTCCATATCTGGTCTGGTGCTTCTGCTGTATATTTGAAGATTCTTGACAAAATTCAAAGAATGATCTGTAATGTAAATGATCCTGACCTGGCATCTCAACTTCAGTCACTCTCTTACCAATGTGATGTGGCTTTCCTCTGTCTTTTCTACAAATATTTTCATAGCAATTATTCTGATGAAATTTCCTCCTTGGTACCTCGACTAAATTGACAAATAGGTCTCATCATTTTACTGTTGAACTATCTAGATGCAACCATATGTTCTACTTTAATAGTTTCTTTTCTCACACTTCTTGCCTGTGGACTTCCCTTTAAATTTCTTGCTACCCTGCCACCTACAATATTCAGAAATTTAAATTCAATGCCAATTGTCATCTTTCTTCCTGAAACCTGTTCTTTTAGTGTTCTTTCTCTTTGTTAGAATCTTCTCACTCTTTTACTCCCAGTAACCCCTTGCACCTTAGTAACATTATCACCTTGCTTGGGGGTGAAATGATTAAAAAATAAATAAATAATGTATTGACAATTGTTGCTTGAGTTTTTTAATAGTGAACTGTTTGTTTACAAAAATCTCCTAACTTCATTCATAAAAATTCAGCACATATTTTTGTTAGGCATGAATGATCCAAGTTGATTTTGATTGATTTGTTTGTTTAATGGCATATCAAATCAATTTCAAATCTTGTACCTCCTTACTTCTTAAAATAATCACTCATATTTATGATTTTTATTGTAATATTTTGTTAAAGTTCTTAAGCTCAAATATTTAACAATGTGATAGGGGAATTTCTACTTATATTTGATTGTTATAGAACTTGCTACAAGCTTATTCAATCATTAAATTAAGAATTAAGATTCATCAAAAAATTCAATTTTCAGAAACAAGTTCTATTATTTAACCCATATCTTGAGGGAAGAAGTGGATTCATACATCCATAAGAGTATTTGTATGTAAGTAAATGTAACAAACCTGACTGGAGTTATCCATTACACCACCGCCTGCACATCCAAGCTTACAGCATTTGGTATTCCCAAGTGATCACTGATCTAGGTAGTGATCAAGCATGACGTTGCTTAATTTCAGTAATCATACAGGAACCAATGTTTCAACATGATATTGCTGTAAAGCACTGACTAATGCGAAGAAGCTCTTGGGCTATAAGTTTAAAATGAAGGACCTAAGAAAAATTGCTTGGTAGACAATTCATATGTGAAGGTGATGTAACTAGAATCAAACATACCATATTAACATATAAAAGTTAATAATCCAATTTACTAAGCAGAATTTTAAGTCTAGGTTCACTCCTTTTGAAATGGGTATAAATAATATATGACATTTGTGGTGAATTGGTTGACAAGATGTACAAAGAAATGATATTAAGTTTATTTTAAAGCCACACAACCAGATCTGTTGTAAGAAAATTGTCACAACATCTAGTAAAGCCTACAATTGCTTATTTAATTCAGGTAAAACATATCTTAAATTATTTGAAATTGTTGGGACATTGAAAAGGAACAAAAATAAATAAAATTACATTATTTAAATTCCCAGTTTCATCAAGTCTAAAAATAGACATGTAAAAGTAAACTTGTTGCCACTTGATGCAGATGTAGTAGTAAGTATCACATGTGACCCTTCCTAACCAATGAGAACATGAGCAAAAAATTAAATTTTGGCTTTTATTTAGTGCCTATCTCTGACTTATATAAGAATGCACCCAAAGCCACTCAGAGGATTAAGAGCAAGCACACACAGAAGTGCTCAGAATAATCTCACGAAGGTGCAACACATAAGACTACAAACAACAATCACCATTCATTCAGAGCAACAGTGAGATAAAAGTTTTGCCCCAAACATAATGTTGATTGCATAAAAAGAAACCTCCTAAGAGACTTATTTCTGTCCTTAAATATATATGTATACACTCACACACATGGGTGGAAAGAAATTCCCTCTTGAAAATTAATTATAATGTTTGTTAATATCACAATGCTTGCATGAAAGAAAATATGTTGTGATCCCTAAAGTAGTAGGATTTCATTGCTAATTTCTGTTTTTATTTCAGAGTAACAAGTGTGACCTAGAATGGCACAACGCCTGAAACTGCATTATGCTGTACAGCTAGCATCCCGTTACAAAGTGTGGCAGTTTGTGGTACTAGTGCAGAGATGGTGTCACAGTGTTCATGGACCTCATGCTTCAGTAGATGCCAAAACCATCAGAAATTGTCATTCCAAGCTGATGAATATGGGATCTGTTTTATGAAGTTTCAGAAGTAATTCATCCAAGTTATTAACTTTACAAAAAAATTAAATGAAAGTATTTTTTATCCATTTGGTTTATGGATTCATAATTTCAGACAATAAAATCATATATAACATCTTACTCTTATGGTGTACTGTTAATTTTAAGTAATAAAAAAAAAGATTAATTTCTGGACAAAACCAATAAAATCAAGCAACTAAACTTATTAGCATTAAATAAAATGAGATAATATAAGCAGTAAGTTTTGTTAAATATTTTGTGGCTTACATACAGTGTGCAGTATCATAGGGAATTGCTCAAAAAATATATACAACTTGTAAGCAAAATTGATAACTTGTAACCAAGAGTTTAAAGTTATTGGCCTTGTTCAACAGCTGATTATTACTGGCCTTGTTCAACACCTGATCACATGAGATTATGTGCATTCCAGAAACTGCAATTAACAAATACTCAAGCACAGGTTAGCACTGGGTTTTGAAGAAGCACAAATGTGCCCAAGCATGCATCTACAGAAGGGATTAACTAACCACCTTAGTAGACTCCAGAGACTGATAGATGCTTACATTAAATTATACATAAAGGATAATGTGATGTTAGAAAGTGGCAGTTAGCACAAAGTGAACATTAGAATCATAGAACAATAATCCAATTATTAACAAAATTGTAGCCAATTTCACTGCCAACAAAGGCTGGTTGTAGAAACTCAAGAAGTTTTTTCACTCCATAAAAATTATAGATGGACAGCTTCTGCTGATTAAGACACCTGATAGGTTCATTAATGAGAAGAGAATTTCTGTGTTGCTGAAAGGGTAATATTCTGAAAGAAAATGCCTTAGCTCAAAGTACTTGTTTGTTCTGACTCTAAAGATAATGAAAAGGTCAAGAGAAGATGCTCAACTTGGAAAACTTGGGTCAGATAGTATCAAATATCTTGCAGATTTTTATAAATATGAGATGATTCCTCCAATGAAGTTCAAACAAAGACTTAATGCTGGGTTCAATACTTTTAACTATCCTCCAAGAATAAACAATTCTAATCATGCTGAATTTTTAAAAAATCATTCTGAAACCAAAATGCTATTATTTTAACTTTGTCATTATTTATAATTGCTTGTAGCATACAAAAATTCTGTTTCAGACCCACAAACCAGTAGATATGATTCACCTCATTTAAAATAATAAAAAAAAAACAGGGTGTCTACTCAATCATGTATCTACAAAAATAATGTTCAGAGTAATAAGAATTAATGTTGAATTAAAAATAAAAGGTAGATGTGCACAGTAGACACAAGCAAGCCAATTTCTTGATTTTACACACAATCACGCACACACAATCTATCACACACACACACACAAATGTTTTTCTTTCCCTTTTCTCTACGCATATAAATATATTTTTTCCTTCTCTTCTTTTGTAAGTTATGAACAGTCTACCCCAGTGAGCAAAATAAAGGGTTCAGTTCAACATTCCAACCACCTGAAGAAGTCCGGAGTGTACAATGGCCGAAACGTTGTAATAAATATGGCGACAAAGATGAGAACAATAGTCTGAATAATGTAAATAATGTACATAATACTTTATCTCAGAAATATAGACAGATATCTATTGTGTCATCAGCCATGACAGCTACTGTCCTTATGTAGATTTGTAGCAGGTGGTCAAGTATCTCATTCTCAATATGCTTTTTGAGTGTTTTCTTTCATTTTCTAAACCTGTCTTTTGTCCATGTTACATCACCTCCAAACAGTAAACACTGGAAGCAAAACAATACACTTCTCACTTTCCAGCAACAGATCCAACTCTTCCATTGGTACCATTCAGAATGAAATCTACAAATATTCCTCTCACTGTTGCTTATTCCTGGATGTGATATTTGAATATGAGGTTTTGAACAGCCTTTTTTTCTTAATTGAAGCTTTCTCATTGGAGAGAGAATTGTGAGCACTTAAGAAGTTGAAGTTCACTTGTTGCCACAAAACTTATTTCTTGTGGATTCAAGGAGGTCAGGGTTAAATTATTCAAATTTTCTATACAATAAACAACCAAAAAAAACAAACAAAAAACAATGAATTAAATAGAATAGCTGGAAGCATGATAGTTATCTACAGTTTATCATATTCAGGAATAAGGCACACAGTTTTTAAGCACAACACATGCTGAATCAAAAATAAACATTATCTTACAGTCTGACAACAGGGTTGGCAATGCTCTCTCTAACTAGCATTTAACTTTTTCCTCAGGCATGTGCACAGCAGTCAAACACCACATTACTGGAACTGTGAAGCACACAATTCCATTCAAGGATTTTTGTAATTTTTTGTGAATGAGGGTATGGCTACTGACATTAAGCTTAAGGATTATATAATGTACAAATATAAAAAAGAAAAAAAAAAGACTAATTATATTGCTAGTTATTAATAATATTGAGTAAAAATAGGGGATGCTACAGTTCCACAGTGCCTATATATAAGCCACCACTGGTAGGCTCACAAGGGAACAGAAGGTGAAATAACACAATTGCAAGAAAAGAAAAACAAAACTTGTTTCTGATATATTTTATCTTTTCTCTAACAGACTAATGAAGCAGATTTTCATTTTGACCAGCAAGAATTCATCTTCATTTTGACTCTATATACTTCTTGCTTTATCTCTCTCCTGTCACTCTGACTGCTGATTTTCTTCTACCTCCCCACTGCCTATCACAATGTGCAGCTTGTCACATGCCAACAGATGGCTTACACTAACTGTGACTTTGTTTATGTCAGCCCATAATTGAAACTTGCTACCTTCTAGACAAGTGGCTCTCAATTCTAAAAGTTTCCATTTATTTATTTAATCTATTTGCTTTTTTTCTGTGTATTGTGAGTAGTGGTTACTTTGAGGCTCACACCTCTTAATTTTACTGTCAGTTTTCATAAAAATAACGAGTGCTTAAGTCCAAGATAAAATAATTTAGAACCCACTTGACTTTATGGGTGTTCTAAGCCAGGGCTTGGCAACCTATAACACACATGCCACATGTGGCATGCCAAGCAATTTCCAATGGCATGCAGCTGCAAAGGACATCACAAAGTTTGAACTAATGACTACTACAACACAAAGAATATATTTAGCTGTTTCAATTTTAATATATACTATTGTATATATACTATATATTACTATATAAAATATATTGTAGAACAGGTATATTAATCTTGACTTGTATATAAATACGTATGCTGTTGATACACTGAATGATTTTAAAACACTAAGTTGGCACATAGTTAACAAAATGTTGCCAACTGCTGTTCTAATCAATCTAGCAGAATCTTATTGTGCCACAGTATGAGCTGTGACAAACATCCATCATAGAGACCAAATGTAACACTATCAGTAATAGACAGACATACTTGTGTTCCTGTCATTCATTTAGTAATGTCCCAGACATGAGACTTCAAAGAGCTCATTAAGTCCCAAGCTCAGGATTGAAACTTTGCAAGTTCAAGCTAACCAGGTGTCCTACAAAACTAAAAGTAACATATTCCATTGATTGGAATAATGATAAACAAAACCTGAATAAGTTAACAAGATATAAACAAACTGTATTCTTATTTTTGCTGTTGGTTACATCATAGCTGTTCAACTAACATCAACGTTTCTCCAATTCTAATGCTTGACATCAGTCAAGCATATTGTCTGAACTGAATTATTCACAACTATGAAGGAATAGAATCACTCCTTTTTTTTATAAAGTATGTATATCTGTCTTTCTGTGGTAACTTCAGTGTCAACAATTCTTGGTAAATATATAAGATGTAAACAGACAGCTGAGGTCTTTGATTTTCACTGACTGTACAAATTTAATCCATAATGTGTTTCAGTTCCCATTTGCATCAGTATGAACAAAAATTGTCCCAATGTAGGCTCACAAGGAATCGCAAGATTAAATAATGCAATAGCACAAGATGCAACACTATTGTAAAAATACAGTCAGGGTCCTTGCTTAACTTTACACTGACTGGACAAATTACTAGATCCTATAGACCAAAGGATTTTTCAAAATGTGGGTGTCAACCCATCAGTGGGCTGTGAGATAAATAAAATGATCCCCAACAAAAAAAAAAAAAAAAGAAAGAAAAAATAAACAAATGAGAGCAAAGTGCAGCATATGAACATATAAACAAGTGTAATGTTGTACAGCACTTTTATATCATTGTTAGGTTTTCACTGAGATAAGCTTGATCATGTTTAAAAAAATTTTTCAGTCGGTTGAGTAGGCATAAGGTGGCGTTCGACGAAACGGCCACTTGTGTTAGGGGATTTGTTGGAATTTTTATGCGGCCCAACACTTCTTTTTAATTTTTTTCCATTAAATGAAGTAGTTTCAAAATTGATATTAAATTGTGGGAAATTTATTAATTCATCCATGTTCACAAGGATTTTTCATTTGGTTGAATAGAGCGAAGTGCAGCTTCGGCTATGTCCCTGGCGTGTCCTCTGACAATTTCCGGCGCCCAAAAACCGGTTTGCTCGATGAGTCTGCATTTCAACTGTTTCCTTTCAATAGATTCCACATAAAATAGATATCTAATTGTAGGATATTTCTTGCTTGACCCATGTTTAACACATTTTTTTCAGTTGGTTGAGTAGGCACAAGGTGGCGTTCGACGAAACGGTCACTATTGTTAGTGGATTTGTTGGAATATTTATGCGGCCCAACAATGGGGGATCAGTCATATTTCACTTCTTTTTAATTTTTTTCCATTAAATGAAATGTTTTCAAAATTGGCATTAAATTGTGGGAAATTTATTAATTCATCCATGTCTACAAAAATTTTTTAAAAATTTGTTTGAATAGAGCGAAGTGCAGGTTCGGCTATGTCCCTGGCGTGTCCTTTGACAATTTACGGCGTCCGAAAACCGGTTTGCTCGATGAGTCTGCATTTCAACTGTTTCCTTTCTATAGAATCCTCATAAAATAGATATCAAATTGTAGGGAATTTCTTGCTTAAACCATGTTGAAAAAGATTTCTTCAGTCGGTTGAGTAGGGACAAGGTGGCGTTCGACGAAACGGCCACTTGTGTTAGGGGATTTGTTCGAATTCTAATGCGGCTGAAAACTGGGGGATCAGTCATATTTCACAACTTTTAAATTTTTTTCCACTAAATGAAATAGAAAAAAATCACTTCCAATCACTTTCATGCATGATATAGGCCTTAAATCAAAACTTGAATATTGCTCATTTAGGACTAGTAGTAATCCATGTCTGCAGATGAGGATTTTAAATTTCATTTTCACATGCCCATTTTATTAATGATTCTTATATAGTTTGATACGTAGAAAAAGAAAAAATCACTTCTAATCCCTTTCATGCATGATATATGCCTTAAATCAAAGCCTGAACATTGCTCATGTGGACACTAGTTCTTTTAGATCCAAGTCTGAAAATGACGATTTTAATTTTCATTTTTGCATACCATTTTATTAATGATTTTTATATAGTTTCATTCGTAGAAAAAGTAAAAACCACTCCCAATCACTTTCATGAATGATCTATGCCTTAAATCAAAACTTGAAGATTGCGCATTTAGGCCCTAGTAGTAATCCAAGTCTGAAAATTAAGATTTTAAATTTCATTTTTGCATACCCATTTCATTAATGATACTTATGTAGATTGGTGCGTAGAAAGAGAAAAATCACTTCCAATCCGTTTCACATATGATATATGACTTAAATCAAACACTGAAGTTTGCGCATTGAGGCCCTAGTATTTATCTGTCTAAAAATGACTATTTCAAATTTCATTTTTGTATACCTATTATATTAATGATTCTTATGTAGTTTGATGCATAGAAAAAGAAAAAAGTCACTTCCAATCCATTTCATGCATGATAAATGCCTTAAATCAAAACTTGAAGATTGCGTATTTAGGCCATAATAGTAATGACGATTTCAAATTTCATTTTGCATACCCATTTTATTAATGATTCTTATGTAGTTTGATACGTAGTTGCTTGGAATACTGATACTACGGAAAACCGTAAAATTTATGTTACGGTTTAACTTGATTTTTCTATTTCTACGCTTCAAAATAAATCAGAATCTGTAATAAAACAGGTATGTAAAAAGTTAATCCAAATCAACCATTTTTATGCTTGGAATACTGATAGAAGGGAAAACCGTAAACTTGCTGTTTAGATTTAACGCATTAATCATACCTGACATTGATTGGAATTGATTTTTTCTATTTGTTCGCTTAAAAATAAATCAGAATCAATAATAAAATGGGTATGTAAAAATTTAATCCAAATCCACGATTTTGAGCCTTGGAATACTGATACTATGGAAAACCGTAAAGTTGGTGGGTTACTTTAACGCATTAATCATACCTGAAATTGATTTTAATTGATTTTTTTGTTTCTACGCTTCAAAATAAATAAGAATCAGTAATAAAATGGGTATGTAAAAATTGAATCCAAATCCACCATTTTGACGCTTGGAATGGGTAAGTAAAACTTTAATCCAAATCCACCATTCTGAGGCTTGGAATTACTGATACTAACCAAAACCGCAAACTGGATCATTCGATTTAACGCATTAATCTTACCTGAAGTTGAATGTGAATTATTTTGTTCTATCTCTACGCTTTAAAATAAATCAGAATCAGTAATAAAATGGGGCATGTAAATATTAAATGCAAATCCGCTACTTTGAGCCTTGGCAAATTGTGTTAGCAGCAATCCTAACGATAAAAAGCTAAACTGTCTTTAGTGGCAGGATTATTATTGGCTGGTAAGTTGTTAGCTGTAAATGAAGATTATGCTTTTTAGGGTGACAAGAAAATCGCCATTTCAATACTCTGTAAAGTTACTCATATCGCTTGAATTTTGATCCTGTTTCCTGGTTATTCTAACATCTGTGAAAAGCCTCTTTGCAGATCTCATATAGATCCAGAATTTGGCTACTGCACAAGAGCCCTTCCTAAACAGCACCGTCGCAAGAGATGAAACAAAAGTTTTATGCTGTGCGCTAGAAAGCAATGATCAATAATTTTATAAGGAGATAAATTTTTTCTTCTCCATTTACTATTTTCTCCATGATGGAAATTATTCTATCCATGATATAATATCACCGTAATTAACTGACGGAATGGAGTGGCTGAAAGGAAAACAATGATAAGCATACTTTGTTGTCAGATAGACTTTTTATTATGGGGTCCACCCTTTTCTGATATAAATGGACTCGTCCTGCTGCCATAAAATAGCCACAGTCAGTCAGAGATGAGGAGAGGAACAAGTAGAGGAACAGAGTGGAAAGTACATAGACACTGTGATTGCACGGATGCAACGAGGTCGACAAGAGAGATACCACTGGACTAAAAGAAAAAAAGCATCGATATAGTTCACAATGGAGAGAGAAATCGACAAAAAACTAGCATTGATGAATGTACTAATATCTCGATCAGAACCTGGGTTCAAGATATCTCTCTACTGTAAGCCAACATTCACCGAACTATACCTCAACTTCGACTCCAACCAAAACAAAAGAAAGTGTAAAAAAAAAGCATTGTCCGAAGTCTACAATATCGAGTAAAAGTCATGTGGCAATCCAGAGACATATGAACAAGAAATGGTCAGTATAAGCAGTATCCTACAATGTAACAACTACCGTGGGTAGATGACAAGACCCCCCATAAACTGGAAAAGATATGTACAAGTTTATAACAACACTCAGAAAACAACCTCGGTCTTCCTACCCTATATGAACAGTTTATTGGGATAGATATAAAAGATCTGTGGTCTATATAACACCAGAGCAACCTTTAGGTGTGGTTTAACACTACGTAAACATCTCTTCCGAGTAGGGCCCCTCATAGAGGAGAACAGGATTAAGGACTGTGCGTACATCATCCCGTGCAGTTGTGGCAAGAAATATGAAGGACAAACAGGCCGTAGCCTGAAGATAAGACTACGGGGACACCGTCAGGACGTAACACGAGGGGAAATAGGAAAATCAGGCATGGCTGATCATATATGAAGGGAAAAGGGAGATCTCCGCCTCTGTAGGATGAAACTGGTATAATAGACAGAGAACATCAGTGAAAAATACGAAAACTTAATGAATCAGCGCTAGGCCACAAAAATCTCCTAAGCCAGCCAAATAGAGACATGAGTGAAATATAGAAACCAGTAATACAGAGAGCTGGTGAAAAACAAAAGTGTGAGTTCAATACTTGGTCAAAGAGGAAAAATAAATAAATAAATAAAAACTTGGAGGCTTGCGAACTAATATCCAAATTCATGACACGTGGAATTAGAACAATATACCACCATGGACTAAATAAATGGTTTGGCTCGAAATTCTAACCTATATCACCTGAAGAAGGCCTGAGCGTACAACGCCCGAAACCTCGTGAATATAGCAATAAAGATCAGGAAAACAGCCCGAACAGTATAATATATATATATATATATATATATATATATATATATATATATATATATATATTCCCCTCGTGTTACGGTTTTACGATGTTCTTGCAGTCTTAAGGGGGCAGCCCGTTTTTCCTTTATATATCTTACCAAAGCTGCTGGGGATCGTGAACACATAGTCCTCAATCAGGTTTTCCTCTATTTCTTAATCGAAAGAGGTGTTTGCGAAGTTTTCAACAACTTTTGAAGGTCGTCCAGATGTTATATAGATCACAGATCTTTTGTATTTTTTTCCGATAATCCCTTCACATAGGTTGACCGAAACTGTTTTCTGAGTATTGTTATCCTCTTGTACCCTTCTATCGCAGTTTGTAGGACCTGCTGTCATGTACCTAGATTAGTTGTTACGTTGTAGAGTACTGCTTATACTAACCATTTCTTGGTCATATGTCTCTGAATCACCACTTATGACTTTTGCTCGATGTTGTAAGCAGCGGACAACCCCTTTCTTTACACTGTATGCGTGTTAGGAGTTGAAGTTGAGGTATAGGTCGGTGAATGTTGGCTTGCGGTATACGGATGTCTTGAAGCTATGCTCTGTTCGAGATATTAGTGCAGTTTGCGAGTTTGTTGTCGTTTTCTCTGTCCATTGGGAACTGTTTCGATGATCCTATTGAGTTCACATGGTTCAGTAGTAATTGGACTTCTTCCTGGGTTGACCAGAGTATGAAGGGGTCATCTACGTAAATTAAAATGTAAGATATATATATAATTTTGGCTTCTAAGAATAAGTTTCTTTTTTAGAAGCGGGTTTAAATAATTTAGAAATATTATTTTTGTTATAAGTTTCCATATTTTAGGACTGACATCATTAGTTAACGATCTTATTTCATATTTCTTCATAACAATTGTTCTCGTCTGGCATTACTACACTACTAAAGTCAAGCGGAACCGAAAAAGTTCTACAGAATTATCTAAATAAATCAAAATAATGTACTTAATTAGATTCTGTGAAAACTGCCTGTACCGAATTATTTAAACAGATGAAAAACAGCAAATTTTAAAATTATTTGCTGTGGCAAATAACAATTCGGAGTAAATAACAAACATTAGTTAATTAGTTTTTTTTTACATGGTAACTCCTTAATGTCTAGAGTTTGAAATTCAAATGGACTTCTCATAATGGTAAAAGGAAATTTAGAAAATTGATGTCTTGCTGAACATCTTATTTGAAATATTATTATAGAATGTGGTGTTGAAGAGAAAAATAACAATAAAATGTACTGCCTAGCGCCAGTGGCATAGCTAACGGGGGGCGAGGGGGGGCGGACCGCCCCGGGTGCCAGCACAGGAGGGGGTGACACAATGTCACCTCCAACAAAATTTTTCAACCAGGCTTTGGTGCCCAAAATAGTCTGAAAACAGTGGTGGAGACACAGGGTTTCGCAGGCGGGCATATGACTCCACCTCCAGAAATAATTTATGACCCCCCCCCATCCAGTTTTGTCCCCCCCGTCAGAAATTTTCTAATAAATTGTCGGTAAATTTGTGAGTAGGAAAAATAGCAATGTTTTCAGCTTTCATGTGTTTCAGTTGCTACAATCTTGGTTACTAACAAGAGACATTGTTGTAACATTTTATTTTTATCGGATGATATGGTGTTTTAACTCTGCATCATTAATAACAACAAAGCGAAATACGAAGCCAAAAGTTCAACAATTTCAGTCTTGCCTGTGTATCAATTCGCTGAGATACATTTTTCCATTGAGTGAGCGATATACTTTTGAATATATCTACTAGTGTTGGGACGATTAATTAGAATCGGAATCGACAATCGGAAAAATCGGAACTTTTGTGGGTATCGGAAACGGTATCGGAAACAAAAAAATAAACTTTGCATAAATTCTCTAGGTAACATTTAAAAGAATGCAGTTGATTTACAATGTTTGAAAAATGCTTAAAAATTAAATAGAACGTTTTTGTCAAGAAAAATACTTTCAAACATCATTGATAATTAAATGGTACCTGTACAGTTGACTCGATAAAAGCCAAGTCAGCCCGGTATTTATCAATCCACCCACGAGGACCGAATGTGGCACAAGGGTATCTCCGAGCGCGTAGGCTCGGCCAAAAATATAGCCTTTGAACCCGCCTAGACGGGTTCAGGCCCTGTCTACCTCCCCGAACGAAACCTTGCCCTTCGGCAAAGCCTCGTCCGGGTTCCTCTCTGCTAATGCAGAGAGTTTGACAGACGCCGACTCGGAAGTTCACAAAGGCAGCGTACTACCCGAAAGCAGAAGTCAGCCCTTCACGACTCGATATTCTAACAGTATTTATACTGGCCCGAGGACTACCGGTGTTCTTTAATTGGCGTCCCCGCTCTTCCTGTATCTCTACATGTCCCCCCACTCCTATGACCACAATACCTAGATTTTGTGGTCACATGTCTGGATAGCTCCGAGTACTCATGCATTGTGGGGACAATGGTCTTGGTGGCTGTGTAACTCTCGTGATTCGCCGTAAAATAGGACTTGATGGGTGTTGGTTTTCCTCCACTTCCATATCTGTGTGGTGCTGGTCCGATATCACCTCATCATCAGTCACATCTACCTCCATCATTTCCGGTATGTCTCTCGGGGGTTCAATACCAATTGTCCTCGGTCTCTGTGGGGGTGGTTGTGGGGTTGATTGTTCGGGCGAATAGTCTGGTATATCTACTACCGGGAAGATTTTCCGGATGAATCGACGATTACGTAGTGTAATTCTGCCACTGCCCTCCAATCCGTTTGTGGATCTAGTACTTTTCATGGAGTAAGGGGAGGTGGTCTTTTATTGGTCGACCGTACAACATTTCCGCTGGCGATAGGCCAAGGTCCTGATGAGTTGTGTTACTGTGTGACATCATTGCGCGGCGATCATGGCGTAAGTGACCATACCCATCGACACAGTCCATCAGTGTTCTTTTGGCTGTTTTTACGGCCAGCTCGGCCCGGTCATTGCTTTGCGGATAGTGTGCGGATGATATGCGTTTTTTTACACCCCAATCTTTTAGGAATGAGTTATATGCCATAGAGTCGAATGGTGGTCCCCCGTCCGATGATATTTCCTCAGGCGAACCGTACGTACAGAACCAACTCCTTAGCGCATCACATATTGCTGTTGCTTTCCCCGAAGGAAGTGTATCGGTCTGCGTACACCATATAGCTTTTACCATGCATGTCAAACAGGTCTGTGACCGTCTTTTGGAAAGGGAATTCCGGGTTCGAAGGTGGCATCAGCGGTTCTCTGGGTTGGGACGGCGCAATAGAATTGCATTTCTGGCACTGTGCCCTCGTTTGTCTGATGCTGGCATCTAAACCGTGCCAAAATAGTCGCTGTCTCGCGTTGGCCATCATCCCATTCACGCCTTGGTGTGCGGAGTGTAACGCTTCCACAACCTCTGCTCTAAGCTGCTTCGGTATTAGAATTTTATTCCCTTTTATGGGTACCCCCTCCAGGGAGTACAATTCGTTTACCATCGGCCAAAATTGTCGGATTTTCGACGGTAGTTCGTAGCGTGACTTTGGGAATCCATCCTGTATATACTTCGTAAGCGTTTGGCATTCCTCGTCAGTAGCTGCGGCTGCCACAATTCTCTCCCAGGTTATAACTTGCAGCTTAGGGTCGTGTGCGTAGGCTGCTTTGATTGATGCCTGTATAGCGCGATCGATCCGCTGAATGCCATCAATGGTAGCTTCTTCGCTGTTCACTAGTGAGGCCGGGTATCTGGAGGTGCAGTCTGGTGCAGCGTTAAGCTTTAGTTTCCTGAGACGTGTTTAATTCGGAACTTGTACATCAAAGACGGGTTCAGGCCTTGTCTACTTCACCGAACGAAACCTTGCCATTTAATTTCTATTGTTTTTCATCAAGTAGTATTAATATTGAATTTTTATTAGGTTAAACATTGAAAATTATAGTTTTCCTTTTTTTGTTTCATCTTAATTTGACTTGCTTTTCAAAATAAGTATTTTGATTGTTAGTCTCTGATTGAAATTAAACAAAATGGATTGGAAATTAATTGTTGACAATCCTTCATTTGATAAAAAAGCAAATTCTCTTCCACTTATATTCTTCAATATACTTTTGCAAAGAATATTGATTTGTGCTACAATAATTGCATAAAACATTCAGTTGGCATTTGTTTTTGCTGTTGAATGAAAAGAAAACTCAATCATAAACCATGTGGTATTTAATGGAGCTTAAAAAACCAGGGTACATGTACACTGATATTTCTGAAGAAATGTTAGCTGCCTTCATTGGTATTTATGAATGTTGGCTTAATCTTCCATAAATAATTTAAGGAAAGAACTGAATTTATTTGAATTATTGTTAACATTATTTTTTTAACTAATTGTTCACCTAATACAAGGCTCAAGGGCTACTCAAGGTAGAGGGTTACTGATTGAAGTTGAGGCATGTAAGAAGAAGAGGTAAAAATGGTTAACTCCCTGTATAGCTCCAGTACCTGACTCCTCATGTTATCCTCTACCATTAAAATAACCAGGTCAGGCTGAAAATGGAGTACTTTTGTTATATTTGGGCAGGAGATGTCTAGTTTTGATAGTCCAGAAGTGGCTCTGAGTCCTTGTGGGTGAGAAATTATTCCTCACCCAACAACCCCTCTCTCTCTTACAGGTGACATGTGGCAAGACTCTTACTGCTCTATCTCTACTTCTATAGAAAGTGCTCACATGAACTGCATTCCTTGCTTCTGTCAGGTCTAAGCCTCATGATTAGGACCTACCATGCCACTCGCATGTAGCAAACCAAGCACATTTCCTCTGTATTCCATCAGTGAGAAGGAAATTACATTAAAATAGCTTGACACAAGCCACTACTCTTTGGAACTGACTCTCGAGATGATGTTTCCCTGATTACTACAATCTTAACCTGTTCATATAGAGACAACCATTATCTTCCCCTCCTATTCATATAAACTACCCCTGAACATAATCTTCTATCTTGAGTGGACACCCAGGTTTTTATTTTTTTTACTTTTAAAAAAAAAGAAAAAAAGTGCTATTTTAGAGGATATTTACAAAAGATAACTGTTACCTCTAGACTTTAGTTGTTAAAGGTGTGAGTATTTTTGCCAAGCATTGTCTGCCTGTGTCCAGGTGTCCATTATTTTGGCTTTAGGGAATATTTTGCATTAATTTTTTTCTTGTTCCTGTGATGCCATTTCTTGTTCATTCCTAATGAACCAGAGTGTGGTATTTTGAACACTTGCCCATTTCTTCTGTAGCATGTTTTCTTCTACTAATCTCCTACTTGTGGGTATGACAATAAACCACATTGGACAGCAACACCTCTGACTAGAAGGTTTTGAGGAGTGTAGAACCACTTCCTAACTACACCTGTTAGGGCCCCAGCTATGGGCAAATAGAGAACCCACTACAATTTCTTAAATTAAACTGTATTCCAAAATATAACTTCAACAAAACTACAGGGTGTGATGGATAAATTGTCTAAATTATACCCCCCCCCCCCAAAAAAAACCCCACTGACCTCGATAGGTTAGGGGCGATTATTGACAAAAAAAAAACATAACCAAAACAATTCTTAATGACATTGTCTTTTTTATTTTTTTTTATTTTGCTTCTCCAGAGGGTGTGGAAAAATTGACGGTTCAGGTGGGAGGAGTAAGGTACTTACCTTGGTTGTTGTCTTGAACATTAAAAGTTGTTACCTTCTATTTACAAATTTTTAATGTCCAGTACAACAACCCAGGTAAATATCTTACTCCTCCTAACTGAACCATCAATTGTTCCACAATGGTGCAGAGTCCTGTTGCCAGACATATAGGGCCTTCCAACAGTCAACTTCTTGACCCAAGGCAGCCCTACCTCCACTTGATATAGGCTTCTGTGTTGAGACTGAGGCCCTGTGGGAAGTTGAATGGAGTCATAATATCACTATAACTTGTGATCACTCCAAACACCTTCATATAATCACGATTAGACTCATCCAACTCTTTCCAAATCCTCTGTACTGTCCTTAGATTGACACCCAAACACTCTGCAATGTTTGTATTGGAGCTTCTGCATGAATGTCAAGCAGTACAGCATGCCATTTCCAAATTTCTGGAGAAGGTAATTGTCATGGTGCTTTTTTTCTCACAGATTCTCTTTTTCCCAAGTAACTCTACTATAGTGTTCAGTTGACAAAATCAAAAACAATGTGCATGTATGAAATTAAAAATATAAAATAGCGACAATTTACCCATCGTACCCTGTACAAAATAACACATTACCACCTGCAGCAATCATGTTCACACAAAAATGTATATGCACAAAAGCTGAGTATCTGCCATATATTCAATTTTGAAAGATGATGATGATGATGGCTGGTTGGAACAGATACCACACTTTGAGCCTCATCATTTTGACTATAGAAAGCATAGATTTATTGTATAAAAAGACAATTGTGGCAGAAAGTGAGGTGATGTTGGTCATCTCTATCATAAATTTAGCTAATCTGATTCACAACGCATTCATTCATTGATCATGGAATGCTATTTTTTGCTTTAATGCCTTTTTATACCCTGAACCAGTCTTTATGCTGTTTAAGCTTTTTTGCTTCCAGTTATTTTAAAAAAATGTGGGAATGCCATCAGGATATGACAAAAGCATTAATTCTTGGTTTCGTCATTTCAGCAGTTTTTACCATTACTTTTAGAAGAAATGTATTTTAATTTCCAGGCATTTAAAACTTCTTAAAAAATTACAGTGATGTTATTATGAAGGGAAAAGGTAAGGTTATTGTATTGGCAAGATTATGTTCATCTAGATTATGTTCATCTTTGATCAAACTCTGGCAAATCAGAATTTTTTTTCAGAAACCAGCAATAATATATTAGAGATGGTTCTATCTGTAATTTGATTATTAGCAAATAAGGTGACTTACTATTACTCTGAAATCACTTTTATGAAGATCAACTAACATGAAAATATAATTATTTTACATCAATTATGTTTAGTCAGAAGATTGGCATCTGCATTTATTGATTGAACAATAAAAGAAGACTAGCATTTATATTATAGGGACTCTTATCTTCATTGTCATATTCACTATGTTTTGGCTGTTGTATGCTGCAGCCTTCTTCAGGATTGGTTTTAATTTGGTTTAAATGTACATCTCTGAGATAGAGATTTATGATTACTTACATTATTTATACTGTTATTGTACACTTTGACCACCTTCAGGTGATTAGAATTTCAAACCAAACACTTTATTTCATCCACTGGGGGTATATTGTTCTAGTTCCATGTGCCTCTTCCAGATGTCTTGGTTATTTCCTTTTAAATCAACTCTCTCTTCATCACTGATGTGGCTTGGTATTGAACTCACAACTCTTTGGGACTAATAACTAGATCTAACGAACATCTTTATCCACTGGGTTATGTCTCCTGGAGGACATTTGTGTGGGACTGTCTCCTGGAGGATATAGAAAGCTCATATTACAATTTTTTTTATTCATTGCTTTTCACTAGCACTCTTATTACTGTTTCTCATATTGTATTCATTACTATCCTTGGTCAGCTCTTGTAACCTACTATCCCAATTTGTTGGAGCTGCTTTCATGTAACCAGTGTAGTTGTTACATTGTAGGGTACTACTTATACTGATCATGTCTTGTTCGTATGTTTCTGGGTCGCCACTTATGACTTTTGCTTGATGTTGTTAGCAGCAAACAATACCTTTCTTTAAACTGTATGGATGGTGGGAGTTAAAGTTGAGGTAATGTTTGGTGAATGTTGGCTTGAGGTATATGGATGTCTTGAACCCCCTGCACTGTTTGAGATATTAGTACAACCAGGAAGGCAAGTTTGTTGTCATTTTCTTATTCCATTGTGAACTCTTTTGACTTACTGAGTTCACATGGTCCAGTAATAGCTAGATATCCTCTTGGTGTGACCACAGTATGAAGGTATCATCTGTATATCTCAGCCTTGGGGTTGTCTTTAATGGTGTTGATCCAAATGGCATTTCCTCAAAGTATTCCATATATAGGTTTGTAACTGCTGGTGATAATGGCAAGCACATTATTAGGCCCTCATCCTGTCAATATATGTCTGATCTCATTCTGAAGTACATTGTTTGCATACAGAAAGTCAGCATCTCTTGGTATACTGGTCCATTCTACTAGGGAATAGTCCAAGGCCAGTTTGTCCCTAACTACCAAGAGTGCCTCATCCATGGATACCTTGGTGAACAAACTCACCACATCCAGGCTTACCATCTGGTTGGATTGGATGGGAGCATCTTTCATTATTTCCATGAAGTGGGAAGAGTTCTGAACATATGATCATGTCTTTTCGATTAATGAATTGATTATATCTACTAGGAAGCAATTCAGAGGATGGCACACAGAGCCTTGACAGCTAACAATTGGCCTGAGCAGAATACCATCTCTGAATCTTTTGGAAGATCATATATGTGAGGTAGCTTAGTGTAATGCTGTGACAACTGCCTGTATGTCTTAGGAGCGATGTGGTCCTTGTTTCTGATTACGATCTGTGACAGTTTGCATACTGTTTTCATTCTAGGATCTTTCTTTACTGTAGCTGCCATTTGCAATGAGGTCTTCCAGTTTTTCTGCATATTCTTATTTGTCCATAACTATAGTTGCATTGCCTTTGTCAGTTGGTAGTCTCTGTAGAGTTCTGATTTCCAGCCTCTCCAGTTTCATGATGTTTGATTTGGGTGGCTTAGCTTTCTACAGTGTCTGTCTCACTTTCCATCTTAGTTCATCCATCTGAGACTGAAGCAATTTCAAGGCTATTTCTTTGATTCAAGCAATGATGTTCAAGTATGGTATCCACCTGATGGATGTGGTGAAGTTGAGATCCTTGTTTAGAACTGACTTCTCAGAGCTACTCAGCTGGTGTTGACTACTGCCTTTACTGATTGGTGAAGGACTTTGTATGTCACCTAATCTTTCAATTTACTTAATTTTTAAATAAAGGGTTCAGTTCACAATTCCAATCACCTGATGAAGGCTGGAGCATACAATGGCCAAAACGTTGGGAATATGAAGATAACAATGTTATCAGTCCTGACCTGGCATCTAAGCTTTACTCACCTTCCAACCACCATGACATTGCTTCTTGGTGCCTTTTCTATAAATATTTTCATGGTAATTCTTCTGATTTGCTTTTCTCTTTGGTACTTTGACTTTACAAATTTAAATGAAGTACTAGAATGGCAGCTAGGTCTCATTTTATCAAAGTTTTTTGTGATTTTTCCTTTTGTGGTTTCTATAAGCTTTCCTCTCTGCATTGTATATGAAGGATACTAATGTAAAAGTCAGAACAGAATCTATTTTGTTGTTGTTTCTTCTTGGCATGTAAGGCATTGTTTACTCAGAACTGCTTGACCTGAACAGGACTAGCATTACCAAAGGTAGTGTAAAATTATAGCTGATTTAGATGCCAAAGCTCAATTGCTTGTTGCACTGTTAACGTATTGTATAAAGATTGTTGCATTTGGGTTGAGGGATGTTAAACTTACCAGACTGGGCATCCTCTGATTAGCAGCTTCTGTGCAGAAAATTTTCAAGTATCAGAGATTTTGAAATGCCAACCATTCTGTAAAATTTTAATGCATACCATTACATTAATCACAAAGGAATCTGATTTGTTTTCACATGTTGTCAGTTATTGATGAAGAATGATGTTTGATTATATTGAAGAACTGTTTTATTTTTGAGAAGGAAAAAGTATCTGTAGGAAAGGTTTGAAAACTTTATTACCCACTAAGTAATTGAGAGCATGAATGTTGACCTTTTGTTATTAATTTGATCAAATAAATCTTGTAAGTAGACAAGGCTATTTTCATACCTTTTTTTTTGTCAATTGATTGATAAAAATCATGACAAAAAGCATCAGTCTAATTTGAGAGTTTGTTCACATAATATATTAGGTGTCTCTTGCTGAGAAGCATTTTTAATCTTAGAAACTTGAATCAATGCATGGTGGGGGTGAATTGCAACTTATACAGTATCTACCTTAAATTATTTTTTTTTTTTTGCAGATTTAGCTAACTAAAACTGTTAATGCTTGGTGATAAAGAATTTTTGTTTGTTATCACTTAATTTTGATATTTTTTTTCTTATGAATCAGTCTTTGTTATTATGGGATGTAGCAGATGTAAAGCTGTTGAATTTTAGTGAGTCATTCTAAATTTTATGAAATCACTGACTGGATTTTGATCCTGAAGCAAATAAAATAAATTAATGTAATAGTTTAATTAAACTATTTAAAATCCTGTCTGAAAGATAATTAATATAATTCTTTTGATGATAATCAAAGGAATTTGAAGGCAAACAACAGCCATCTGATTGTGGCTCTGGCCAGCAAGCATGTACTGTATTTATTTACCCACTTCTGACTACCAGTCCTTTATTGATCCATTGAATAGTCCCATCAACCCCCAGGGGCTGATATTGACCACTTTGGAGACCTCTGCACTAGAACATTGCTGGCAAAAATTTAGTGATCTGGAAGTAATCAAGTCTAGAAGTTTATTTCCAAGCTGTCGTTACTGCCTCCTGATTGCCATGATGCCTTTGATGAAAACATGTGGAATGGATTCAGATATATATTACTCAATCATGGCATTTATAAAATGCAAATGTCGCTAGAGTTTTTAGTTCAACTAGAAATGTCTCTTAATTGTTGTTTATATATTGTGAAAATTGTCCTGGGTATGCTGATAAACTACATCCAGCAGCAAGGCCTATGATCAGAAAGTTTTGAGGAGTGTAGAGTTGCTGTTGTTCCTGGGTCCATTCTGATTTGGGGTGGTAGCACCTGTTAGGGTCCCAGCTATGGGTAAATAGTTTTCTCTTTCCCTTGATCTGGAGTTGGAATACTAGAAATGAATGGGTTTTTTGTAATAATAATACCATCAACACAAATTCAGTATATAAAGAGCACATTCACAAAACCTGATTCCAAAAAACTAAAATTTCCTCTTAATGGGGCTACCTGTTTGCTGTGGGTGGTGACTCGTGATGCCTGAGGACAGAGTCCTGGTGACTGAGTGATTCCTGATCCGGTATAAAATGACCAGGAGTTTCCACAACACATCACTTCAGTCCCTACCTGGGATAGCCATGTGGATGGAATAGCCCAATCCATTCCAATCGGCTAGTCACATAGTGGCAAGGGCTAGTTGGGATGTCCAACAGGGCCATGTAACCTTACATCATACTATACTTGGGTAGATATGGTGTGGGAGTGCAAGTGCTCATATCCACTCTCATCACAACTATACTGTCTGTGTAGCCTTGGTAGATTAAGGCGAATGGGATTAGTCCCCCCTGATAGCGTCCCTTAAGAATGAACTCTGAGGTGGGTGGGGAGCACAGACAGTGAATACAAAAATTAAAATTATATGACTATGTCTTATATGCGAACCAAGAGACGATATGAGACTTCTGAAAGCGAAAATGAAATAAAAAAGAAATCAGTTTCCAACTTTCATTGTTGTAGAATCAGTAGAGGGTGATATATCAAAAGTATTTCCTTTTGTGTTGCAAATGGCTATTTCAGACATGATCAAACCACAGTCTTAAAAAAAAAAAAATAATAATACTCTATTAATTCAAGTGATATCCAAAAAAGACGCAGAGAAATTGCTAAAAATGAAGCAAATTGACAACAATAAAGTCAAGGCCTACCTCCATCAATTTCTTAATTCATCAAAAGGAGCAATAAAATGCCCAGAACTGTCATTTTGTTCATCAGAAGAAATTGAAAATGACAATACCCTAAAAAATGCAAAGAGTAACAGACATTAAAAGAATGCAAGTAAAAAGAAATGACAGAGTAATAAACACCAACACTTTTTGACATTCAAAGAGCCGACTCTACCAAAAGAAATAAAGATAGGTTACACAATAGCCAAGGTAGAGCCATGCATTCCTAATCCCCGTAGATGTCATAAATGTCAAAAATTTGGTCATCTTCAAAATGTTTGTATGAGAATATCAGTCTGTTGAAGATGTGGGGAACCAGAAACTGAGCCTGAATCACCTTGTGAAAGGCCTCTTTATGTCTAAACTGTAAAGAAAAACATCTAGCAAACTCCAAAGAGTGTAACATTTGGAAAAAGGAAAAGGAAATAATTAGAAGAAAATACATGCAAAATATCTCCTTCCAAGAAGCCAGGAAATAGGTTGAATCTAATTCACTTCAAGCATCATATGCAAATATCGCTAAAATATCAAATCAACAAAAAGTCATCCAAGAAAACAAAGCATTAAGAAGCCAAGATCTTATAACTCTTATTAATGAATTAAAAAGTTTAATAGAACTACTAAATCACTCATAAATCAAACTCTCATAGACAAAAAAAATCCTGTCCTGTCAACCTCAAACAAAAACGTCTCTACATGTCCAAAACAATTAAATCCTGAAATTCTAAACCAAAGTACAAAAATCTAAAAAATAGAAACTTCTAAATGTTCTTAAGAGAATCAAAACATACAAAAAAAAAAAAAAAAAACTCAACTTTTAGGGAAGAATCAAGAGAAATGGACATAGAGGAACAATACTTTAGCCCATCACAAACAAGGGAATGGTCATCATTTATACAAAGATCATTAAAAGAACCACCATCAACTGCAATCAAAAATGACCCTACATCTACAAAACTATTAAACCTGAAAAATCCAAACAAAAAAAAAAAATCCAAGAAATAGAAATGTTGAATCATTCTCAAGAGAATGAAAAGATACAAAAAAAAAAACAAACTTGACGGTTATTGAAGAACCAAAAAAAAATGGAAATAGAGGAACAAAACTCTAGCCCATCAGAAACAAGGGAAAGATCATCATCTAGACAAAGTTCATTAAATGAACCGAATGGTAAAACTAAGGGAGCGAAATCAAACAAAGTAGAAAAAAAAGTTCAAAGAACAAAATATAACAAGAAACAAAATACTAATAGTCTGGAGAATATAGAAATGATGGACTCTTCACCCATAAAAAAAATTTGGACATGAAAAATTCATAATTCATAATCAAGATGCAAAACATTATTCAATGGAATTGTAGAGGATTAAATGCTAACATAAATGATCTCCTCCTTACAACAAAGTATCAGCCCATGGTCATTTGCCTACGCGAAACTTTCTTAAAACCAAATGATAAAATAAAAATAAAAAATTACTCTCAATATAATTACATAAATGACACTCAACAGAGGGCATCTGGAGGTGTATCAATTCTAATAAGAAATGACATCCCTCAAAGCAAAATAGCACTAGAAACCAAACTTTAAGCAGTAGCTGTAAAAGCTACCCTACATTGAACTGTAAAGATCTGCTCTATTTACATCCCACTGCATGAGCCTATAGAAGAAACCAACTTAAATAAACTAATAGAACAATTACCAAGACCATTTCTATTACTTTAACAGTCACAATATTATATGGGGAACACAAACAAAAAAGGGAAAAATATGGAAAATGTTAACAACAATTTATGTCTACATAAGACTAATACATATTTACATCCAGCATTAGGTACATATTTAGCTATTTACCTATCACTGTGTGATCCTGCTATATTTATGGATTACAATTGGAAAGTTCTCGATGATTCATGGGGTAGTGATCACTAGCCAATAATATTGAATACTTCAGAATCGATGGAAATCCATCTACCCAGATGGAAACTAAACAAGGTGGATTGGAAGGAGTATAAAAAACAGTGTCATCAAAAACTCATAGATAAAGGAAATGGGGGGAAAAATCTATGGAATATTTTATGGAAACATTAATGGCAATAGTAAGAAAATGCTAATAAAAAAGCAATGAATCAAACATCAAAGACCATGGTTCAACAAAGATTGCAAAAAAGCAATAAGACTTCATAGAGCAGCACTAAGAAAATTCAATACTCAACCAACAACCAACTTAGATTTATTCAAGCATAAAAGAGCAATAGCACAAAAAAATCTTTAAAGAGGCAAAAAGAAAATCATGGAGAGATTATATAAGTAAAATAAACTCAAATACGAAACCCAAAAAAGTTTTGGAACATCAGTTTGGAAAATCACTGGTAAAAATTTATCCCCTCCTTTAAATCATTTTTCACAAAATAATATTAAAATAACACGTAAAAAGACTATAGCAAATTTTCTGGCAGAAACTTTTAAAAACAATTCCTTGAGTGAAAACTATTAGCAACAATTTAAAAAGATTAGACAGGATGCAGAAAAAAAACCAAAAAAAAGGCAGAACTTTAATTCAAATAACAAAGAAGAATATAATGAGCCTTTTACTCTAGAGGAACTCATAAATGCCATAAGGGAATCACATACTGGGCCAGATGAAATTCATTATGAATTTCTTAAACAACTCCATCCAAAATTAATAAAATATTTGTAAAATGTATTCAACGAGATATGGTTTAAGGGAAAATTACCTAATAGCTCAAAACAAGCTATTGTGATTCCTATACCTAAACCAGATAAAGATAGATCGGATCCCAAAAACTTTTGACCTATAACGCTAACAAGTTGTGTATGAAAACCTTAGAAAGAATAATAAATAAAAGACTGAACTGGTATCTTGAAACTAATGGTTTAATTTTCAATCTCCAGAGTGGTTTTTGAAATAAAAGACAACATCGTTAGACTAGAAACTTTCATTAGAGAAGCTTTTATTAAAAAACAACATGCAATAGCCATTTTCTTTGATTTAGAAAAGCCTTATGAGACAACTTGGCGGCTGGGAATAATGAATGACTTATACAAGTTGGGATTAAAGGGTAGATTACCCAATTTGATAAATGACTTTTTATCTGATAGAAGTTTCAAGGTTAGGGTTGGATCAACACTCTCAGACTCAAAAATCAAGGTGTTCCACAAGGTTGTATCCTATCTGTCATAATATTTAACATAAAGATAAACAACAATGATAACTGTCTGAATCAAGGTGTTGATGGTTCACTATACATAGACGACCTTCTGATTTGCTACAGATCAAAGAACATGCATACAGCAGAACAGCAACTGCAAATGTGTCTAGATAAATTAAATCAATGGACCATTGCAAATGGCTTTAAATTCTCTCCAACCAAGACAAAATGTATTCATTTCTGTAATCAGAAAAATGCACAATGACCTAACCCTGAAAGTGGAAGGGAACAAAATCGAAATGACAGATCATCATAAATTTCTGGGAATATTCTTTGATAAAAATCTGACATTCATACCTCACTGACTGGGGGCTGATCATATATCACTCCTAAAATTATATAGAACTCTAATAAGATCTAAATTGGACTATGGATGTTTCATATATGGTTTGACTCAGAAATTCTATCTAAAATCCATGAATCTATACACCACGCAGGATTAAGACTGGCTCTGGGTGCTTTCAAAACATTACCCGTAGAAAGTCTATATGCAGAAGCCCATGAGGCACCTTTAAAGTTGAGACATGAAAAACTAGCATTACAATATTATCTAAAACTGAAATCATGTCCAACTAACCCTGCATATCACTGTACCTTCAACCCTAAATAAGAATTTCTTTTCGATAAAAAAGAAAATGCTGTCAAACCTTTTGGCCTTTATATGAAAAAGCTAGTCAATGAAACACAATTAAATCCAACTATTATACTTAAATCTACCAACTCAAAAAATCCTTCCTGGTTAATGAAGTACCCTACAATTTTAAGCCTTACCAAATATTCCAAAATTAATTCTAACTTATCGAATTATATGGAAGAAATTCATAATGTTCTACAAACTCACCCAAACCATAAGCATATATACACAGATAGTTCTAAAATGTTGCACAGAGTGGGGGGTTCTGCTATACTTGACAACATAATAATGCAGAAAAGATTGCCAGACAATGCCTCAATCTTCAGTTCAGAAGCCACAGCCATACATCTGGCTTTAGATATTATAAAATCTAGTGAGTCAGATAGATTCATCATCTGTTCTCACAGCTTTGAAGAATAAAAACCCCTTAATTAATAATTTATTAAATAAGTTTGACTCCATTTATAAGGAAAAAGATACAGTAATAGTTTTATGCTGGATAAAGAGCCATTTTGGCATACAAGGAAATGGAAAAGCAGACAAAATGGCCAAGGAATCTCTGAACATGGCTCTCTCTAAAGTAATGTTGCCTCACACTGACTTCAGACCCTGCATAAACAGGACCATTAAAGACAAATGGCAGCAAATATGGAACAACAGTGATAACAAAATCTTTTCAATATTCAACCTATCATCAGTAAAATAACGGCAAGTTCCAGAAAGATAAGGAGAGAGGAGTTGATTCTAGCCAGACTCCATATTGGTCACACACACATAACCCACCAACATCTCCTAAAATATGAGGTACCTCCAACATGTCCCATGCCAAGAATCTTATACAGTCAAACACATTCAACTAAACTGCCATAATCTCCAATGAATCCGTAGTAAACACTATAAATCGGATAACCTAAAGGATCTATTCGAAAATACTAATCCAAGTAACATCATAAATTTCACTAAAGAAATTGCGATCTACAGAAAAATCTAAAAACAACTAAAAAAAAAAAATGCATTTTTGAAAAACAATATTTTTGAAAAAAAGAAAAATATATATTACCAGCAATACATAATTGAAAGAAAATTATTACCAGAAATAATATTTAAAAAAAAAAAAAATTACCAACAATAAAAATTTTGTTGGCATAAAATGACTCATTGAGGTTGATATGCCATAAAATCAAAACAAACCAAAGAAACATTGTGAAAAAATGCCAAGCAAAAAACCTATTCTTTGATTTAATTTATATTATCTTCAGTCTCTAGAGCATCATCCTATTCTGGTTTTGGATTTGATATATGTGACAAGTAGGTTAAGATTCTGCAACCAGAGATTCTACAAAATTATTTAAATTTCCCAACCAACACTTGCATGTTTTGCACCATCAAATGAATTTGAATCTGTATTAAATTGTTTGGGCCTTGTGAACTTTTCCATGATGCTTACTGTCTTTGTTTAAGGCAATTTACTATATATAGTGTGTCACAAAGGAACTACAACATGCCTAAATCCTCCAAAATTTTCACCCATGTCTAAATGAGAGTGCATTTATATTTAAAAAAAAAAAACTATTTTGGAGTCTTCATAGGAAACAAATTATTTCGTATTTGTTATAAAGCATTTCCCAAATTTTCTTGACATGTTATCTGCATCATGGGCCAAAGTTTGAAACTAATAAACAACAAAGGAAAATACAATGGCAAATGAGTGAAATTGATGTGAAAAAAATTTCAAGACAACAATTTTTAGGGATTGATAAACACATTAATTTGGTGAATTCTCAAATTTTGTTATTTATTAACACTTGTAGCCTAAAATGTTACCTCCATTAAACTGGAAATTTAAACACAGGGTCATTTTGTCCTCAATGGGAAGTAACTTCTCTTAGACGTTTCTTATTTGTTTTTCAATTTAATTTGTTGGATATTGTTAATTGCTGCTTCTTACCATATTATTGACAGAATATACACATATGCTATTTTCAGTATATATTTATTTTATATTTCATTATACCTATTTTGAAATTACTGTTTTTTATATTGGCATATTTATTTCCCTTAGACCATAATTTTATTCTTCTAAATTGCAATAATTTGATATTGAATTAAATCAAGAATTTATTGTAATTCTGGAAATTTATTATAATTTGAAAATATCAGGTTTATTTGTGAAATATAGAGCAATTACAAAAATACAAAAACCTAAACACATTTTCAATCAAGTGGAATTTAAGTGTTTTCAACATTTATGTCATTGTCACCAAATGGAAACTGGCTATATAATTATTTCTATTTGTGATGTGGGTAGGTGCAATATATTAATTTCAGCATTTTCAGATTTCTCCCATATAATATCTACACAATCTTTTCCTGCATCTAAGCCTAATTCTCCTCATACCAAGCACAACTGTATGGCTTGTAAAAGACTATAGCAGTGTTTATATAATATTATATATGTTTATATCATTATAAACAATTATAGCAGTGCTATCATTCATAGTTCAAATTGTAGATAAGAAGAGATGTTGTTAACTAAAATGACATTGTGAAGTACTACAGATGAAAGCAAGATCCATTAAAATGTGCTGTTAATATGAAATAAGTCTGAGGTATGTAACAAATTAAAAGTATTGTTGAATCAGTGCAAAAATAAACTTGATTAATCAAGTAGATTTTCAATTTAATGGCTCATGTTCTACTCTAACAGACCATTACTACTCTGAAGTTTGGTGAATTTGGTCCATACTAAGTACTCCATACTTACAGTTTTGTTCCATACTAAACTAAACTGTAAATCTCAACAATAAAACCATGATTGTATTGTTTTGAATGATCTCCTAAACATTGATTTTATGAAGTCAGTGATCTTTCCAATGAAAGAAATTCAAATTTTCTAATAGGGTATTGTCTATCCATTACCAATATTTCATTATACTGATTTCCCAATAATGATATCAAAATATCTCCTAATAATTTGTGCTCTTTTAAATACCAAGTGTCTTCAATTAGCCAGTTTGATGATACCATCAATTTTCAAGGAATTGAAAGGAAAGACTAAATGAAAGCAAATTATATTCCAGAAGTAATAATAATAAAACGTTAAATCTGAACAACTTGATCAGTTTAGGTTTCCCTTGTTTTAAGGAAAACAATTTATTATGGAGTAATTCTGAAAATCTTACAAAATCTTTGACTTGCAAACATAAAAAAGGATATGATTGATATTCAAATAAGTAGCAAAAAACTTTCTCATATTTCAAAAGAGATGCAGACTAATTGTTCTTTAAATGTTTTTCTTTAACCAAAACAATAAGACCAACCATATTCCAAAGAAGAGTGATTCATCATGGAGAACTTAGACTGCACACATAATTGACAATCTTTATTTAAAAAGAAAATAATTATACCTGAAATAGATGATAGAATTTAATGAATATTTTGGTAAAATGCAATGCTAATAACTGAAAGTTGTTTATCTTTTTAATTTAAATAGAATTTACATGATTTCACATGATTTCTAAACCTTGAGATTTTAAATTTAGACTTACTTTTAATGTTTGCAGCAGCTTCCATCATGTAAATGTTGTGACAAACATTTATTAAAGTCATCTAAATCAAGCACATGGCCCAAATTCAGTGAGAACTATGCTCACAACAATGAGAAACTGAGCTATTTGACGTAATGTAATGGTTAGTAAATTTATTTCACCAAATCAGTTACAGATAAGTAGTGAGTTCAATGTAATGAGTTGGTCGGTCAACTTGACACCCCCAAAGCGAGTGGAGGTGAGCAGGCGCGGGAACTGTGATTGGTAGCTGGCTTGTTGGTGTTTTGCATAGGTGAGTTACCAAGCTCTATATAAAGGGCTGGAAGGAGAAGGAGGGCAGTTTTTCAGTCTCAGAAGTGGAGACTCTGCCCGTCGCTACGTCAGCAGGAGAGAAAGAGACGAAATCATTCATCTTTTCGTGACACATTCCAACACAAGCTATTTCGGCATTTACTTTGTCTCTAGCAAGATGGCGGAAAGACCGTTCGACATAAAACTGATCTTCAAATTCAGTGGTGATACGAGTGGACAGTCTGTGGTTGAATGGATCGAAAAGGTGGAACTGGTCTGCGAATTATGCGAAATCATGAAGATTGAACAGATTCTTCCACTGCGCTTGAAAGAAGGCGCCCTTGCTGTGTATAGGCAGTTGAGCAAAGAACAGAAAAGTGACATTGAGCAAATAAAGCGCGCTCTACTAACCACATTTGGAACTGACCGGTTCGTGGCCTATGACCAATTCCAGGCACGGCGTCTGCGACCTGGCGAGACAGTAGACGTATATTTGGCGGAATTAAAGAAGTTCGCCGTACCGACCACACCGCTTCCTGAAGAATGCATGACCTTTGCCTTCGTGTCTGGATTGCCTAGTCATGTTAAGCAGATACCCCGCGCATCATCCAGAATGGAAGACATGACGTTCAATCAATTGTTGACCAGAGCCCGTGCTATCATGATCGACGAAGAAGAGGCTGATGAACCAGTGGCCGCAGTCGTTCAGCCAATTGAAGTCAAAGAGGATCCGACCCCAGCCATCCGTCACCATGGCGATGTCACCTGCTATCGGTGTTCTGGGGCGAATCATTTTGTGAAAGACTGCCGCTATCAACGCAAAGAAATGCGCAGCAGGTCGGCACGAAGGGCACATCTCGATCTACGATGTTTCCAATGTCATAAAGTAGGTCACATTGCCTCTAAGTGTCCGGGAAATGGAATGGGGGATGCGACATCAGCCGGTCTCTTCTCCGCACCGAACATGAAAAGGGTGCTCCCTGTGATTAAGGTGCGGCGCATCAATGGAATAACGCGTACCGCTTTAGTAGATTCGGGCTGATCTCGGTCACTCACGAACGGTTCGATTTGTCGACAGTGGAGCAGACAAAAGATGGACGTACTAACGGCTGATGGAAAAGCTCTCAGAAGCCGGGGAGTTGGAAACACCAAACTCACTATCAACAACGGTAACCCCATCACAGTCAGTGTGTTGGTTGTGGACAGCGCGTTATTAGGTTTTGATCTGCTCCTTGGGATGGACATTATTAAGGAGCTGGGCGGCGTACGCATCACAGAGGCGGGCGAAGTCGAGTTTTCTGATCCGCCCATATGTGCTGCTTTGAGGATTACCGAACCTGTCTTCAGTGCAACTTTTGACCAGCGCAGGCGCGTATGGACCGCAACGTGGAAGTGGGTGGGTGGACGAACGCCCACACCACTGAAAAATAGAATACCCGGTTCCAGGGCATATCAGAAGCGAATACGAAAAGGAATTGCAACTTTGGATAGCAAACGGCTGGCTTGCGCCGTACCTCGAGGAGGAGCTAGGGCCGCCTCGAGGACTTATTCCGTTGATGGCAATAGTGCAAGAGAATAATGGGAAAGTGAGACCGGTCATGGACTACAGGGAATTGAATACTTTTGTAGATGCATATACGGCCAACGCGGACGTTTGTGCCCAGAAATTGCGGGAATGACGACAGCAATGGAGCAACGTGGCCACCCTCGATTTAAGAAGAGTCTACCTCCAAGTCCGAGTCCACCGATCCTTTCAGACTGTCATGGTAAAAGGACAGAGATATTGCTTCACTCGATTGGGATTTGGTCTTAATGTGGCTCCAAAAATCATGCCAGCGATTATGAATGTGGTCATGTCGCAGGATCAGGAAATTCGAAAGGGCAACGTCATCCTACATTGACGATGTTTACGTCAATGAAAACGTGGCCTCTTCAACGAGGGTTAAGAAACATCTGGAGCGCTTTGGCTTGGTGTGCAAGGCCCCAGAAATGTATTGACATAGTTATAAGCATCTGTGACAAGCAAGAGTTGTGTTGATAAGGGTAAAAATGGTAAATAGTAAAAAAGTAATGGTAAAGTTTTAAAATTTGTTTTGAGTGTAGTGTGGTATGTCTGCGTGTGTGTTTGTGTGTAACTTAACTAGACAAAAATTGGTGTGCAGTTGTTTTTTAATAAATGCATAAATTTGGCTTTAATTAGTAATCTCTAAGTGTGTGTAAATTATGATATCTCTCTCCTCAGCATATTATCCTACAAAAATGCTGATGTGAAATCAATTGTCTTGTCTCAATTTGCAAATCTCATAACAAATGTTGCTAACATCACCAGAGACATAGCTTTTTGGCTGCAGGTTGGAGAATCTGTTTAAAAAATATTAAAATCTTCTTTCACCTTCATGCACACAAAAGAATTGGATCAAAAGGACGTTTTTTTTTTGTTTTTTTGTTTTTACATTATTATTTTAACTACTTTCACTCCATTGGCAATGTTTTTTTATAAAAAGCAATGATTTGAATTTTAATAAAATCCAAGCATATGAAAGTGAATTAATGCATTTTTTGTTTGAGAACTTAAAGCTAAAATATTAAACACTATTTATTCATAAAGGTGTTTATTTACAAGAATAATTTTAAATTTACAACATTATAAAAATGCTAACCAGCTAATACATTGTTTATTATTTATTAATTTGAAAAGAAATATTTTTATTCACAAATTTATTAAATGTGTGATCAAGAATAAACAGATAATGAGTAACTGTTATTCTAAATTTTGAAAAAAAAAAAAAAAATTTGCAAAGCATTTCTTTTGTCCAACAATTTATTTATATGTTTATAAAATTATAAATAAATATTGCCAAGGGAGTGAAGATAATAGAGAATAAAAAAACGTCCTTTTGTAAGCCCAAAAGTTAAAGCTTGCCAAATCTTCGGCATAACATGGGCAACAAGGCAGGCATATGTTATTTTCTGATTCTTTCTTTTTTAGTTATCACTCACATTTCTAACCAGTGAAAGGCACAGATTCATATACTTGTGGGGAAAAAAGGAATGGCTTACCGCCCAAACGCCCTCGCGTCTGTCTGGCCTGTGGGTTAAGAAAGGAAAGGATCCAAGATGGCGTCCGTGACTTTTAATATTTACGGTCTCGTGCGGTCACGCAAAGTCGCGTTACACGCATGGTAATGAGGTGTTTCTGGACTCCATAAAAGCAGGTCGCTTGGAAAAATGAACAGAACAGCATTTCACCAGTGTTCGGTGTACATGGCTTTGCGTTGCAGCATGTGAGACATTTTCCGACGGAAAGAGTTGCGTCCCTTTCACCCTTGAATTTGACACCCTTGCTACAATACTTTACAATTTTTCATATTTTGCAGGATTATGGCCTAGTGGATTAAATAGTTGGTTTGTGAATTTTGTGACATAGTAATGTTATAGACAAGCGTATGGTTGCAAGAAAGAAATACAACAGCAGAAATAGATCTACGTGATTTATTTCAATAGGAACGTTTGATTTTGGGACAGCTACCTTGTGGTATAGTTCATAAGCCGGCTGCCGGCCTGAGTTGATCTCTCATAGTAGCTGGTTGGCGTGGCGCTACTGCTGCTGACTGCTCAGACCGACCGTGACCGATCTCTTCCCTGGCCTCCTGTTGACTGCTGTTGTACTTCCCCGTGCGACCCCTTTTATGGCTTAACAGGCTCAAAAAACGACGCGAGTATAATTAGGAGGGAAGCATTTTTATTGGTCGAAAAATAGAAACACTTTAAAATATTTTATTTTTCGACCGGAACTCGTGCGTCAGGCATATGCGCAAACGACGATAATGGTCATTTTGTGACGGGGCCTCGTCCCGTTCACATCCGGCTCTCACTCTTAAGTATGTTAGTTTATTTGTCTGCAAATCAGCCGAGATATGTCTTATTTTATTTTATAACAGTAATTGTGAGTTCAATCCCTGGTCAGGCATTATGTATTTGGATTCAGTGCGAGCAATTGAGCAGTACTACTAATATTAACAAGATGAGATATCCGTAGGCAGTAGAACAAGGAGAGTCAATCTCCATAAATTAAATAATGGCTTCAGCTGAGAATTTACCGTAAGTTAAAAGCTCAATACACACTTGAGGGTACAGAAGGTACAACGGCCAAAACATTGTGACAACAAAGATGAGGACTTGCATTTGGTTTCAATACTAACACATTTCCAATGTTCACTGATTAGTTACATCCACTGGAAACTATAAATAGTGACATGGTTAGAGTAAATTTAAATGTTTTGCATCCAGCAAACTAAGAAAAACTTTATGAAAGCAGAAGTAAATGAAGAAATTTGAAGATCACTATTATCAAATGTAAGTAATTAGACATCTTTATTTTACAAAAGTTCCACCCTATTCAGTTACGGCGTCATAAAAAATATAACATAATACTGCCACAACAACTGTCTCTTTTACATGATTAGACATCATTTTATTAGGATCAGAAATTCCCAACATGCAAGATGCTAGTGGCCTTACCAGTAGGCCACCAGTGGGCCTCTGGCAATCTTCCAGTGGTAACACTGTTGAGATAAACACACCAGTTGTCCGACAGCAGACCACCAGCAGTAAACACTAGTGGCATGTTACTCAGTGGCATATTGGTGGGTTGCATCTAGGGTTACGCCATCTTGTCCAATTCAAAGATAAGCATTAATATACAATGCAGTAGTCTTTGGTAAAGTATCTCACCAAATTCTGAAACACTACAAAATCTTAGCTTAGCTCGTTTTCAACCTCTCTTGTATTTATAATGGTTGAAATTTACTGTTTCTTCTACTTCATTAATGGCTGGTTGTGGTGAAGAAAATGGTGACTTACTATGATAAAACCAATGACAGTGTTGTGATATACTTATAATTCTTTTGTATTCATTCATTTAATACCTTCTACTTATCTGCATACGAACTGTTGTGTGATTTCGCGTTGGTTCACGTCACGTGATCTTGTGTTATATAATAATAATGGTGGGAGGCCTCTTTCTTTCTCTCTGGCGTCCGTTCGTCCATATCTTCTAACTATGTAACTGGTAACTATGTATGCTTTTTTTTCATGTTGAATAAAACCTTAATGTTCAACTTTTTAAAAAGGTCTCTTTTCATTAAAAGTTATTCAACATAAAAAATAAATGGATGCCATTCTGAGACCCAGTCGATTTGAGGGATCGTCGGAGACGACCGCTGATGAATGGAATCACTGGTACCGTACTCTTGTCAATTGCATCGACTCTCTGACAGTAGCTCACCCTGATAACCCTCCTAACAAGCTCAGCATACTAATTAATTATATATCACCCAGAGTCTATTCCCTGATATCAAACTGCACGACATTCGAGAACGCCATTAGTATTCTTCAATCTACTTATGTCAAACCAGTTAATTCTGTATTTGCTTGTCATCTGCTCGCCACTAGAAAACAACAGCCAGGTGAATCTATTGATCAATTCCTTCTAACTTTAAAAAATCTTTCCAAGGATTGCAAATTTGAAGACGTCACTGCTTCTCAGCATGCCGAACAAGCAATAAGGGATGCTTTTATCGCAGGCCTCACTTCACCAGTGATACGGCAGAGACTACTAGAAATCTGTGAAATTAATTTGGATAATGCGGTATCAACCGCGAGAAGTCTCGAAATGGCTTAACACAATGCAGCAGCTTATGCCACTTCGTTAGTTGTAGCAAAAGCATCAATTTATCCAGAAGAATCCAGTAATAATTCTACAGATGAATTAGCTAAAGAATGTGCTGCTTCTACCAGAACTAATCAAGCAGTTCGCTACGCCAGATGTCAATTCTGCGGGCGTGAGAACTATTCTCGATACAATTGACCTACAAGAAATGCTGACTGCCTTTTGTGTGGAAAAAGAGCCCACTTCTCCAAAGTTTGCCGGTCTAAAAGAAGAGAAACATCACCTAATATAAAAACCAGCGCTGCTTTTATTGCTCTCACAGCTTCATCCCAATACACACCCCGCGCACAATGCTCCATAGTAGTTGTAACTATTAACAACACTCGTCTGAAAGCCATGGTAGACAGCGGAAGCACTCATAATTTCATAAAGTTGAACGTCGTGAAATCACTTGGCCTTCTGATACTACCTTCCAGTGACACAGTAAGTATGGCTTCCTCTAATCTCACGAGCAAAACCCAAGGTCACTGTATTGCATCTATCGCAATTAATGGAAAAACATACCCTGATATGCATCTGTCTGTTCTGCCCAACTTATGTACTCTTGTCATACTTGGACAAGAATTCAGGCAACTACACAACTGTGTGGAATTCCTTTTTAAAGGAGATATACCTCCTTTACAAATCTATAACACCGCTCAGATGAAAATAGAACCACCTGCTCTTTGCCAATTTATCAGATAACTGTAAACCAATTGCAACAAAGAGCAGGAATTACTCTGCATATGATCGCGAATTTATTCGGAACGAAGTACAGAAGCTCTTAAAAGAAGGGATAATAATTAACTCTAATTCCCCATGGCGAGCCCAAGTCTTGATGACTCATAATGAAAGGCATAAGCATCGCATGGTCATTGACTATTCTGCCACTATCAATCGCTATACTTTTCTCGATGCATTCCCTCTTCCAAAAATTTCAAACATTATACGCCATCTATCTCAATATAAGATTTTCAACAAGTTAGATTTGAAGTCTGCGTATCACCAATGCCCAATCCGTGAGGAGGAAAGAATTTATACAGCCTTCGAAGTTGACGGAGACCTGTACGAATTTTCTCGGTTACCCTTTGGATTAACAAACTCTGTAGCTGTATTCCAACGTATCATGCATAATATAATCTGAGAACACGAACTTAAAGGTACCTTCGCCTATATTGATGACATTGTTTTCGTGGGAAAGACAAATAAAGAATTGAATGAAAATATGAGGGCATTCAAAGAAGTTGCTGATCGTCTCAATTTCCAACTGAACCCTGATAAATGTGAGTATGGTATCACCAAACTTAAGTTTCTAGGGCACCTGTTGGAGAATGGAACAATCAGTCCTGACCCAGACAGATTTACACCACTCAAAGAACTTCCGACTTCGAACTGTGGTAAGTCACTCAAACGAGCTTTGGGTCTCTTCTCATACTGCTCAACATGGGTGGAGAACTTTTCTGACCGCATTTCGCCTTTGCTAAATATCTCCTCATTTCCTATTGCCGAAGAACTCAAGAGTGAATTTCAGGCAATAAAAGATGAAATTTGCAAGGCTTCGGTTGCGGCCATTCGGTTGAGGACGAAATTCCATTCGCAATAGAAACGGATGCATCTGCGACGGCATTGGCAGACTACCTCTCTCAGAATGGACGCCCAGTAGCATATTTTTCTAGAACTCTTACGCAATCTGAGCGTCGGCACTCAGCAGTGGAGCGTGAATCAACAGCCATTGTAGAATCTGTTCGTAAATGGCGTGATCTTTTACTTGGTCGATATTTTACTATCGTTACAGACCAACAGGCCGCCTCATAATGTTCAGCACACGGACACCAAACAGTATTAAAAACGATAAGCTACTTCGATGGAGACTTGAACTTTCTAACTAACTACTCTTATGATATTGTATACCGACCAGGTTCACTTAATAGCTCTGCAGATACTCTTTCCCGTTTATGCTCTGCTTCGTGTTCATTATCTCTAAAAGATCTTCACGCAGCACTCTATCATCCAGGAGTAGCGAGACTGTATCATTTTGTTAAACAAAAGAATCTGCCTTTCTCTATGGAAGATGTTAAACATTACTGTGCTGAATGCCAAATATGTGCTGAACTAAAACCAAGGTTTTTCAGACCTCCCGCTGGTCGCTTAATCCATTCTAGATCCCCTTTTGAACGCCTTGCTATTGATTTTATGGGCCCCAAACCATCAACAAATAGTTTTAAATATCTACCCGTAATCGTAGATGAATACTCGCGCTATCCTTTCGTCAAGACATCTCAACAGGAATTGTAATAAAATGTCTCCAAAATCTCTTTACCTTCTTTGGCTGCCCAGATTCAAACCATAGTGACCGAGGGAGCCAGTTCGTATCATCTGAACTGAAACAGTTTATCTGGCAGCATGGCGTTGTAATTACCCACTCAACACCATACCATCCAATCGGCAACGGACAATGCGAGAGGGAAAACGGAACAATATGGAATATGATCACACTTGCACTCAAGATGAGGCAACTGGATGAACATCATTGGCAAGCTGTACTCGACATTGCTCTGCACTCAATTCGATCTCTCCTTTGCACAGCAACTAATACAACACCACATGAAAGATTGTTCAATTTTTCGAGAAGGTCGGGTACCAGATACACCCTACCTGAATGGTTGCAAGGAGGTCCGGCACTGCTAAGAAAGTTTGTCCGTCAACACAAATCTGACCTACTAGTGGAACTGGTAGAAATAATATCAGTAACTTTTGATTTTGCGAGAATTCGTTTCCCCGACGGCCGTCAGTCAACAGTCTCAACAGAAGACCTTGCCCCCACACCTGTTACTGACCCATCGTTTGTAGATTCGGATTCTCCTGTCTTCACCGATTACTGTGAGTCATCGAGTTCTACTCCATCAAATAACAATGAACCGGAAATGTCTACTGACCAACAAGAAACCACAACAAATGGTGAATCCTCCACTTCAGTTGGCGAAACGAAGTCTCGGGATTTAGAACAGCAGCAGTGGTCGCACTTAGGGAAGGATGCTCTGGGATTTCTTCCCGAATCATGAAGACGAGGACGAAAGATCATCCGTAACCCGAAGTATCAATACAATTTAGCAGAGAGTGTTGTGATATACTTATAATTCTTTTGTATTCATTCATTTAATACCTTCTACTTATCTACATACGAACTGTTGTGTAATTTCGCGTGATCTTGTGTTTATAAATAACGGTCTGTTCGTCCATATCTTCTAACTATGTAACTGGTAACTATGTATGCTTTTTTTATGTTGAATAAAACCTTAATATTCAACTTTCTAAAACGGTCTCTTTTCATTACAGACAGTGTGTTGTGTGTTTTCTACCAGCAAAAAAAGGAAGGTTCACGTAATTTCTGCCTTTATGTAGAGAGCATCAGGACAATTTCTGTGCCACCTCAACCAATCACTGACTTTCCAATTTAAGTCCTGAACAACTGTACACAGATGGTTTTCTTGGTCTTGGCCTTCAGGCTTGGATAAAAGCCAAATTACTTTTAAGGGAACTCCTTGTGCTGAGGATTCCAATCCTACCGTTGCAATTAACTTAGAAAGTCCTGATTTTTCTAGTTACAGTTGTTACTACACATTATCAGAAAATAAATTAAAACTAAAACGCCTAAAATTCAATAAAACACATTATGGAGAATATTTTCCTAAAATTTTAATTGTATATAAAAACAAAACAAAAAAAAATGCTCACATTAGTCTTCAATTATTTTTTTTCTTATACTTATCTTGCCAATGTTTTCAGTTTCTTTTTTGCTCATTCTCTAATTTTTTTTTTAGCAATTTCCATCACTCATTAACTTTAATATAATTTCTCCAAGATATCTTTCTTCTAACCCATTACACAATCTTTCTAACTGAAATAAAAAAAAAACATAAGCCTCAGCAACTATATACTTTATAACCCTTGAATTGCATAATCAAATCTCATACGACTTCTGAATATTTCTAATGAAAAGAATAGGCTGAAATTCACATGGGATATTTATATAAACATATGCTGAAACTTTTACCAACATTGGTTAGTTAACATGTATTTCAGAGATAAAACATTGACTTTGATAATAAAATCTGACCTTGCCAATGTTTGTTGACCTGATTTAAAGTATCAAAAGTCCATTTCAGCTAATAAAGTTTTTTGGTTTCATTTCCCATGATAGCAAAATGCTATTAAAAATAATTTCACAGAGCATTTTCTGAAATAAAATTCCCAAAATGCAAGCGAAAGAAAAAAAAGTCTTATTAGTATCTTTTACAAGCCAATCATAATTGGTCGGCTATTTAATGCTGGGAAGAATAATGCTTTCCTGTACACTGAGTACTAATATTAGCATTAGTGTAGCCATTGATACACTAACACTGAATCCAAATAAGGAAAGATGAGGATGGCTGCGAACAGGAGGACTGCTAGTAGCTATGTGGTGTGTGATAGTGTAGGATAGCGTATCCTTGTGAAAAAACGGTTTTGTAATGTTGTCAAACTTTTTTTTTAAATTCACAAAACATAGGGTAATCCTCTGTGTTAGCCACTGTAGGATATAATGGAATTACATCATGAATGTCTCCAGGTTATTGAGTATTCCTCTTAGGGTCAGTCAGACAATATCTGGAAACATCAATGAGAAGACCAAATTTGTGTAAGAAATCTAACCCCAATATGGCCTTCTCTACATCTGTTAAGACAAAGAAGTGGTTGAAACTCTGCCTTAAGCTCAAATTCAATGTAAGGCCTTTACCATATATCTGGATGAATAACTTATTTACGGCCTGTAGAGTAAGTTTATGAGGGTCTTTTAAAAAATCTACCCTAGTTGTAGGAATTAAGGATATTTGTGCACCACTGTCCACCAGAAAACATATACCAGTAGTGCAGTCCCAAACAAATAGTAAGCAACAAATATCTCCCACTCCAGTGCACCAAGTTGCCTCTGGTTGCCAGTTTGGGCTTTTCCCTGTTTTGAATTGAATGAGTAGGGGGGTTTATAGTAATTAGGCCTATCCCCAAATTTACTGTATAAGTAACACATTGGGTCTTTGCTACTAGCACTTGTGTGACCTTTACTTTGGAAGCGGGGAATGCTAATGTTCTGCAACCTCCTAAGTCTTCCATCCTAGCCTTTAAACATCGCTATTCCGCTAGAGGTCTAACCAGCAGATCTGGTTTCTGTATCTGTATAGCAGAAATGGGAGCAGTGTATCATGAAGTTAGATGTGCTACATTATCTGCTATTTTAACTAGCTTTTAGATGGTTGCATTTTAGCCCACTGCAGCTAAAACAGTGTGATACACAAACGGCAAACACATTCTAAATTTGGGTCAAATTTTTTTTTTTTTTAATTTTTGTTTTTTGTCAACTGTGTAAGACTTGTGGGAATGGACATTTTTGTGTAGGTTTTTCTGGTAAAATGACATATTAATTTGGAAATTTTTGTAAAAATCAAATTATTTTCAGATTTTAATGAAACTTTTAGGACTTATAGGAAAATGAATGAATTTACTTTTGAAATTTTATTTCTAGAAAATCTTGGTAAAAAAAAAATAATATATATAAATATATATATATATATATGTATTTTTTTTTACATCTGTTACCCCCACCCCATAAATTCATGAAATTTTCTAGAAATTCAAATCGTATTAAAATTGTACTTATAATTAATTGAAGACTACTAACTAAGCAAAAATTAAAAGGCTTAATACAAATCATCATTTTTATGATTATGGTAAAAGGTTTTGGTGTTATGATTTTTAATTTAAAGGTATTTTTTTCTGCTTTTCCTACGTTCTTTCAAACTGAGATGGCAGATTTTCTGTCTTCTGTTAGAACATTTCCCAGTTATTTAAATTTTTGTATTCATTTTGCCATTTCTACTTCATAGTTTGAATCTTGAGGTGTTCTGCTTTCTGACAACTGTACATTGTCTTGATATAATTGATGGTTTGTCCTTTCTTCTTGCTTTCTTTTACTAATTTCTGAAGGAATTACTGTAATTTCCTTTGTGTGTCTGTTCTCAACACCATGTCATTAGCATATCTTATGTTGTCTACCAATAATAAATCCTGATAGGATTTCTATTTTTTTTTAATCATTTCACCCCAAGCAAAGCAATAAAGTAACTAAGAGGTTACTCAGTGTGAAAGAACATGAGTAAAAGAAAAACTATTGTTAAGTATGAGAAAAAAAATTGTTAGTATAGGACTTATGGTTACAACTAGGATCTACAACTGTAAAATGAAGAGATCTTGCTGCCAATTTCGTACTGTGCTTAAAATCTAGGAACCATAGAGAAAAGTTTATCTGAACAATAACCATGAAAGTGTTTATAGAAAAGTCATAGGGAAGCAATATTAAGTCAGTAGGAAAGTAACTGTAACTGAGATGCCAGATAACGACCAATAATATTGCAGATTCTTATTTGGATTTTATCAAGGATCTCTAAATATGTAGCAATAGCAGCAGATCATATGTGACAACAATATACAATGCATAGATGAGTGCTAGACTTATAAATAGGTAAGACAAGTTCTAGAGAGAAAAATTGTCTAGCTAAGCTCAGTGACTCGACTTTCCTAGCAGCAGACTTAGCAACTGCTTTAATACAAGCTTTCCACTTCATGTCAGCACAAAATATTATCCACAGAAAGCACTGTGAGTTATTTTCCTGGAGGTTAGCATTAGTGATAATGATGGATAGCATAAAAGATTATCTAAGATGAAAAGAGAGCTGTTTCAGTTTTGATAAGACATTTATTAATTTATTATTATATTTCCAATTCATATCAGAAGAAAATGTTAAGCACAGAAAACACAGTGAGTTATTTTACTGGAGGCTACCTTCAGTCCAGGGCCATATTCATAAAACACCCAATCAGAAAAAATTGCAAGAGCAACATAAAATCCAGTAGAAATTAATTACAATCCGCAGAAGTTGAAGTAGCATAGACTCTCTAGATGTCAGAAGTTAAAGTTGCAAGCATCACATCAGAAGAATAAGAAAGAGAAATTTTAACCAGCTTATATTTGGTTCACTGGGCAAATGTAAGTTAGAAGGAAGAGAGAGAATCCTGCTGCTGGTTGGAATTGTCCAAAACTAAGCTAGCAACATTTCATCATTAGCAAGCAGACCGTATGCATGCTGAAATACAAAAGTGATTTGGGATGATGAAAGATGCCTTCCGAAAGCTAAATGTTCCATTACAGATCAGATCAGATCAGATCAGAAATCAGGTCCACTGACAGGGTGCAGTTTCTTTTAGTTAAATGCTTGTATTGCATTTTGTTAATGTTATAAAGATTAGAATTTCATTTCCATCCTCCATTTTGTTTATTCCTCATTCAGTAACCCTTCCTAGGTTACAACAAAATATATATAATACATTAAATACAAAAAATAGATTTAAAGAAATGTACTTATATATACCCAATTGCAAATATATAATTATATAAATATACTGCTACATACCTCTCCTATATATCCCATAGATAAAGACTCTTCCTTGTGTGGCTCTTGGGCCTTTTATTGCGTGATCTTTTAGTAAAATAAACATTTTGTAGATAATCAATAAACATATAAATCTCCCTATTTTCATCATGAACTGAATATTTTGATGAATAGGATGGCTTATGGTACTCAGAATCTTTGTAGTTTTGAGTAGAATGTCTTTAATTATCCATTTAAAATTCAGCAAGAAAAAAGTAAAACAGGCTCCAGCTGAAATAGTAAATCCTTCTTTCACAAGGATCATGTTCAGGCCTGTCATTTTATCTTGACAGACGTTGCTCATTAACAGGAAATTACCTGAAATAAATCAAATTCTGCCAAATGTCATAATTGATTCTTGTTTGATTGAAAGGAGAATGAAATCAGTGGGCAAAGGTAGAGCTAAATTTATACTCAATTTGTTTACATATTTTTGAATAAATTAACAAATTATCAGTACATATGAATTATACATGGATCTTAGTTGTTTTAAATTCAACAAGAGATTAAAAAAATAAATTAAATTGCCTATGGGTGACCCTCTTAGTCTTCTTTCAGCATGCTTATTTCTAGAATTTTAAAAATTAGGTCCATTTCAATAAGTTGTTCCTAAGAACTCATTTTATCTCAGACATATCAATGATGTCTTATTCTTTTATCCCCCAAAACATTGAGATAAATATTATTGTTAATAGTAAGCCTGCCATTTGTCCATGAATTGAATATTTCTACCACATCTGCTCTGGTGCTTCTGCTACGTATCTAGAGATTCTTGACAAAATCTTAAGAATTTGTAATGTCACCGCTTCTGACCTGGCTTCAGTCACTTTCCCACTTCGTCTTTTTGACCCTTTGTCCTTCGACACTCTGTCTACACATGGAATTCCAAAGGTAAGACATACAAGAAAAGAAACTTAGAATTGACTGTTGTATCTAGCTAGTAAAATGGTGATAACTGTTTTCCAATCTTAAATTCATGCAATTTCAGTAATAAGGATAATAACTCAGTGGAACAATTGCCATAAAAATATTTGTAAAAACAAAAGAATGAGGAAAGCCACATGACAGTGGAAAGTCAAAATTTTGTCTCAGGAATTTTACGTATGTCAATAGGTAGCATTATTATCATTATCTAATTTTTATTTTTATATAATCTTTTATATATTTTATGAAGCATGAGAAAAAACAAATGAAAGATTTTAATCTATACGATATGGGTGCAGGGACAACGAATTAAATTTATTACTGAGAATAAAAGTGTACATTTATTTAAAGTCCAGGCTGCTGCTTCTTTCTCATGCTGTTTCCCTTCATGACAGAGGCGATTATGACTCTCCACAATTTCCTATCCTTTGTTGCTCTTAGTAAATTTTGTCTTTTTGCTATCTCTCCTGAACACTTTTTCACTCATGGAAATTTCTTCAGGTTTCTTGCTTTCCACTCAACCTTGATCTTCAAATATTTAAATGCAATGTCAATCGTTAACTGCTGCTTGTTCTCTATTCTTAATATTTTTTTTCTCATATTTCAAACTCGGTTACCTCAGTGTCTTAGTGGTTTTATTGCCTTGTTTGGTGTGAAATGATTAATAAAAAAATTGCTTTGTCTTTAATATCTGCAAATTGTGAATCACCATGACTGTTGTTGTGAAAGATATTTGAGTAGTTTTCTATTTCCTTCTACATGGTTTTGAGTTCAGAGTTGTTCTTGTTATAAAGATGTGCATATTAGCACAAACAAAACAACAGTTTACTGCTGGTAAGGTGAAAAAGAAAGAAGACGGGTTGTTAAGATAAATTTATTTGCATTGACAATACAGAGGGTATTGTGGGCAAGGGAAGTGACTTGGACGGAGTTGATGTATTTGTCAGGTCCATTGACCAAAGTTTTGCTGACTCTCCCATTCACCACAACTGTCTACAGTTTGTGAGCAGCATTCTTAAAAGCAGCTGTGGTCGATCATAACTCATTGTTTTGTTTTGTTTTCATGATTTTGCTTTGGTGGTAACATTCATGATTGGCGCCTTTTATATTGTTTTACATTTTTTTTGTGAGAGGATTTGTTTTGTGAGCTGGATATGATGCTCAGAGCCTCTGCACAGAGAGCTTCATTTTTATTTTTGCTTTCTTAGCATTTACATCGGGGCAACATGTAGAGTGAATCAGAAAGTAATCTAATTTGAAGTAGAGTATGACATCTGTTACCAAGAGTGGCTGCCAATCCAGATTAAAAAGATCTATTCTTCTATGTTAATTTAATCACAGCTGAGAATAAAAGAAATGCTATTCCCATGAAGTGAATGCAAGAGGTTGGACTTGAATTTTAGCTTGATGTTCTATAGTCTTGTGAATGACTATCAACAACATCTGACAGCAAGACCTGTGATCGGGAGATTTGAGGTTTTGAGGAGCATCTAACCACTTCATAATTTCTGTTGTTCGTAGGTCCAGCCTTATCTAGGGTAGTAGCACCTGTTAGGGACCCAACTATGGACAAATAGTGAACTCCCAAACAAAAATCAAAACCTTAGGAAAGTATAAAAATACATTTTTAAAGTAAAATTACCTGCAACACATTTTTTTGATAGTAAAATTACCAACAATACATTTTATAGTAAAATTTCCAATGATACATTTTTATAGTAAAACTAGGTGTTGCATGCTTGCTATCACTTTGCAAAGTAAGATATATTCCCTACTTGAAATCTTTGAAACAAAAATTTTCAATTAACATTTAATTCATAAATTGTCTTGTTAAGGAAAGTTTTACAAATAGATGCTAACTTGTTGAAGACCAAGTAAAATGCAAATTTCAAACACTTTTCTGCACTATATAAGACAATATCCCTAAACGTAACTATTTTTGATATGAACATCAAAACAATCGTCACATAAAATAACAGTAATGAAGGACAGTTAATTAATGAGATAAACTCGTTTAAAATCAATATGGAAATTGGTTAAAGCTGAAGAGTGATATTACCTAGAAGAAGATACTATACAGATGTTGAGCTTTTAGTGTGCAAATTGATTTTGGCAAATTTGTATCATCTGTCTTTGGTCAGAGTGTGCTCAGGGGCAACTCCGTCAAAGGACAGAGTGGCAACTGAGAAAAATTATACTGAGAGGTGCCCAGCCCTGGTAAAAAGCTGCCCGAGGCTGCGCCCTCTCATTGCATCAGAGAGAGGGATCGGTGCTCGCACTGAGGCCAGTGCAACCGACGGTTGTAGGGGCTGTGGGTAATTTTTGTTCCTTGCCCAGGTGCATGCTCTTGAGTCACTACCTTAAAAAAATACCTTGTGTCTCAACATATCATAGTAGGGAGACAGAGTAAGTACCATGTGTAAATTCCTCTCTCTCGTGTGGTATGCACATTCTAATACTTACCAGGCACAGGGATCTGCACTGGTAATATCACAGCTATGACTAGGTTGGACTGGCTCTAACCAGCTTAGACCAGCTCTGATGCGCTAAGACCAGTGGGCCGAGTAAAGACACTCGGGTCTCCATGTTAAGAACTAACCTTGTGACTCAGTAGGGTGTCAAGTAAATACAGTGTGTAATTTGCTCCCTTTTAACACATTTGTCATCTCTCAGTTGCGTCTCTGTCCTTGGGCAGATTGTGCTCAGGGGCAACTCCTTCAAAGGACTGAGTCACAACCGGGGAAAATTATACCGAGAGGTGCCCAGACTTCGGGAACAGCTGCCTGAGACCACACCCTCTCATTGCACCAGAGAGTGTGATCAATGCTTGTACCGAGGCCAGCACACACCGACAGTTGTGGGGAGGATGCGGGCAATTTTTGTTCCTGGTCTGTGTGTACATGCTTGGGTCCCCAACTTAAAAACAGACATTGTGTCACAACTCATCTTAGTTGCTAAACAGAGTACATAATTAGTGTGTAAATAGATCTTGAGTAATTTGTAACACCCTATTTATCATCTTTCAGTTGCGTGTCTTTGGGCAAAGTGCACTCAGGGGCAGCGGCTCAATCAAAGGACAGAGTCACAACTGAGGAAAATTATACTGAAAGGTGCCAACCCTGTTGAATAGCTGTCCAAAGCTGTACCCTCTCACTGATGGTTCGGTGCTCTCACTGAGGCCAATGCAACCGACAGTTGCAGGAACTCAGGCAATTTTTGTTCCTAGCCCTGGTGTACACACTCGGGCTCCCGACATTAAACCGACATTGTATTGCCACCTGATCTTATGGTGGTGTGGTAAATGCAAATTGCTCTTGAGTAGGATGTAACAGCCTATTTTTAATCCCTCAAATATGTCTCTGTCTTTGGGCAGTGTGTGCTCAGGGGTGGCACTCATTGCACTAGAGTGAGGCATTAGTGCTTGCAGCGAGGCCAGCACAACCGACAGTTGCGGGGACTCAGGCAGTTTTTGTTCTTCAACTGGGTGTACGTGCTCAGGTCCCCACCTAAAAAAAATAAAATAAAAAAATAATAATAATAATAGATTGTAACACATATTTATCATCTCTCAGTTGTATCTCTGTCTTTGGGCAGTGTGCGCTCAGGTGTGACTCCATCGAAGGACAGTTGTGACTGAGAGATACCTACCCAAGCTCATGGGATTGTTTCTTGCACTAAGGCCAGCGCAACTGACGGTTGCAGGTACTTGGGCAATTTTTGTTCCTAGTTAAGGTGTATGCACTCGGGCTCCCCACATTAAACCGTCCTTGTGTCACAATGTGACAATGTCGAGTAAATACCAAATTACTATAAAGTACAACTGGGGCTTTTTAATCTCGGAATTTGTGGGAGAATTGAGTGTGAATTTGGCATTTATTCATATAGACTCCATAATATTGGTTTTACTTAATTAGCTATCATGTTTCTCTAACTCTTCAAATGTTGAATGTATAACTAATTCTAATTTCTGTTTTCCCATCTTTACACTATATTAATTTTATCTTATAAATTGTTCCCTGTTCTGTCACCCATTTAATAAAAATAATTGTTTGTACGGAAAGTAAGGATCTACGTACATCAAATCGTTTTTAAGTTAAATCGCAGCAGAATAATTATTGTTGAAGGTAAGCTTAAACTTTAATTCAATACTTAAATGCATTAATCAATTTTGAGTTCTTCTGTACTTTATTAATGCCTATTATATCTACTCCTCCCTAGTTAGCATGATGATGGCCAAACCAAGAGTCCTCCACAGGAGCTAGCTTAAATGCTGCCCTACCAAGCATCTTTTAAACTAGTTTATAATAAAATATGCGCTGCAATTTTGGATACAAAGGGTATATAAGTGACTCCCCATGAACTGTGAAAGCTATGATAATGGCTAGTATAATATATTAATATATATTTTGAACCTCGCATAATCTGGCAACCCTGAGTCTGAGCTCAATGAAAATCGTTACCTGGACCTATATTTTATAGGGCTTTTGAATGAGATATGAATCATTGAAATCAGACCAGTGGGAGTGAAGGAGTTTCTTGGGCACACACATAGACTGTACTTTATATATAAGGTCACCAACAATATATTTTCATAAAAAAAGTATGAAAGATACATATTTATAATAAAAATTTATCCTCCGCGTCATATAGCAAAATTGAAAACATGGCATCGATTGTCAAAAAAGTTTTTTTTAAATTAAAAAAAAACAATTTGGGATGATTAATTTCATTTATTGAAAAGAGAAACAAGTTTTTACTTCACATTTGATTTTGTTAGGTTATTTGTTTCAAACATGCAGATACGTAATTATAATTTCACCATGAAATAAAATCATTCTCTTTAATTTATAAATAATTCAAAAGAATGATATTATTTCATGATTTGAATTTTTAATATTTAGATTTTGATATTAAACAAGCCATTTGACTCATAAAAAAACAACCAAACCAAATTGACTTTTTAATTCTATTTTCTCTGCTGATAACGTTGTAGCACCTGGACATTCATGTATAAGATAAAGTTACATAATTCTGTTTTCTGATTGGTCAACAGAGAAGCTGTCTCAGCTAATCATTGGTTAATCAAATTTTGTATGCATATTAATATCCTTTTGGACTATATACTCATCACTAAAAAAGAATTATCTTTTTTTCTCTGAATAATAACCATTTATTTTTAGCATCCAATTCATACCCATGAATTTGTAGCAATCATACAGCAAGGCATCAGACTCTTCCTGTCTGATCTTCTGTGAGTGCCACCAATGGGGGAAAAAATTGAGCAGGAGAGTCAAATATATAGATAAATAAGTAGTCGTTCATCTGACAAACTTGTCTTTGCAATTGCAAAGCATTACCAGAATCACTTAGGAACAGTTGTGGAAAAGGAATACACTTTGTAAATAAAGAAAGTCACAGAAAAAATAGCAGTCATTACATTCATATTTAAATTACAAGATGAAAAATAAATGGTAAATTTGACATTTAGAATTTTATACATACAATGTTATGTAATTGAAATAATTATAGAAATAATCCAAAATCAAAAACTAAATTGATGAAGCAATTGAAATCAATTTTTGTTAGCAATTTGTTTGATTGAAGAATGATATTAGCCCTGCATTTATCAATAGTCTGATACCATATATAACTATTTATTGATCTGTTCCATTTATTGATTTTGATGAATGTATATTGATCCAGCAGTTTGATTTTTTAATACTAGAATATTAATTGAATAATTTCCTTTGTTTATGGCATTTTCAGTTTTGATTTGCTCATCTGACCATCTCATCTCCTCTTCATCAAAATGTTTGCTGGTGTATACAATCAGAAAATAAAGTGAGAGGTGACTCTGCATGTTGGTGTCTTATAAGGTGGGTATGTTTTTTTGTTGTTTTTTTTAAGCATTTCACCCCATTCAAGGCGGAAGTCCTACTAGCACGTAGGTGGTACAGTGAATGAGAGCAAGAGTAAAGTGGTGTATTTGAGGAAAGGAGAAAGAGAAGGACAGGAAACTAGATCAAAGCATTAGAACATGTCTATTGACATATGCATATTTGAAGATTGTAGCTATTAGGGAAGCAACTAAGAGGAAGGGAGTTCCACAGATGGGAAGTGCAAGATAAGAAGCTATTCGAGTAGAAGAGACGGCTACATTTAATAATTTCAACCTAGTAGCATGCTTGAATTCATGCAGTTTGGGAACCAGAGAAAGTAGTTCGTCAGAGCAGTTGCTGTGAAAATACTTGTAGAAAAGACAGAGGGAAGCAAAGGTACATCTGTGAGAAAGTGACTGTAGATGAGATGCCAGATCAGGACCCATCATATCCTATTTCCGTCTCTGGATTCTGTTGAGGTCTTGTTACTTTTAGCTTTAATCCAATCTAAACTCTTTGTATTTCATAAACATTTTTTTTTTAAATTCAGGACACACTTGTAGAATAACTGAAATTCTGGGGCATACTTTAAATATTAATAAGGAAATCATTAATCATAAAATTTGAAAATAGGAAAATAATACAGAGCTCTCCTGAAATAAGCATTAATTTCTTTTTTTTTTTAGACATTACATTTCTTGGTATCTTTAACTTTTAAAAAGAAAGATTTTTTTAAATATAAAAATGATCCATAAATTACTGTTCTGTTAATGTGGGGCACACCTTGTTATCTTTCAGGGAACATTGATGTGAATGAAAGCACCAACTGAGAAACAAGGATCTGAAATAATAAATGATAAAGCTATAAGTTACAATCTACTCAAAGATTCCTTGAAAGAAGTTAATAGCAAAATGGATGTCTTAAAAGCTGACTTCCTCTCTTCATGATGTAGGCAATCATGGCTCTCCACAACTTCCTATCCTTCATAGCTCTTAATAATTCTTCTTTTTGTTATTTCTCCTAAACCTTGTTCCATTTACTCAAACTTACTAAATAGGTTATACATTGTTTTCCTCTGTCCCTCTTGCCTTCTTGCGAGTATCAGATTTGCCAAGCCCTCTTTACTCATTATGTGCCAAGGAAATTTCAACTATCAACATATGTTAAGTATAAGTTTCCTTCTGGTTTCCATTCTAAAACTTTATTCTTACTTGTTACTTACATATTCAGTCCTTGGTATCCTTCTGTAGAATCACGTTTCTGTTTTTTGAGGTCTCATCATTTTTCAGTGTTAAATTCTTTAATGTTTATTAAGTGATAATACTAGAATGTTGAATAATAAGCAATTTCATTTAATTAATTAGTCAAATATTATTGTGTTTTTATGCTCAGTCAGTAAAGATCCAGGGTCATTTTTCAGTAAATTTGCATATTAAGCCCCAGAAACCAATTGTAATGAAAATTTCCATTCTGGTGTAAATGTACACGATTATTTAAAAAATACCAATAAATGTTTGCAGACGAATACGGTTTATGAGTTACCATCAATGGTGAGTACTATGCCAACTTGCTGAGGCAGTTATAGCTCATAAATATAGCATACTTTAAATATATATATATATATATATATATATATATATATATATATATATATATAGTAAGTAATCCAAGTGAATCCTTGTAATATAAAATATTAAGACTGATCCACAGAAGAGAGCTCAATATATTTATTATAGAGCAAACAGGAATTACTGTAGATCAAATTCAATACCCCATATGATATATAGCCATTTCACCCAGAATGGGCTTGTCTTTTTAAATACATTTACTCTTAGTTGTGAATTTCCCTCCTCTTTCTTCGTATTTACAAAGACATTGATTCATTTCTTTATCTAACTCCTTCGTGTTGACAAGCTGGTTCTGGGTAAAATGGCTCTTTATCATATGGGGTATTGAATTTTATCTACTTGTAATATATATATATATATATATATATATATATATATATATATATATATATATATATATATATTGTTCAAAAGTCTGAAGCCACCCCCAGCATTAGCATGGGAAGAACTTGATAAAATAGTGAAAAAAAAATGAAACAGCATCATCAGAAAAATGGATTCTCTTTTAACCAAATCTATATCAATAAGAGAGAACTTAATTTATATTAGTCACATGGATATTGGATTAATTCAAGAAACTCCTTAGTAACCCATAAGATAAAACTGTGATATTACTGACACAATTGGGATAGGATAGTGGATGGTTTCCTTCTTTGGGAGTGAGAATAGTATAATGGTGATAATTAATTGCCAATACCATTAGAACAAACAGTACACTGCATGATTTCACCCTCCCGCACTTGTGGAAAAGGACTCTGTCAGATATCTCATAATACAAAATATGTAAAAGTCTAGCTGTAGATGCCATGAAATGTTGCTTTGTTGATCTGACTCTCAAGAGAATGCTTACCCAATACCAACAATCTTAACCTGTTTGAGTCTAGAGTCAACAGTTATCTTCCCCATATCTCGTCATAAACTGAGTGGCTTTTGAGCCTTGCACAGGGTTAACATTATTCTAAAAAAAAAGGCAAAAACATCATGAAACTGTTGTTACTCAAATGTAATGCATGAATGAGGCTGCTGGCAACAGAAAATTATGAGAATGATACAATGAAAGGCAATGTAATTCAATGCCAGTGCTACTCAACCTATCAGCCTGTGCATTGTATAATACACACTGCATTCTACAGAGTTTTAGAGTTATCAAAATTATTGAGAATACAGCTTCAGTTACTTCATCTGGATCAGCAAACATTGGTCTGTCAAAGACTGGCACCATCTCTCTTGACCATTTCCAATTCTTTTGGACAGAGATTTGAGTCTGGACAAATGGATAGAGAAACAAATACTTCAAAGAGAAAAGGAAAGCATATAGGAGCAAGTATTATTCTGAGCAACCAAAGAAATTTGTAGAGAGCCATGATTGCCTACATTCTGAAGAGACATAGCATGTAGGGAGAGAGAGTATTTTAATATTGTAAATGTTTTCACGATCCTACTGTACTCAAATTACATTTAAATTTCCATTTTTAAAATAAACATTTTGTGTTGATTAATGATGAACTTTTCCAAATTATGGATAATCCTTTGCAGACAAGGACAAAATTTCAATCACCCTGTATGTTTAAGGATGTGAGCTCTTATAATTGTTTTTATTTATCGATGATTGCTTTCATTGTATGAGTATTGCTTCAAGAATGATAAGAATTTGATTTTACTAGTATCTTGGCATTGTTTGTGAGCAGATGTTTAATGTTACTATGAGATCCTGATGCTGCTTATTAATGTTATCTAATGGTACTCTGCTCCGATAGGTGGCAGGCAAGTCCTCATGAGAAAGTAGTTGTGGTATATCCTATATTAAAAGTTTCATGCTTTTGAATTACAGAGAAACATTCGCTGAGTGGGTAAGTATATTCATACACAAAATTAATCTTATTAAGGACTTGGAAGTTTAGAATATATTACATTTAATGAATAAGTTGAGAGTTTTGGATTTTTTATATTAAATAATGAATCTAATGTATTTATTTTATCGACTGGTTTTATATATCTATGTATGAACTTTTTAATTGCTGTTTTGAGATTTTTGTAAATGTGGTGTATTTGATTTTGATAATATATGTTAATAGCATTATTGTCATTATTATTTTTATAACTATGGTTTTATTGCCTAAAATTGTTGTTTAAATGAAATTTGATTTGTTCATCAACTACATAACTGGGGGCTCCATTATTGATAAATGTTAGTTTTATATTATTTAATTCTTTAATGAATATTGTTTTGGATAAAGAAATGATTTTAGCTCTTTGGATTCAGTTAATAATGACAGCAGATGGATATTTTTCAGGGCACTCACTGTCATACTTTATAAAACAAGAGTTAGAATTAGTAGATGTTTTATATAGAGAAGTAGTGTTTGGGCTTGTGCCACATCAAAGCTACAAGATATAGTGAAATTATCATAGAGTAAATGAGAATATCTAGAAATGGGATATTTTCAATCAATATTTAATTAAAAAATTGAACGTTATAATGCAATTATTTTAATGTTCTGTAATGACATTACGAGATTTGGTTTGGGTAAAGATGTCATTTTATTGAATGATTTGCTAACTTAGTTGAACATAAAAATGTGATAAAGGAAAGAGTGATTTTGGGTACGCACACACACACACACACACACACATATATATATATATATATATATATATATATATATATATATATATATAAGGGTGTATAAAAAAACTGAAGTGTGATATATTTGCTATTAGCTGAAAATTGATATGGAATTTTACTGTGTAAGTATAAAATTATTTTTCAGTGGGATGAATAGGAAAAATTTGGTAAGTGATGAAGACGCAACTTGTCTTAGTGGTTTTCTTGAAATTTTTAGTGCAGCCCAAAACTGGGAGTTCAGTCATATTTCACTTCATTTTAAATATTTTCCATTGAATGAAATATTTCGAAAATTGGTTTTAAATTGTCGGAAATTTATTAATTACTCCATATGTAACAGGATTTTTCATTTGATTGAATAGAGGGAACTGCAGGTATGAGGATGTTGAGCCATGTTTTGGGGTTTGATTTCATAATTTAAAATGTCCAAAAACCGGGTTGCTATATTTCTCTTGATTTCAAATTTTGTTTTTCTGTGGAATAATTATAAAATTGATAACAAATGTTAAGGAATTTCTTCCTTAATCAATGTTTAAAATGTTTTTCCAGTAGCTTGAATAGGGAAAACATGGGATTCAATGAAGTTGCAACTTGTCTAAGGGGTTTTATTGAAATTTTAAGTACTGTCCAAAACTGGGGATCATTCATATACCAATTCGTTTTAATTTTTTTCCATTAAATGAAATATTTTCAAAATTGGTATCAAATTGTAGGAAATTTATTAAGTACTCCATGTCTACAAGGATTTTTCATTTGGTTGAATAGAGCAGGATGGAGATTCGACCACGTCGAGACATGTCTCTGTCATCTACTTTAAAAATTAAAGGCATACAAAAAACGGTCTGCTCGATGAATCTGGAATACCACTTTTTCGTTTCTATAGAATACTTATAAAATTGATATCAAATGTTATGGATTTTTTTCCTTAATCCAGGTTTAACATTTTTTTTCAGTCAGTTGAATAGGGACAACATGGCATTGGATGAAGTGGCAACTTCTTAGGGGATTTGTGGGAATTTTTAGTGCAGCCCAAAACTGGGGGATCAGTCATATTTCACTTCTTTTTAATTTTTTTACATTGAATGAAATATTTTAAAAATTGGTATTAAATTGTAAGATATTTATTAATTAATCCATGTCTACAAAGATTATACATTTTGTTGAATAGAGCAAAGTGGAGGTGCAACCATGTCTTTGGCGTATCCTTTGAAAATTTATGTTATCCAAAAACCGGTTTGCTTGAGGACTCCGGATTTCAAATTTTTCGCGTGTATAGATTAGTTATCAAATTGATATCAAATAGTAGGGAATTTCTTGCTTAATCCATGTTGAAAAATTTTTTTTTCAGTCGGTTGAATAGGGCTTGTGATAAGGGATTTGTTGGAATTTTAATAAGGCCCAAAACTGGGGGATCAGTCAAATTTCAATTTAAAAAAAATTTTTTCCATTAAATGAAATATTTTAAAAATTAGTATTGTAGGAAATTTATCAATACATCCATGTCTACAAGGATTTTTCATTTGGTTGAATCGAGCAAAGTGCAGCTTTGACAACGTCACTGTTGTGTCCTTTAACAATTAAGGTGTCCGAAAACCGGTTTGCTCAATGGGTCTGCATTTCTTCTTAATTTCTTGCTTAATCCATGTATAAAAGAATTTTTCCAGTTGCTTAAGTATGGACAATGTGGCGTTTGATGATACGTCGACTTGTGTTAGTAGATTTGTTGGGATTTTCATGAGGCCCAAAACTGGGGGATCAAAATTTTTTATTCATATTGATTTTATTATTAATTCTTATGTAGTTAGATGCGTAAGATAAGAAAAAACAATTGCAATCATATTCGTGCAAGATATATGCCTTAAATAAGACATGGAAGATAGCGGTTTTAAACCCTCATAGTAATAGAAGCCTCAAAAATGCCAATTTCCAAAATTTTTATTCATATTCATTTTATTATTGATTCTAATGTAGTTAGATGAGTAAGAAAAGAAAAAAAAACAATTGCAATTCTTTTCATGCAAGATATATGCCTTAAATCAGACATCGAACATTGCAGTTTTAGCCCCTAGTAGTAATAGAAGCCTCAAAAATGCCGATTTCCAAAATTTTTTATTTGTACTCATTTTATTATTGATTCTTATAAAGTTAGATGCATAAGAAAAGAAAAAAGCAATTTCAGTCCTTTTCGTGCAAGACATATGCCTTAAATCAGACATCGAACATTGCAGTTTTAGGCCCTAGTAGTAATAGAAGCCTCAAAAATGCCTATTTCCAAAATTATTTATTCATATTGATTTTATTATTTCTTCTAATATAGTTTGATGTGTAAAAAAATAAAAAAACTTGCACTACTTTTCGTGCAAGATATATACCTTAAATAAGACATCGAAGATAGCGGTTTTAGCCCCTAGTAGTAAGAGAAGCCTCAAAAATACCATTTTCCAAAATTTTGTTTTATATGGATTTTATTATTGATTCTTATGTGGTTTGATAGGTAAGAAAAGAAAAAAACAATTGCAATCATTTTGTGCATGATATAAGCCTTAAATCAGACATCGAAGATCGAGGTTTTAGCCCCTAGTAGTAATAGAAACCTCAAAAATGGCATTTTCCAAAATTTTTATTCATATTGATTTTATTATTGATTCTAATGTAGTTTGATACATAAGAAAATAAAAAAAAAACAATTGCAATCTTTTCGTGCAAGTATTAAATTGTGCAGAATTTGTCGACTCATGCCTGTCTTGAAGGATTTTAAATTTGGCTTAATAGAGCAAAGTAAAGCCTCGACCATGTCGCTGCTGTGCCCTTTCAAAGTTTACAGTGTCCGAAAACCGGTTTGCTCGATAAGATTGCATTTGATCTTTGCCCCTCTATGGAGCCCTCATAAAAAAGATATTAGATTGAGCAGATTTTCTTGCTTAATTCATGTATGAAAGAATTATTTCAGTCGATTGAGTAGGGAGAAGGAAGCCTTCGATGATACGGTAACTTGGGTTAGTAGAATTGTGGGATTTTTCATGCGGACCGTAACTGGGTGATCACACATTTTTGACTACTTAACTTTTTTCCAGTAAGTGAAATAACTTCAATTTTTGGTATTAAATTGGGCTGAAAGTCTCGACACATGCCGGTCTAGAATAATTTTAAAATGGGTTTAATAGACACAATACAGCATCGACCATGTAGCTGCTGTGGCCTTTGATAACTGACAGTGTTCGGAAACCGGTTTGCTCGATAAGATTGCAATACAAATTTTTCCCCTCTAAGGAACCCTCATAAAATAGATATCGGATTGTGTGGAATTTCCTGCTTAATGCAGGAGTCAAAGAATTATTTCAGTCGCTTGTGTAGGGAGGGAGTGACCTTTGATGATACGGGACCTCGTGTTAGTGAATTTGTTGGAATTTTCATGTGGACCAAAACTGGGGGATCCCTCACCATTTCCCTGCTTTATAACATTTTTCCAGTACGTGAAATCTCTTCAAAATTGGTATTAAATTGTGCGAAATCTCTCACTCTGTCCATGTCTACAAGCATTTTTCATTCGCTTTTATAGGGCAAACTGCAGCTTCGACCGTGTTGTTGCTGTCACCGTTGGCAATTTACGGTAGCCGAAAAGCGGTTTGCTCGAAGAGATCGCATTTCAACTTTTTCCTCTCTAGGGGATCCTCATGAAATAGATATCAGATTGTGAGGGATTTCTTGCTTAATCCATGAATCAAAGAATTATTTCAGTCGCTTGTTTAGGGAGGGGGTGACCTTCGACGATACGGGACCTTGTCTTAGTGAATTTTTAGAATTTTCCTGCGGAAAAAAACTGGGGGATCATTCACATTGCACTGGTTTATAACTTTTTTGCAGTAGATTAAATCTCTTCAAAATTTGTATTGAATTATGCAAACTCTCACACTCTGTCCATGTCTACAAGCATTTTTCATTCGCTTTTATAGGGCAAACTGCAGCTTCGATCGTCTCGCTGCAGTGACCGTTGGCAATTTACGGTGTCTGAAAAACAGTTTGCTCGAAGAGATTGCAGTTCAACTTTTTCCTCTCTAGGGGATCCTCATGAAATAGATATCAGATTGTGAGGAATTTCCAGCTTAATCCATGAGCCAAAGAATTATTTCAGTCGCTTGTGTAGGAAGGGAGTGACATTCGACGATACGGGACCTTGTGTTAGTGAATTTGTTGGAATTTTCATGCAGAATAAAACTTGGGGATCTCTCACATTTCACTGCTTTATAACTTTTTCCCTCTTGGTGAAGTCTCTTCAAAATTGATATTAAATTGTGCGAAATCTCTCACTCTGTCCATGTCTACAAGCATTTTTCATTCGCTTTTATAGGGAAAGTACATCTTTGACCGTGTCGCTGCTCTGACTGTTGTCAATTTACGGTGTCCAAAAAGCGTTTTGCTCGAAGAGATCGCATTTCAATGTTTTACTCTCTAGGCAATCCTCATGAAATGAGTCTAAGAATTATTTCATTCGCTTGTGTAGGGACTGGGTGACCTTCGACGATACGGGTTCTTGTGTTAGTGAATTTTTAGTAATTTTCATGCGGATCAAAACTGGGGGATCACTCACACTTCACTGCTTTATAACTTTTTTCCAATAGAGGAAATCTCTCCAAAATTGGTATTAAATTGTGCGAAATCTCTCACTAGCACAAGGTACCGTATTTGCGGAATTTCTCAGTCCATCCATGTCTACAATGATTTTTCATTTGGTTTTCGGACACAATAAATTTCAGCCCGGTCCGTTTCTTTACCGGCGGTGATTCTTCAGAGTCCCTCATTAGCAGCACGACCTTAGTGCTGTTAATGTAATTTTCTTTTCTTTTATTTGCAATAGAACAAAACTCAAGAAAAACGGGCCAAAAAACCAAAGAAAATTGAACAAAGCTTGGCTCTGCCAAAAAACAAGTCACACGTAAAAACGCAAAAAGAAAAAGAAAATAAGACAAAACAAAAAATTAAAGTACTGCTAAAAAAAGCCAAAAACTAAAGTGGGAATTAGAATTTGACTAAAAAATTAAAAAGTAAGTCAAATAGAAAAAAAATTGTATGCGGCTTGAAGCGGAAAACAAAACTAAAAAAAAGATGTAAGGGGTAAAAAGTTCAAACAAGTAACAAAGATTTTAAAAAACCACACTTGGCTTCAATTCGCTAATATCCACACGTAAAAACTCTACTCTTGACGGGAGGTTCTTTGCTGGTTCATGTTATTTTCTTTGTTACACTGATTAGCTGTTTGAAGTACCAGCTAAGAAAGAATATTAGAGTCGACCGATAAAAGATTTCTGTGTGGGAATATGGTAAATGGTGAGTGAAAATTATTTTAGTTTCAACAATTATTATACAGTGCATTTTAAATGATTACGAATATTTAAACCGTTCGATATTTTATTATGTTTCAACAATATATAGTGCACAAATTAAGTTTTCAAATTGCGTTAATTTATCAGTTATCTGATTTGTAGCACATATTTCGTTTTCAAACAATTTACTTGTATATGGAAAATAAGTTTTTGTTAATACATAGTTTAAAACAGAATAGATATGAACTTTCTTATTGGTGGTGATACGCATTAAAATTGTCATGTTGGTAAAATGCGAAAACTAACCCACGAGATACAACGAAAAATTTACGATTGTAATTTACATTCGCACACCTTTCATCTCAAACATGTTAACCCATAAAACTGCAAAGATTGAAAATTACTTCACTCGTTAAAATACATTTTTATTAAAATTTAATCATTGCGTACAACCAGAGTTGTGACTAGGCTCCCAGAAAACCAGAATGTACATACAGTTAATTTATAAAGTCTTTTCTAAAATGTAATATTCAAAGTTCCCCTACACCACAAGATCTCTCGCCAATGTATTACGTCTTTCATTTTGAGCCCAAACATTTCACTTCATATAGAAGGTAGGCATATAAAGAATATATATATTAAACTCTTGTTCTGATAAAGAAAATTCTTGTGCTGAACCAAATTGGTCAGATACCTAAAAGTCATCAAGTTATCTTCAGTACTGTGGGTGTGAGGAAGTCAACCCCTTCCAATTATTAAACAAAGTGGAGGCAGGGTAAGTTTTAGTCCATTCTTTCACTACCTGAAACATATCGCACCATAGATTTGCAATTTTCAAATTCCTTTTTACAAAAATCATTTAATGTGTGTTCAGTCTTACAGTTTATCAAAACCAACATGTTTGCTATTGCGCTGAAAGTTTCAACATTTCTTTTACTTTTGTTAATGTGTCAGAACAACTGCACAACATTTCAGTAGTAAGCTTTTCTTAACTTTAGTGTTTTCTATTTATATATTTTTCATAATCTAAGCAAAACATGGGACAAATTCGTCTTGAAATAGATTCTTGATAATTTTAAATTCTGACACGCATCCACATATTCGATTAAAATCAAATCTTTGAAACTTGTTGGTCAGGAGGATTTTTTTTTAAAAATTCCAGTCTATAATTAGGAGAAGAAATCTATTTTCTTGGATCATACACCGTTCTATTTAATTATAGATATTTTCGTGATGCTCTTTATCCTTCTATCTAGAGATTGATTTATTTGGAAAATATCTCAGAACTATGCAGACTGGAGTATTTATTTCGGATAAAACCAGGAAAGTAAAGTAATCTATTTTTACCTTTATTTATTTATTTATTTTTGTTTATTTATTTTTACCTTTATTTGATTAATTATTAATTAAATGTGTTGATATGAAAGAATGATCATTTTACATAGACTGAAATTCATATGCTGAAACTTACCAACATTAGTTGGTTAACACGAATTTCAAGGAGAAAACATTGACTTTGATTATAAAATCTGACCGTACCAATATTTGTTCACCTGATTTAAAGTATCAAAAGTTCATTTCAGTTAATAAAGATGTTTTTTGTTTCATTTCCTGCAACAGCAAAAATTCTATTAAAAATAATTTTATAGAACTTTTTTCCAGAGGAATAGACGGTTACACAGTGAAATTCGGTTGCTACCGACCATGCGCACTCGATACCGCCTGTTGCCCAATGTTTCCACAACCCTCCCTGTTTTTATCCATCGTTGTGGATATAGCCCATCCTGATTCTGCATCTGCACATGTTCACCAGCCTGGGGTTCTCTGAATGTGCGGCTATGCGTGTTTTGGCTTCAGCAGGTGTCTATTTGCCATTGCTGTTTTTCTTAATCTCTCTCTGCCGTCTATGTATTTTTTACTTTTCACAAAGTATAGGGAGGTGATCTGTTATTGCACGGCCATACAACATCTCCACTGGTGACATCCCAATGTCCTGGCTGGGTGTATTCTGATGTATTAGTATGGCCTGTGCCGCACGATCGTAGCATAGGTGACCATATCGGTCAGTACAATCCCTCAAAGTTCGTTTGGTAGTTTTTGCCGTCAGTTCTGCTCTCGTCCATTACTTTGTGGGTAATGTACTGATGATATGCGCTTTTTTATTCCCTAATCCCTAAGAAACGAATTGTATTCTTGGGAGTCAAATTGCTTTCCTCCATCCGACGATATCTCCTCCGGTGCACCGTACATAAAGAACCAACTTTGTAAGGACTCGCATATTGTTTTAGCTTTCCCGGATGTTAATGAGGGCTACTTCCAGTGAGAAAAAGAGCACCATGACGCAATCCACTCAGCCAGAAATATGTATTGCTTGGCATTTGCACGAGAAGCTTCAGTACGAACATTTCATAGTGTTTAGATGTCAATCTGAAGACAGTGCAGAGGATTCCGAAAGAGTTGGATGAATCTAATTGTGATTACAAAGGCACAGCAGCTCAGAAAATTCACTTTGATTGTTCTGATAAGAAAAGAACATCAGACTCGACACGGAGGCCTACTTCAAGAAGTAGTGCTGCCCTGAATAAAGATGGTGGCTGCTGGGAGGTCAAAAGAGCTGTTATTCCTTTGACGCCACGATTAATGAATACACTTTCTACTCCCTCAATAATGTTTATTTATAAGAATATAAAAGTATATGATCCAAGTACAATGCGATATTTATCATTTACTATTTTATGAAAAAATATATTTAAAGCTAAATATTTTTTATTAAAAAATTTACAAAAATAGAATATATATATATATATATATATATATATATATATATATATATATGCAGCTCAAGGCCTTTTTTACATGGGGTTTTCCGAAACCATAGGCTCGGGCAAAAATTACTCATAGACCCCGTATACACGGGCTTGGGTTGCTCTCTAGCTCTTCGGCGTAGGTTCTATTCTTCCCGAAGATAGAGGGCGACAGAGTTTGAGAAAACCCGTCCTGTAGGAATTTACGTTTGACTCACCACTGAATCAAAATATGACACAAGGTCAGTTTGTTTTAACGTGGGGACTCGTGTGTCAACACTCGGGCCACTAGATAAAACTGGTCTGAGCTAGTTATAGTCGGTTATCCCACCACTACAGAACAGATTTTACGGAACAAGTCCGAGGATTCTGTCCAGGCAGTGGGGAGAGGACAGTCACCAGCACGGAATAGATACTAAGACAGCAGCATCTCCTCCAACGGGAAAACCCATCCTCTGATCGATTCGACTGCTTCGGCATTTATCCGAGACTTCCCCACGAGGTGGGATGTGGTACAAAGTCGGTTTTTAACATGGGACTCTCCGAGAGGGTATGTTTGGGCAAAAATTACTCGTAGACCCTGCATACTCGGGGTCAGGAAGTTGTCTACCTCCCCAGACGATACTCTGTCGTTTGGCATAGTCTCGTCTGGGTTTCTCTCGCTCGGAGGCAGAGAGGTCGACAAGAGAGATACTGCTGGCCATGTGGACTAAAAATGCATTGCATTTACAATGGAGAGAGAAATCAACAAAAAAGACTAGCATTGATGGATATACTAATATCTTGATCAGAACCTGGATTCAAGATATCCCTTTATCGCAAGCCAACATTCACCGAACTATACCTCAACTTCGACTCCCAATAAAGTAACCTACAATATCGATTAAAAGTCATGTGGCGATCCAGAGACATATGAACAAGAAATGGTCAGTATAAACAGTAGCCTAAAGCGTGATAACTATCCTGGGTAGATGAAAAAATCCCCCATAAACTGGGAAAGAAGTGTACAAAATGATGACAACACTCAGAAAACAATCTCGGTCTTCCCACCCTATGTGAAGGCTGACTTTCAGGATTCTGGCTATTATTCACAGATTCATTTTCTGTATAAGGTGAAGAAATATTAACGGGACCTGTATCAGGCAAAAGGGTTGAATCTGCATGGTCCACGTCGGGTTGAGTATTTTCAGGTCCATTTTGAGGTCCATCCGGGCGTGGAAAACGTGCCAACCGTCTCAGCGCCACCGAATCTTCCCGGCCATCATTGTGACGTATTTTGGCATGCGTAGGGTTGGCCTCAAGGAGTTCCACCACCTCAACGATAGGATCATATTTACCTCTGCCACCGAATCGTTTTAATAATACCTCCCCAGGCTCACAGAGCCAAACAGGCAACGCAGTACCGGAGGAGGACCGCCTTTCAAAATTGAACATTCGTTCGTGGGGGTTGCATTCGTAGTGGTGCATAGCAGGGAGCGGATAGCATTCTACATCATGTAGAACATCCTGCCAAGCACTAATTGGTAACTGTCTCGATTCCAGGGACAATAATATGGTATTCCAAATTATGCCGTTGTAACGTTCGCATTGGCTATTGCCTCTAGGGTTATAAGCAGTAGTATTACTGCATCCAATTCCAAGTCGTGTTAGAAATTGTTTAAATTCTCCCGACATAAACGAAGTTTCTCGATCGGAGTGAATAAACGAGGGAACCCCGAAAATACTTGTCAGGCACTGAATAGCAGTTTGCGAAGAGCAATCGCGGCAAGGAAAGGCAAACGGAAATCGACTATATTCGTCGATAACAGTAAATATATATCGGTAACCTGTCGGAGATACCGGGACAGGCCCTTTGTAGTCTATGGAAAGACGCTGAAATGGCGCAGTAGAACGGATCAGAACATTACTAGCAGAATCGAAAAATTGGGGTTTTATTTTGGCACTGGTCGTACATTCAGAAGTCACACGTCGGACTTCATCATATGAATACGGCATATTCTGAGACCTTACAAAATGCCAAAAGCGCTGTACCCCAGGATGTATTAAGGAATCGTGTATCGATTTAAGTTCCTTCAAGGAAGAAGCAGCAGCACCACATACTCTGGATAAGGTATTCGCAACTGTGTTTTCATTTCCAGGACGGTGTTTTATGTCGTATGAAAAGGGAAGAAGTTCCATTTTCCACCGTATAATTTTATCGTTTTTAATTTTCCGCGATTAGCAGGTTTAAACATAAAAGATACGGCTTGTTGATCAGTAATAATAGTAAAATGTTTCCCGGCAAGGAGGTCTCTCCATTTACGAACGCATTCGACTATGCCATATGCTTCTTTTTCGATTATATGAAGTCGTATTTGAGAGGGGTTTAGCGACCGAGAAAAGAATGCTACAGGTCGCCCAGCTTGTAAAAGAGTGCCTCCAATAGCCTTTTCTGAAGCATCGGTTTCAATAGTAAATGGCAATTCATCATCAATAACTTTTACAGATGACTCGGCAATGTCTTTCTTAAGTTTTTCGAAAGAATTTATAACTATAGGAGGCATAGGGAATTGTTTATTTTCGACCAGTGGACGAATTTTGTGTGAATATTTAGGTATCCATTTCGCATAGTAAGCAAACATACCAAGACACCTTTTTAACGAATTTGAGTTGGAAGGAGGAGGCATTTGCAAAAGTGGCTTCAAACGCTCAGGATCGGTTTGGATAGTTCCGTTACAGATTTGATATCCAAGCACGTTAATAGAACGAAGTGAAAACTCTGATTTTTCCTGGTTTATTTCGAGGTTGTATGTCGAGGCAGCCTTTAAGAAACATTCCAAATTGACGTCGTGCTCCTCCTGGGTTTTACCGCAAACAGTTATATCATCTATATACGAAAAGGTTCCAGATAATTTGTTATCAGAAATGAAAGAATTTATAAATCGCTGAAAGGCAGAAACCCCGTTAGTAACGCCCATGGGTATTCGTTTAAATTGGAACAGACGATTTCCAGCTTGAAAGGCCGTATAGGGGCGATCTTTGGGGCAAATTTCTATCTGATAGTACGCTTTGGACAAGTCAATTATACTATAGATACGATACTGGGCTATTTGGTTTACGAGATCTTCAATTCGAGGCAAGGGGTAGGCATCAATTAAGGTGAACCAATTAATAGTCTGGGAGAAATCAACTACCAATCGTTTCTTTTTATTAGGTGACGAAGTTACAACAATTTGAGCACGCCACGGAGAGTAACTTGTTTCAATTATATCATCCTCAAGCAGTTGTAGAATTTCTTTTTCAATGAACCGAGCATCCTCCGCACGGTAATTTCGGGATTTAGTAGCAATAGGTTTGCAGTCAGGGGTCAAGTTTCGGAATAACTTAACAGGAGCACAACTGATCTTGGTTAAAGCGCAGATTTTTAGAATATCCTGAGATCCACCAAAAGAAATAGTGATACTCTGGTGTAGTTTTAAGAAGGGCACTCCGAGTATAATATCCATACAGGAATCAGGAAGTACTGTAAAGTCAATTTGTTTATATTCGTAACCACTGAAGATAATATCCTCAGTACAATATTCAGATAGTTTGAGGGAAATGGCAGATGAGGCCATGGAAATTACGGAATTCCGTTTAGAAGTAGACAGTTTAATTGTTTTAACAGTACGGGCACTGATAAAGTTATCAGAACTACCGGTGTCTATGAGGGCAGTTAATCTCTTTCCTTTTAATTCTAAAGTTTTAGTAACTGGAGGAGACCTATCAACGTCTTTAGCACGGGCTACTATAATAGCTGAGGTAGAACGTGAAGGCGCCGGCATAGTAGAACGGCAAACTTTACAAAAATGACCGAGTTTGCCACAGTTTCGACATCTCTTATCACGGGCAATAGCGACGATTATCCTTAAAGTGACGTTTCCCTTCACAGTTGTAGCACTTGCCACGAGCAAGGGCAGCAGAAAATTGTACAGAGTCACACTCCGTACGAGAATCAGTTAAGTCAGAAAGCATATTTTTAGTAATAGTAGTGGAAGTGGCCTCCTCGACAGAATCAGTAAACACATTTTTAGTCCTAGTGGTAGTAGCAGCGGCTGATCCAATCTGAGAAACGTATGATTCAGCACGAAAGTGAGCCTGTTCTAAGGCTCTAGCACATTGAGTAACCTCCTTGAGAGTTAGCGTATCATTTTCAAGCAGTCTGGCACGTATTACGGGGGACCGGAGACCACGTATAAATGCATTTCGGACAGATTCATCCCTGTAAGTAGTAGCAGTAACATCTTGGAAGCAACAGTCAGCAGCAAGTCGATTCAAGGCCTGAAGGTATTGGTCTACAGACTGATTTTTCTGCTGCAGACAACAAATGTCTAGCATGAATAACACTTGGAGACTTGTCATAAACACTTTTCAGCAATTCAACAGCATGTTCAAATCCAGAACAACCCTCGATAACATCAGCAACTGTAGCACCGATGTTTAAATAAAGGACTTCGAGTTTTTCCGGGTTTAAAGAAGCAATAGTTGATAAGTAATAATTAAAATTACGGTACCATAGTCTCCAGAGCTTGCTAGCCTGAGGGTCTGCAGAAGATATATCAAACTTTTCCAGACGAATAATCTTGTCCATGAGGAATTAAGTTCAGTAAATTGTTACGTAGTACAAAGAAGAAAGCAAGGATAGAATAACCTTTTCTTAAGGCTTTACTGAACTTAATTCACAGCAGTCAGTAATCAACAAAGGAAAGAATTCAATTATTTATTTGTATGATAAATACAAAATGCGGCACAAGGCCTAAAAGGGGGATGGGGAAGGACGGTCTTCATCTGTCTTAATTCTAAACTTAGCTAGTCGAAGACACTGACCCAATCAAGCCAACAATATTCCAATCACCAAAACAGCACATTCACTCCTACCTTTCTTACTACGTCCACCATAATACCTCAAATTCTCTATGATGTCCTAACTAGACCCATTATGTACAATTATTGTTCGTGGGGGGGGAGTGTCTAAATTAACAACTTATAAAAATGATCCCCAAATGAATATTTACAATGTGCTTTAAATATTTACATTAAACTAAACAAAACTGTGTTAGTAATAAAACCCCCCACAAACCATGAATGTGGCAGAAACATCAGTTCACCGGACGAAATCAATGCGGGACTATGAAGAAATGAAAAAAGCATTCATACCTCCAAGCATTCACGCAGGCACACACACATTCATACACAAAAACAAATACGAAAAATCACACTCACGAAACGGAAGGCGTCCCGCAACCACCAGAGAACTGACATCACTGACCACCTAACGAGGGAGGGGATGGGGATTAAACAAAAGAAGAAAAAAAAGGGACAGAAATAAAAGGGACCAATGAGCAGGCACACCCTAGCTAAGTTAACCAAAAAACGAAAATAAAGGATCAAATTCAAAAACTAAACTAACCTAATATCTGGATGGGTTGCCTATGTTCAACCCTGTTAGGACAAAATTCTGTACCTAACCGATATCCAAATGCCACTCTAGGTCAGCCCCTTTCACTCTACACATTCGCGCAAGATTCACCCACCTTTTGCCAAATTCCGATGAGGTGAGCCGCCGCCTTTCCGTCCTAATCTTGACTTTAAGCTGATGCTTAAAGAACAAGACCAGTTGGGAAGAGGTGAACTTCTCGCCCTCATGGAATCCCTTCTGACGCGTCGTCCAAATCACGACTCTCATAATCCCTAGTAAGCAACAGAACACATAGTGTTCAGCCTTCGTCAATTGCGGCACCACATTGCTACAAACAGAACTGGCTTCCAGGACAAAGAACTTTCCCTGCAGCATGCGGACCATGAGGCCTTCAACAAACCTTCACAACGGCACTACCGTCTTGCACTGAAAAAAGGCGTGACCAATGGTCTCGACCTCCCCAGTACAGCGACGACAGTTTGGATATTTCTCCAAGCCTGCTGAACAAAGTCTCTTGCCGACCCAGAGGGCCCCACAAATCATCAGCCAGGTGAGTGATGCCTCATCATTATTGAGACATTTCAACCCAGGCGCCCAAGGCCATATCGAGCGATCCTCCTGCTTCGTAAGACCGAGCTCGTCGATCAGACCATCTTGAACGGACCTCCTAACTAACAACTGATACAATGCCTTACGAGACAACGCCTGGGCGTCGGAGAGGCCATCCGTCGTCCGGAAGAGGAGCTTCAAAGCACTACGACATTCGCGGTAGAAGGAGCACTCGGCACGAGGTGTACGGCCAGCCTCCACCTCGCACGAGTGCACACTTCTCAGGGATGGGAAATGTTTTCGGACATCTTCTTTCCAAAAGGTGCCCACCTCATCCAATCCGCGACACATTCGGTCTAGAAAGGTAATGCGAAGCATATATTGACGAATCTCAATGCTAGGCATACCCAGACCGCCCTCAGAGGGATGAAGGCAACAGATCTCGCGACACACCATAGGGGCCTTGTCTCTCCACAAGAAAGAGAACAAGGTCCGGACTAATGACATTAGTCTGGCATACGGGAGTGGAAGCACATAGTTATATGTGTGAAACACATACCTCCGCCCTTCCCTTCAGGGAAAGTCTCCTCCGAGACCACAGATTAACCGCGATCTCGGCCTTCCCTTGCACCTCCGACCAATTCATTTCCAACTGGAGATCAGGACCGAACCAGACGCCGAGTATCTTGATCGGCCCATCCGTCCAGAGGAAAGGTCCGGGAAGAGAAACTCCCTTCCACGCACCCAACCGCAAGCCCACAGACTTATCACGGTTGATCTTGGCCCCTGTCACCATCTCATACTCACTGATCTCTTTGCTGACTTCGTCAATCTCGGCTCTGCTCGATACAAGAACCGAAACGTCATCAACATAGGCAGAATACCTGGCTGAGATGGAAGCCCCAGGCAGGGAAATTCCGCGCAGGACCGGATTCAGGGCCAATCAGTCTAGACAGGACAAGCTGCAAACGGTTGGCTAAGATCTTCGCCAAAATCTTTAAGTCCGTATTTAACATCGTTAAAGGGCGAAAGTTCCCTAACCCATCCCCACCGTTCTTGTCCTTACGCAGCAACTTGATCACACCCCTGGTGAAGCGTTGAGGTAAAGACCCCTGCCTCATCCAGTGGTTGTAAATCAGTTCCAGGAAAGGAACAAAAACGTGCGACAACCTCAAGTAAACTTCGTAGGGAAGACCATCTAATCCCGGAGACTTATCCAGGCCAACCTGCTTCAGCGCTTCCCAGATCTCCGACTCTGTAATGGGACCCTCGCACCTAGCCACTTCAGCTGCCGAGAGGCAGGGAAAGTCAGCTAAATAGGCGTCAAACTGAGCAGAGCTCAGACCGGGCTCCCTGGTGAAAAGATCCTGAAAGTAGTCCCGAAAGACCTCACATATGCCCGCGTTTGTCGTCACGGTCCGCTTATCCGGCAACGTGACGCATGCAATATGTCGCCTAGACGCGCTTCGATTCTCCTCTGCACGCAGTTCAGCGGCCATATTCGTTGCCTCAGAAGACATTCTTTTTAACCTAGCCCTAACTACCAGAGCTTGATCCTTCTTGATAAGCAAGGAGGACAACTCTGCCTTAGCTAAAGCTATGTCCCCACTAAAACGGGATTTCACAGCCCGATCGACTTTATCTTCTAAAGCAGTTTGCGCCGCTAATCTATCTAGATTGAGTCGACGACTAAAATCGGCAGCAAACGTTCGAATTTTAGATTTTAAATTGCCCCACCAGGCATTTCCCACAACCGCTCCCGTCAATTCCCTTTGGATCGTTAGTAACAGCTGGTCCCGGAAACCCTGATCACCAAAAAGTGAACAGTTCAATTTCCAGTAACCAGCCAATCTAACCTTAGGCTTATCTAAGTTTACACGGACCCGGACTAGCCTATGATCCGTATAAACTATGTAATGGAAACTTGGACACCCTAAGAGCCCTACATCGACTCTCCTAACTAAGACTCGGTCCAGGTAGCTCGCAAGCGTCCCAGGAGCCGAGTTGCCACTAGTTGTCCAAGTCCATGCTACCTCCCGAGGGTGTTCATTCCGGAACTTATCGACAAGATCAAACCCATCGATAAAGTCCCGAAATGGTTTCACATCCGGGTTGTTAGTACCTTGTTTATGCCCTATACGATCTATATCGGGGTCAAGGACGGCATTCCAATCCCCCGCTAAAACTACCCGACGAGACGTCGTCAAGAACGGCGCGATCTGCCGAAACAAAGCAGGCCGCTCGGAATGGGTATTGGACGCATAAACCCCAATGAGACGTAGAACCTTATCCTTTATGGTAACATCCAGCAGGCAAAGTCTGCCCGCCGGATCCGCGAAGACAAGGGTACAAGCAGCCTTCAAAGACTTGCTCACTAGCCAAGAGACACCCCTCGAACGACCATCAAAACAGGCTGAATAAAGGGCGAACCCGTTAGACAGTATGTCCTCACGATCATGAGAAGAAAACCGGGTCTCTTGTATACAACATACATTCGCCCCGAGGCGCTGAAGGTCACGAGTGAGCCTCGCCCTGCGAGACTCGGACCTCAGGCCCCGGACATTTAAACTGGCTAACCAGAGAGCCATTGTGAAGCCGATTAGGGTTGTCCTTCAGGATAGAACATGGCTGGAGTGAGGACACCGACAGCTTGTCCCATCGAACCTGACATCATCTCAGTATCGAGAGTATCATCCTGAGACAAGCCACCGATGTCCGCAGGATAGGTTAGTTTAAGGGCTCTATAAAGGGATGGGTGAACAAAAATAGGGACCCTCCCTTTACATTCCTTTGATTCATCTAAGTTTTCTTCGAAGAGAACTACAGCTGGGGGCACCACTTTCAAGGAGGCCTTAGCCTCCTCTATCATGCCCCATATCTCCCGCGTACCCGGGCCAGTTCTCACGACGGTGAGCAGATTTCGGGCCTTAAAATTTTCCGGCACCTCCACATCCACACCCTTGATGTGCCGGAAATTCCAGAGGATTTTTAAGGGCCTCGGGTTTTTGGTTTGCCCGAAGACCCTTTCTGCCTGTTCCCGGGATACGCGGCAGACGTCTTCCCCCAGGAGATATGGTGGTTTTATTTTCTTTTTTTTCTTATCAGAGATTGGAAGAGTATCGGGGCTTCTATTACGTTTTTTTTGAGGTGACTGAGCGGGAGTTTGCATGGGAGTATCTTTCGGTGTTGTAGAAGGTGTCATGCCGGAAGGAGTCTTTACGGGTGAAGGTTTGGAGGAACGAAGAGATTTCATGGGAGAGTTTGTCAAAGATTTAGGCGGAGGTGGTTTTGTGAAATTTGATGGAGGGGAAGACGGGGCAGAGGATAGGGGGCCCGGTGCCCCCAGAAATTTTTTATTTTTAGCCCGCTTGGCCTCCACTTTCTCTTTTAATTTTTTTAGGTCCAAAATTTTCTGCCAGCTTGGTTCATTCATTTTTTGGGTCTCAGTTGCAGTTTCAGCATAAGACGCCGAGGCGTCACCCTCAGAGCTGGTAGAGGGAATGGGACTGTAGGTGACAATGTCCCCGGGGTCATGTTGGGACTGAGGAACCGCTGTTTGGGTCTTCCCCTTGCCCCTAACCACGAGGCGCCATTCCCCCTCATCCTTCTCCTTAACCACACTTGTGGCAGGCGTTGGTTTCGAGGGTAATGTGGGTCTGGACCCAACCGAGGGATTTTCCCCAACGGTCCGCCCCGCAGCTAGGCCCACTACAGGCGCCGCGGATTTTACTTTGTTGGCCAAGGGGGTATTTTGGTCGCATGTGACCGGAACTCCAGGCGCCTTCTTCCCTGGGCAGGAGGAGGAAAGGTGACCAGTCTCTCCACACCTCCAGCAAGTTGATCTCCTACCAGTCACTATGACCGGCATTTTCCGGTCACCAAACACCAAACAGTTGGGGACGGACTTGAAGGCCTCTTGATCAAGCATGATATCAAAAGTCAATCCCCCGTTCAAATTGTCGGAGAGAGCCCCTAAAATGGCCGTACTGCATAAAAAATGCAGCCAAGAGCCCTCCCGAAATTTGAGGAGGAACCTCGAAAACGGCCACCCTGGTCCGCCTTCGGCCTTCGTACTCTGTTCTTAGTATTAGATCTTTAGTGATAAGCTCTTTCTTTGCCATGGCCAAGCAATCTTCTGGTCTGGGCAGCAGAATGTCCCACATGAAGAACCCTGTACCCTTAATTACTCTTTGGGGTTTTATCCCCAGGGACAAAAGTGATTTAATCACTGTGTCTTTAGTGGGGCGACAAATCTTTTGGGTTTTTTGTCCACCACAAAAACGGTCACCATTCTTTTTTTGAACACATCGAGCTCCTGGACAACATCGACGAACCCATCTTTATTTACAAGATGGGCGTAACCTTTCGCCTTATCCAGGAAATCCGCCATGTTCAGAATACAACTTGGTGGGGACTTCCAGCATGAGGGCAATTCCTCGGCTGTCTTACTTTGTGCCTCCTTTGGCACCTCGGAATTTTTACTATTAGCTTCTCCTTTCTTGGAGCTACTAATTCGGTCAGTTTTGGGGCTACCATCAGCCCGCTTCTTGGCATCATTATCAGCGGGGTTGGCTTTAGCAGCCGACCCAAAAAGGTCCTTTTTTATATTGTCCCGACTGGCACCGTCGGCCATATTGAAAGCGTGGAGACTACCACCTGCGGGTCTTTTTAATATAATAACCAGTTTTGGGGAAAGGAGTTTTGGGAAGGGAAAAAAAAAAAAAAAAAAAAGAAAAAGAGAAACTAAACAAACAAGCATGGATTTACCAGTAAATTAAAAAAAAGAAACAAAGACAAACTTTTTAAAAGATAAATAGACTGGGGAAAAAAAAGACAAACAAAAATTAAACAGGAAAAAAAATCTAAATGGCGCCCAAAGGCAGCCGAAAACAAAAAAACAAAAACAGAAACTCCTCTTTTTTAAAAATTCAAGACAATGTACAAAAAGAAAAAGAAAAAGTCTGGTTTACAACCAGAAAAAAAAAAATAAAGGTTTGCGCTAAAGAAAATAAAAATGCAAAAGAAAAAACAAACTAGAAACCAAAAAGACGAGAAAATGCGACCGAAGTCGCTAATAAAAAGGAAAAGATAAAGTTTTCTTTTTCTTTTTTCAAAAACTGTGCTGACTTTTTTTTTCTTTTTCAGAAACAACTAGAAAGAAATAAACAATAAAAAAGAAATCGTCCGGTAAGACTTTGTCAAACCAGACTAAAATAAAAAAAATTATGAGGGCCGAAGCCCCAAAAATAAAACAAACAAAAAGAAATAGAAGAATAAAAACAAAAAAATAAAACTAAAAGAATAACTTATCAGAAAAAATCCTCAGAAGTTCGTCCAAAAAGTTCTTACTGCACTGAAAAGAAAAACAAATCGTTTGCAGAAAAAAAAAGTTCGTCGTTAGTCAAAAATTTTCAAATATTTCAAACAAAAGGTCAAAAACACTCTCTATCACTCTCTCCAAGGGAAAGAATTCAGAATGAAAAGGAAGAAGAACGCAGCTTTTAAAGAGGAAAGGGAACGTGTGAAAAGTCACGTGAACAAGAAAATTAGTTTCCTTTTCTTTTTACGAAAATATAACACCACCATATGTGAACGGTTTATTGGGAAAGGTATAAAGGATCTGTGGTCTGTATATCATTAGAGCAACCTTCCGGTGTGGTTCAACACTACGTAAACCCCTCTTTCGAGTAAGATCACCTATAAAGGAGAACAAGATTAAGGACTGTGCGTAACATCATCCCGTGGAATTGTGGCAAGAAATATGAAGGACAAACAGGCCATCACCTAAAGATAAGACTACAGGAACACCGTCAGGACGTAACACGAGGAAAAATAGGAAGATCAGACATGGCTGATCATATATGAAGGGAAGAGGGAGATCCCTGCCTCTGTGGGATCAAGTTGATAGAAAACATTAGCGAAAAATACAAACACTTAAGGAATCAGCGCCAGACTCCAAAAATCTCCTAAGCCGGCCAAGCATTAACATGAATGAAATATGGGAACCAGTAATACAGAGAGCTAGTGAAAAACAACAATAACAAAATTGTATATATATATATATATATATATATATATATATATATATATATATATATATATTTACTGAGCAATTACGTTTATAAGTCCCCCCAATGAATTCACTGAAGTCTCCAAGGACACATGTTCGAGTGGATAAAAAAAGAGTTGGTTAAGGGATCCAAAAGTGTGAGTTTAAAATACCTAGCCACAAAGGAAAAAAAAAACTTGGAGGCTTACGAATTAATATCCAAATGACACGTGGTATTAGAACAATATACCCGCGTGGACTAAATAAAGGGTTCGGTTCGAAACTTATATCACCTGAAGAAGGCCTGAGCGTACAACGCCCAAAACTTCGTGAATATATCAATAAAAATCAGGACAACAGTCCAACCAAATATAAGTTCCTTTTTTTAGAAGCGGGTATATAAATTATTTAGAAATATTATTTTTGTTATAAATTTCCATATTTTAGGATTGACATCATTAGTTAACGATCTTATTTCTGATTTCTTCATAACAATTGTTCTCGTCTGGCATTACTACACTACAAAAGTTTTACAGAATTATCTAAATAAATCAAAATAATGTACTTAATTAGATTCTGTGAAAACTGCCTGTACTGAATTATTTAAACAGATGAAAAACAGCAAATTTTAAAAGATATTATTTTTTGTTGTTGTAGTAGTATTCAAGGTAAATAACAAACATTAGTTAATTAATTTTTTACATGGTAAAATAACTCCTATGGATCAATGTCTCTAGAGTTTGAAATTCAAATAGACTTCTCATAATGGTAAAAGGAAATTTAGAAAATTGATGTCTAGCTGAAAATGTTGTTTATTTTGAAATATTATAGAATGTGTGGTGGAAGAGAAAAAGAACAATAAAATGTACTGCGTAGCGCAAGGATTGAACTTACAACATTCAGTCAACGAGCTAGCGATGTTAGCTCTTAGTGTCTTAGTCAAAATATCACCCCTGTCGACTGAAATAAGATCATCCATAGGAGCTGTATAAAAGATTTTTCCTCTCTCATTAAATTTTTCTTTTGTCTGTTGCTGGGGGGAATTTTTGTCACTCGTCATAAGGTCCCCCCCCCAAACAAAACACCGCAGTTGTTGAGAAGACGAAGAAATCAAAACAGTAAAAGAGAGATCAGGAAAAAAGGCTTAATTTCAACGACAAAAGGTAACAGAGAGGTTTTTTCCAAACAAATCAATTTATTCTAATTTCCCCATGTATAATAAGCATTTTTCCTTTTAAAAAAGCAATATTAAGAGTGCGTATTATGCACAGCTACAAAAAAAAATCTTTAAAAATAAAATATTGCAGTTTCATACGTCGATTACTGTTGCAAAATGACTACTCACCACAAACATACGACAATTTGACACTAACATTCGGCAATTCCGACCGCATAAGGATGTTAAATACAATCATATGTACCTGACAATAAATCTAAAATAAAATAAGAATTATTATAAAACTAAATCAGAATATTATTCTATGTTTAAAACCATTTTTTAATAAGAGTAGGAAACGCAGTCTGTAATGAAATTGGACAGGTACAATTTATAGGGTTTGATTACCAATGGTGCGTATTCTACGTGAGTAGAAGCATTTTCCCCACAATATACGCCTTCATCCAAAATACGCACCCCTAGGGTGCGTATTTTGGATGAAGGCGTACATGAGGAATTACGGTAGTTCGCAAAATTGAATGAAACATAATTTGTAAATCTTGACAAAAAATGTTTGTGAAGACTTCAACAATACTAAACACTGTGAGAATATCAACATGTTGGTCTGTTGCAAAAAATCCCTATCTTCATGTAATGTGAATATTTCACTGAAATATGCTGAAAATTTTCTAGAATTAAGAAAATATGAACTTTAGGCAAAAATCGTCACAATATATCATAGGGATTCATTTCGAAATTAAGGGATATATGGTCTTGAATATATACGGTCTGACAATATTTTTGCTTGGAACAGGAGTAGATTTTTTGTTCTTTTTTCCTGTTTTTTTTTTGGTTTGGATTTCCGGTATTTTCCAAAATCTGCTACAAATCCATATGTCTAGTGTCCCTGTCTGAACTTTGAAATTCTATTTACTAATTATTTATTTTATTTCGTATTTTTAAAAATGTTTCTCTCTTTAGGATTGGGTTTCCAGTCCCGTCTAAAGTCTTTTCATTCTCTTTCACTCCTAGTAGCCCATTGAGGTATTATCATCTTGCTTCGGGTGAAGTGATTAAAAAATTCTAAAATTAATACAAAATAGAATGTATGATTTATAAGTGATAGCCTTTTCTTTAAGGCTTTTTTTTTTTTTTTTTAGTGAGTGATTTCAGATATTGTACATTCTGACCTCCCTCTAATGCCAATCACATTTGATAATGTACTAAAAAAATTCAAGTAGGGCCCTTTATTTGAACCCAAATGATATATAATATCATTCTTTCTTTAATTTATGATCTCTTTTCTAGGAATCTTCAAAATTAAATCCTATCTTTCTCCCCAATGCTATGTTGATCTAATTCTTTTATCATTTCTGGTGTCTTTTCTAGGGGATTTTGGTACTTATAACCATTAAGTGTTTCTCATGATGCCACTCACAGAATATAGTTGTGCATTACCTCTCCTTATATCTTAGTCTTAGCACTCACACCCTTCAACCCTTTCAGTAATCCTCTATTTTGAATGCCTTTAAGCCGTCTATAAAAATCCTTTACAAGTCATAAATGAAGCAAATATTTTAAATTTCTTCAGAAGCCATGAAAGTAACTTTGCTAGCACAATTCTTGGTAAACCTGTGATGATATTTTCTGGTAGAAACAAAGATCCATTATTGCTATTGATTTGTGGCATTAACATCTATGGGATATGAAAAAGAACATTTAGGGAAAAACATTACTTTTAGAGTCTCAGTGGTTGATAGTTGTTTTCTGCACTGTCTACAGCCCATCTAACCAAGTGGCTCCTTTTTATTTGGTATTTTTCATAAATATGCAAATCAGTAGATGCCATTTATGTTTCAAACTTTCACCTCAAGCATTATGTTTGGGAATGTTATCTTTTATTCATTATTAATTTTTGATAGCTATCTGTCTTCTGATGTGTTTTTTCACCACAGCTACTCCAATCGACAGTAAACAATACGGATTGGAAATAAGAAATAGACTCCAGGTGAGATTGAACTTACAACCTTTTTACTTCAGGAAATCTATGTACAGCAGCTGCTCTACAGATTAAGCTACTGGAACTTTTGTGTTTGGCAGAAGATCCGGTTTAACCATTAAACATTTTCCATTTTCCCCTTGGATGCTCGATGCCATATTTGTGATTATTTTTACCACTATTATTATTAATATTAGCAGTGGTGGTGGTAATATTGATTTATTCTTTATTAGATAAAATATTGTCAACCAATATTAATTTTTGATTAGTATTGTCTAGTATTGTTGAAAAAATGCTCCCAATCCTCAAAACGAACAGACTGGTCAGGTCGAGGAGAGAGAAAAAAAGCAATATCACTTGAGTTGCGAAATATATTGTCACTTTTCCGTGATGTATAACTGTCTAATAATATGGAAGGTAAATTTAGTAATAAAAAGATTTTTCCTTCCTTTTTATGCAACTTCAGGGATTACATAGTAAACCTGTCATGTGACCACAGTAACTCTAAAGGGTTAGTACAGAAAATATTTAGTAAGCATTTGAACAACACAAGGTAAATACACTTCTCCTTTCCTGTCTGACCAACAGTTAATTTCTCCACAGTATTTATGTCAGCTTAAGTTTTTTTCTCTCTTAGTATTAGCATTAATATTATCTTGAATTTTTTTATAAGATGAAGCATTGACTGTCATCAGTCAATTTTGACTTCTTTAATTTCTATTGTTTTTCATCAAGTAGTATTAGTATTAATATTGAATTTTTATTAAACATTGAAAATTATAGTTTTCCTCTTTTTCTTTCATCTTAATTTGACTTGCTTTTCAAAACAAGTATTTTGAATGTTAGTCTCTGATTGGAATTAAACAAAATGGATTGGAAATTAATTGTTGACAATCCTTCATTTGATAAAAAAGCAAATTCTCTTCCACTTATATTCCTCAATATACTTTTGCAAAGAATATTGATTTGTGCTACAAAAATTGCATAAAACATTCAGTTGACATTTGTTTTTGCTGTTGAATGAAAAGAAAACTCAATCATAAACCATGTGGTACTTAATGGAGCTTAAAAACCAGGTTACATGTACACTGATATTTCTGAAGAAATGTTAGCTGCCTTCATTGATATTTATGAAATGGCTTAATCTTCCATAAATAATTTAAAGAAAGAACTGAATTTATTTGAATTATTGATTTTTTTAAAACTAATTGTTCACCTAATACAAGGCTCAAGAGCTACTCAAGGTAGAGGGTTACTGTTTGAAGTGGAGGCATGGGAGGTAAAAATGGTTAACTCCTTATATAGCTCCAGTAAGTACCTGACTCTTCATGTTATCCTCTACCTTTAAAAGAACCAGGTCAGGCTGAAAATGGAGTCCTGTTCTTATATTTTGGAGTTGTTTGGTTTTCATTTTCTAGTCTTGATAGAGTTCAGAAGTGTCTGAGTCTTTGTGGGTGACAAATTATTCTCCACCCAACAAATATCTCTCTCACAGGTGACAAGTGGCAAGTCTCTTACTGCTCTTCTATGGAAAGTGATTCCATTAGCTGCATTCCTTGCTGCCACCAGGTCTAAGCCTTATGATAAGGACTCGCCATGCCACTCACATTGTAGCAAACCAATCACATTCCCTCTGTACTCCATTGGTGAGAAGGAAATTACACTAAAATAGCTGTTTGCCACAAACCACTATGTGGAACTGACTCCCAACAGGATGTTTCCTCAATCTTAACCTGTTCATATATAGTCTACCATTATCTTCCCCTCGTATATGTATAAACTACTCCTTAACATAATCTTCTATCTCGAGTGGACACCCATGTTTTTTTTGTAAAAAAAATAAGTGTGATTTATGAGGATATTTATGAAAGATAACTGTTAACTCTAGGCTTCAGTTGTTAAAGATTTGAGAGTCAGTGTTTTTGCCAAGAATCGTCTGGCTGTGTTCAGGTGTCCATTATTTTGGCTTTAGGGAATATCTTGTTCCTGTGATGCCATTCCTTGTTCATTCCTAATGAATCAGAGTGTGGTATTCTGAACATGTGCCCATTTCCTCTGTAACATGTTTTCTTCTACTAATCTACTAGTCTTGGATATGATGATAAACTACATCGGCCAGCAATGCCTCTGACTAGAAGGTTTTGAGGAGTGTAGAACCACCTCTTAATCGCACCTGTTAGAATCCCAGCTATGGGAAAATAGTGAACTTCTTACAATTTCTTAAATCAAACTGTATTCCAAAATATAACTTCAACAAAACTGCCAGGTGCGATTGATAAATTGTCGCCTAAATTATACAAAAATGAAAATAACACTGTAACTTCATTTTAACATATATTTACCAAAATTACATAATATCTTGAAATACTAAACAGTAAATTTATTTAATAAAATCCCCATTGGCTTCGACCATGGCCTCCAGATGCCTTCGAAATCTCCTGCATCTGGGTGGTCTCCTTGTTTAAGTTGTTGAATACTGCTATAATCTTTGCCTTCAGTTTATTTTTGGTGTTACAAGGAGTTTTGTTGGGCTCTCACTCAGCTGCACTTCCACACATAATATTCAAGAGGATTACATTCTGGGGCGGGGATCAGTGGTCAGATGTAAGAGGTGATATGGTTACAGAAATTGTTTAACAACTACGACTGGGTTCTTCTGCTTGTGTGGCTTGGTATCGAGAAAATCTTGACCCAAGACAAAAAAAAAAAATCTATGACAGTGCAGGTCAGGGAAATGAGCAAAGGTACTTAAGTTGTGAAAAAATGTAGTTTCTCTGTCAGATAACTTGTGTTGTATAACAAAAGTAAAAAAAAAACTGAGGAAAACACATTTCTTTTATATAACCACTTCAGTGATCATGTGATAAGGGGGCATCATATCTTGATCACTCTGTGGGGCATTACATATTGGACAAAGCCAAACCATCTCTCATTCATCAGAAGGTGATGGGTGAGGAGAAACTGCAGCTGCACCAGCAGGGGACGGTAAGGACATCACTTCATCTTCACTTACTAACAGAGACAACTCTAGCAAAAACAGGTGCTTCAAAGAGTACCTGCGCCATCCCACCCTGTTTAACCCTGGCCATCCTGACACCACCATCCCTTCAGTTGATCAGCTCTATAACCCCACCTAGAATCCAAAAAGGTCTGGTTTTAAGAGGGCTTTTAATTATCACCACATCCCCAACCTTCAGCCTGTTATGGAACGGCATCCTAGAGTGGCTCTGAGGCCTCTCCCTGGGGCTCATAAGGTACTTGTCGTACTACTGGGCCCTAAACTTTTCTAGACACCAGTTCCTCATCTGCATAGCTTTGACAAGTTTTTCCCTACTGGGGGCTGGGCAGTGAGGACACACAATCTTCCAATTGTCCAACAGCAGCCCAGGACTCCCATTTGACTGCAAAAACATGCTCAGTGTTACTGCTTCCAGCTCTCTCTCTCTTCCAATTCTCAATAGGTTAGGGGTGATTATTGACAAAAAAAAATATGACCAAAACAATTCTTAATGACATTGTCTTTTTTATTTTTTGTATTTTGCTTCTCCAGAGGATGTGGAAAAAATGATGGTTCAGGTGGGAGGAGTAAGGTACTTACCTGGGTTGTTGTTCCGGACATTAAAAGTTATCTTCTTTTTACCAATTTTTAATGTCCAGAACAACAACGCAGGTAAGTATCTTACTCCTCCCACCTGAACCATCAATTTTTCCACAATGGTACAGAGTCCTGTTGCCAGACATAGGGTCTTCCAGCAGTCACCCTCTTTGACTAGCTCCTTGAGGCATTTGATAGAGGCTTCTGTGTTGAGTCTGAGGCCCTGTGGGAAAATGAATGGAGACATAATGTTACCATCACTCCAAACACCTTCATAATCACCATTAGACACAGCCAACTCTTTCTGAATCCTCTGTACTGTCCTTAGATTGACACTCAAAACATTCTGAAATGTTTACATTGGAGCTTCTGGCATGAATGCCAAGCAGTACAGCATGCCATTTGCAGATTTCTGGAGGAGTGAATTGTCATGGTGCTCGTTTTCTCACAGATTCTCTTTTTCCCAATTGACCCTACTATAGTGTTCAGTCAACAAAATCAAAAACAAGCAACATGCATGTGTGAAATTAAAAATACAAAATAGTGACAATTTACACATCGCACCATGTAGAACATCAGACACATTACTACTTGTAGCAATCATGCTGACACAAAAATGTATATACACAAAAGCTGAGTATCTGAAAAATGATGATGGCTTGCTGGGACAGATACTACCCTTTGATCCTCATCATTTTGACTATAGAAAGCATAGATTTATTGCATAAAAAGAGAATTGTGGCACAAGTTGAGGTGATGTTGGTTATCTCTATCATAAATTTAACTAATCTGATTCACGACCCATTCATTCATTGACCATTGAATGCTATTATTTTTTGCTTTGTGGCCTTTTTTTTTTTACCCTGAACCAGTCTCACAATTAAGCTGTTTAAGCTTTTTCTTTCAGGTATTTTTAAAAAATGTGGGAGTGCCACCATGATACAACAAAAGCATTAATTCTTGGTTTAGTCATTTCAGCAGTTTTACCATTGCTTTTAGAAGAAATGTATTTTAATTTCCAGGCATTTAAAACTTCTTAATGGATTATAGTGATGTTGTTATGTTATTATGAAGGGAAAAAGTAAGGTTATTGTATTGGCAAGATGCTAAGGTAAACTAAGGTAGAAGTATTGGTCTAGATTATGTTCATCTGTTGACCAAACTCAGGCAAATCATTTTTTTCTTTTAGAAATTAGTATATATATATATATATATATATATATATATATATATATATATATGAACCACAGTTCCTTTGTATTTTCTCTGATAATCCCTTTACATAGGGTAGGCAGACTGAAGCTGTTTTCTGTGTGCTGTTATCCTCTTCTAACCTATTATCCTAGTTTGTTGGAGCTGCTGCCATGTAACCAGGGTGGTAGTTATATTGTAGGGTACTGCTTATACTGACCATTTCTTGTTTGTATGTTTCTGGATTGCCACTTATGACTTTTGCTCAATGTTGTAAGCAGTAGACGACACTTCTTTTTACACTGAATGGACGGTGGGAGTTGAAGTTGATTTAGTTTTTGGTGAATGTTGGCTTGTGGTATACAGATGTCTTGAACTCTCTGCTCTGTTCAAGATATTAGTACGTCCAGGAAGGCATGTTGTCATTTTCTTATTCCATTGTGAACTGTATCAATGACCTTATTTAGTTCGCATGGTCCAGTAGTAGCTAGATATCGTCCTAGTATGGCCACAGTATGAAGATGTCATCTATGTATCTCAGCCATAGGGTTGGTGTTAGTGGTGTTGACTCTGTCATTTCCTCATAGTATTCCATATAAAAGTATGCCATTGCTGGTGATAATGGTGTTCCAATTGCTAAGTCTCCATCCTGTCAATATGTCTGATCACATTCTTAAGTAGTTTGTGTACAGAAAGTCAGAATCTCATCGGGTTATCTATTGGTATACTGGTCCGTCCTCCTAAGGGAGTAGTCTGAGGCCAGTCTGTCCCTCACTACCAAGAGTGCCTCCTCCTTGGGAACCTTGGTGAACAAACTCACCATATCCAGGTTTACCATCTGGTTGGACTGGATGGGATCTTTCATTATTTCCATGAAGTGGACAGAGTTCTGAACACATGATTGTCTTTTCGATTAATGAGTTGATCATATCTACTAGGAAGCAACTCAGAAGGTGGCACACGGAGCCTTGGAAGCTAACAATTGGCATGAGCAGAATACCATCTCTATGAATCTTTTAGGAGACCATATATGTGAGGTAGCTTAGTGTAGCACTGTGACAACTGCTTGTATGTCTTAAGAGCGACATGGCCCTTGTTCCTGATTAGGATCTGTGACATTTTGCATTCTGTTTTCATTGTAAGATATTACTTTACTGTAGCTGCCATTTGCAATGAGGCCTTCCAGGTTTTTTGTATATTCTGATTTGTCCATAACTATAGTTGCATTGCCTTTGTTAGAAAGTAGTATGATGATGCTTTTATTACTCTGTTGAGTTTTGATTGCCAGCCTCTCCAGTTTCATGATGTTTGATTTGGGCGGCTTAGCTTTCTCCAGTGTCTGTCTCACTTTCCATCTTAGTTCATCCACATGAGACTAAAGGAATTTCAAGGCTATTTCCTTGATTTGAGCAATGATGTTCAAGTACAGTATCTGCCTGATGGATGTGGCTAAGGTGAAAATCTTGTTTAGAACTGACTCCTCAGAGCTACTCAACTGGTGTTGATTGATACTGACTATTGCCTTTACTGATTGGTGAAGGACCTTGTTTGTCATCTTCTGGCCTTTCAATCTACTTAATTGTTAAATAAAGGGTTCAGTTCACAAATTCAGTCACCTGAAGAAGGCCAGAGCATATAATGGCCAAAACACTGTGAAGATGAGGATAATAGTCCGAATAATATAAATACAAGTAATCATAATACCTCATCTCAGAGATCTAGACAGATAATAAAAGAATAGTCATATAATTAATATTGAAAGCCATCCTTAAAATATTATAGCCCTCCTTAGTCTGGTGCTTCTGCTATGGATTTGATAATTCTTGAGGAAATGTAAAGAATCTGCAATGTTATCAGTCCTGACCTAGCATCTCGGCTTCACTCATTTTCCCACCACCATGACATAGCTTCTCAGTGCCTTTTCTATAAATATTTTCATGGTAATTCTTTTTGCTTTTCTCTTTGGTACTTTGCCTTTATGAATTTAAGTGCAGTACTAGATTGGCAGCTAGGTCTCATCATTTTTCAATTGAAATTGCTAGATGGAATGGTAAGTTATAATGGCAAGTTCTAGGCTAACAGTTTCTTCTCTTACACTTCTCGCTTGCAAAACTCTCTTCTGGCCTTTTGCTTTCTGGTCAATTTCTATCTTCAAAAATTTAAATGCTATTGAGGTGAAATGAGTAAAAAAAAAAAAAAAAAAAAAATAAATTCCTGGATGAAGGTATTTATTGGTGTTTTATAGTAGTTGGCTTCATGCCAGACAAAAAAAAAAAAACAACAAAAAAACAATGTTTTTATCAAAAAAACTTGTTTTCTCTTTGTTTTACATTGATGTTTATTTGGTCCAGGCAAAACTCAGGATAGCCAAATAATTTTCAAGCAGTGGCATAGCTAGAGTAAACGTCACCCGGGGCGGTCCGCTCAAATGTCACCCCAATGACCCCGATTCACCCTATGCTGAATGGTTAGCTGTAGCTAAATTTTCATACATGATCTACCTCTACTTTACTCTACTGACCGGTACGTTACTGTTTACATGTATGATCCAAGACAAAATCCAATACCACAAAATAATCAGTTCAAATCAAAAGATTTTTAAAATGCAACTGTTCACTTTCAGAACAACTAAATACAAAACACGGCAATACACAAAAGAATGACATTCGATACTATGGTCTTAGAATGAATGTTTTCTTGTTTTCATTGTGGCAAACTACAATGACATCGTCAAACAAAATCTGTTTGTCTTGTAAGCTCGTTTTCAATGGGCAGAACAGCCATATCCGACAGTCTCGACTGGCTCATGGTTGACCTAATTTTCTGTTGCTAATTTTCCGGTGTCTAATTTTCCGTTGCATCATTTTCTGGGTAGCATTTAATTATCAATGATGTTTGAAAGTATTTTTCTTGACAAAAATGTTCTATTTAATTTTTAAGCATTTTTTGGAATATTGTAAATCAACTGCATTCTTTTAAAGGTTACCTAGAGAATTTAAGCAAAGTTTATTTTTTTGATTTTCTTTATACAAGTAAAATAAATATACATCGTATTTTGATGTTATTATGATTTTAGTTTTAGTGATAATTAAAAAAAACAATAAATATTTATCATTAGTACCAATTTCGCTTTGTTTAATGATGCTGAGTTAAAACACCATATCATCCGATAAAATGTTACAACAACGTCTCTTGTTAGTAACTAAGATTGTAGCAACTGAAACACATGAAAGCTGAAAACATTGCTATTTTTCCTACTCACAAATTTCCCGACAATTTATTAGAAAATTTCTGACGGGGGGGTCATATACCCGCCAACGAAACCCTGTGTCTCCACCACTGTTTTCAGACTATTTTTGGCACCTTAGCCTGGTTGAAAAATTTTGTTGGGGGTGACATTATGTCACCCCTCCTGTGCTGGCACCCGGGGCGGCCCGCCCCTCGCCCCCCGTTAGCTACGCCACTGCCCCATGGACATCTTTTAGGTGGGAATGTTCACAACTGGCCAATGTTGTATTCATTGTAGGCACTTGCTTCATGAACATCCAGCAGAATGAATTGGAAAGCGATCTAATTGCAACAAAGCATAAAACAGTGTTGTGTGTCTCATTTTATCAAAGTTATTTGTGTGATTTTCCTTTTTGTGGATTCTATAAGCTTTTCTTTCTACATTGTATATGAAGGATACTAATGTAAAAGTCAGAAGAGAATCTGTTTTATTTTTCTTATTTCTTCTGGGTATGTAAGGCATTGTTTACTAAGAATTGCTTGACCTGAACAGGACTAGTATTACCAAAGGTCGTGTAAAATTATAGCTGATTTAGATGCCAAAGCTCAATTGCTTGTTGCACTGTTAACGGATTGTATAAAGACTGCTGCATTTGAGTTGAGGCATGTTAAACTTACCAGACTGGGCATACTCTGATCTGTAGCAGCTTCTGTGCAGAAAATTTTCAAATATCAGAGGTTTTGAAATTCCAACAATTTTGAAAGATTTTAATGCAGACCACTACATGAATCACAAAGGAATCTGTTTTGTTTTCACATGTTGTCAGTTATTGAAGAAAAATGTTTGATCATATTGAAGAATTGTTTTAATTTTCCTTTTTGAGAAGTAAAAAAAATATCTGTAGAAAAAGTTTGAAAACTTTAATATCCCCTAAATAATTGAGAGCATGAAAGTTGGCCTTTTGCTATTAATTGGATCAAATAAATCTTGTGATTAGACAAGATTATTTGCATACCATTTTTTTTGTCGACTGATTGATGAAAATCACGACAAAAAGCATCAGTGTAATTTGAGAATTTGTTTATATAATATATTAGGTCTCTCTTGGGGAGCAGTCATTAGTTTCTGAGAAGCATTTTTAATCTGAGGAACTTGAATCACTTCGTGGTGGGGGTGAATTGCAACATACACTGCTTTGAATATACGCTCTTTAGCGCCAGAGGGCGTCGTCAGTGATGTTCGGATTTGGATCATTGGGCAGTTTCGGGTCTTTCAAACATCATACTGACCTCACCAAGCCGACCCCATCAGAGCTGATCGGACTCTGATACGCCCTCTAAAAAATGCTTGTAGACACTGACTTCTATACCCCGTTATCACGCATTTGATTGGAGGTTGACCAATAGCGAAACACAATGGTGTGAACTCTATTTAAGTTGTATACGGATACTTAGAAGGTAATTATATTTTCCGTTTTTACCCACTTCCCATCAAGTTTCATTTCACCAGCTAATGATTACTATTTAGAGATAATAAGAAAAATTCGGCCATAAAAAAAAACTAAAAACTCGTTTATATACGATTAAAATGAATAAATAAATTACAGCGAATTAAACCGAGAGTGCTTATAAATGTCATAATAAAACGTTTAAAACATGTTGACGATTAAAAAAAAAACCCTTTATTATAAAGTTAAATTTATATTTCAGATCGTTAGAAATATAAATATATATATATATATATATATATATATATATATATATATATATATATATAAAACAAACGGGAAGAGGGGTAAAAAAAATAATATTGGTGAGAAAGTCGTGATTAATCATGCTTTGCATAAAGTCAAATAGTTAAGGAGAGAGAAAAAGAAAAACGGAAAATAAGATCAAATGGAAGTCAAAGCTCAGGAGATTTCTTCAGTAATAAAGAACGAAAATGGGGGAAAGACTATCGAAAATCGACCTCTTTTGAACGTCACGATGTTATGCAATTATTCTAGATGCTAGGGTATCGGGATAATAGTTTTTATGCGAAATAATTCTTCAACATTTACGCAAAAAGAAAATAAATAATAAATAAAAACATGAAATAATAATAAGTAAAATAACGTATGTTAATTGGGTAAATAAAGAGCCGAACTGTTATCGCGAGAATTGCAAAAAAAAAAAAAAAAAAAAGAATAATAATAAATAAAATAAGGAAAAAATTAAAATAGAATAAAATATAGAATGAAACAAAAACACTTTCCTTCCTGCTTTCATTTGAAAGTTCGTATGTATTATTTACAATGGCTGACTAACGAAAAAAAACAAAAAACAAAAAAAACACTTGTTTTCCATTACGTATTTACAAACCGATTACGGCATTTATAATTAGTTAAAAGTTGTGGCATTTACACTATTTACATTTAATATACAATGAGATTTACAAAGTTACACTATGCGTAAAATTTACATTAGGCTTTCCCCAGTTTGCACGTTCAGGCACTTGCTCGTCTTAACCATTTAGCTGTTCTTTCTGCTGTCTCAGTAATGGTTTGAATAGCCTTTCGTTTTTTCCCACTATCTCAATATCTGTTAAGGCGCTGACTAGTGATTTTGCCACAAAACCCCTTGTGCCTACTTCAATTGGCTTGCAGCTTGCTTCCATCCATTGTTCCTACAATTTTCTAGCAATTCATCGTATTTTAGTTTTTTCCTTTCACTGGCTTCTACATTATCCTCATAACAGATTGTTAGTTCCCACATGATGATTTTCTTTAGTTTATTTGAAAAGAGGACTAGGTCTGGACGCAATCGGGTCTTGGAAATGTGATCAGGGAAATTTAGCCTTTTACCTAAATCCACTCTAAGTTCTCAGTCTGTTGCACATGATAAACAATTGGGTGCGGTCATTTTCTTTGCATTCGGTCTCACGCCAGCTTTAATAAAATTTATGACGTTCATGTTTGGATTCGGTTTGTTTGTACGGATGGCTGTACTAACGACTTCTGCTATTTCTTTTAGTATTTGATCATGGCGCCATCTATACCTACCATCAGCTAGGGCTGATTTGCAGTTACTAAGTTTTTAAAGAACCTATTTGACCGCATAGGGGGCATGAGGGCGATTCTGATTTAGTCCATAATTGTAGGTTACTGGAGGGCTTGGTAGAAGGTCATAAACAGATCGGATCAAAAAGTTCATTACGGTATAGATCTGACCATCCGACTTTCCTAGGTATCATTGTCTCCCATTTTGTCCATGAACCTTGTTGTTTAAACCCGATCATCTTTGCTACTCTCATTTCCTCTTCTTCCCCTGGGCGAATTTCGTCCAGTAAGAGTTGGTGTTTTTCCTTACCTACGGCTTTGTCGATTCTAACAATAGGAAAGAAACCCAGCCCTGCCCGACCCGTGGCGACAGTGCCCAGCACCGCTTTTTCGCGAAGACGCTCTTCTGCCACTTTCAACTCCTTTACAGCGTTCCATTTCCTCCCAGTGTAAACCTCAATATTTGCTCCTGCTACTTTTGGCTCCTTGGAGAACTTGTATTATTGTTCGCACCTTAGCGACTTTGTATTCTTCTACAAGGCTTTTAAAGGGGAGTTGAAGAATGTTGGAATTACCGTAAAGAGCAGCGCTACTTAGACACTTTGGTAGACCTAGCCATCTCCGTAAACGGGAGTTGATCTTTTTTTTCTATAAGTTCTACGGTAGAGGGAGTGAACTCAGAGATGGACAAAGGCCACAATATACCCTAACCCTAACACAGTATCTACCTTAAATAATTTTTTTTTCTTTGCAGATGATTTACTTAACTAAACCTGTTAATGTTTGGTGATAAAGAATTTTTGGTTTCACTTAATTTTGACATTTTTTTCTTATGAATCAGTCATTGTTATTATGGGATATAGCAGATGTAAAGCTGTCAAATTTGACTGAGTCATTCTAAATTTTATGAAATCACTGACTGGATTTTGATCCTGAAGCAAATAAAACAAATCAATGTACTAGTGTAATTAAACTATTTAAAATTCTGTTTGAAAGATAATAAAATTTTTTTGATTATACTCAAAAGAATTTGAAGGCAACACCAAAAGTTGACATTTGAGATAACCTTCACCATATTACAATAACAGATATGTTTTTTTCATTCACCGAATCATTTCAGCCAATTAATTCATATCATGGCAAATATTGTCTTTATTAGTATTGTCTCAATCTGCTCTTTCTCCTCAATATATGTCATCTGCCAAATGATGGAAAGTTAACAAAGCAATATAATTGCAGATGCAGAGCTTCCAATGAGAGTGACAGTCTCAGTACCTAGACCTGACAGTGCTTTTTTTTTTCCAGTGTTGTCTTTGGGCTGTTTTTTGATCTGTCATTTGACATTTATTCAGCACTATTTGCTTGCTTCACCTCTTTTTAGACCTTCACACAGTCACAGCCTCTAGTGAAATTGATAACTTGAACCATACTCTCTCCTACTGACATTCATATTTAGTTACTCTATGTCACTCGTGTAGACATCTTTGAAACAAAGATGGGCCTGACTTTGGTTTCTCTTGCTGGATTTCATTGAATTTCATGTAGAGCACATGGCCCAAAGCAGGATGAAGAGATTGCCTATTACAAACTGCATTTTTGCCACTATACTTTTTATTTTAATTTTTTATTTTACTATTGTTCATCCAATGCAAGTCCCAAGAGCCACTCAAGGAAAAGGCTTACTCAAGTTGTTAAAAGGATTTACAAGGAAGAAACTAAAGATGCATATTACGAAGATATGTACTACAGATAAGAGTTAAGCCTCAATTTTAAGAAGTTAAGAGGTTTGTTATCAGGGAAGCATCCTCCCAGGAGCCCCTTCCATAATGCAAATTCTGGGGATGAAGCTGTTTGTGTAGACCCTCCTCTTTACGAATGGAATATATAGAGAGGATGTTGATTCAGTGTGCATGAATTGACTCCTCTTCATTGCCTTCATATTCCATTGGTTAGGAAGAAGTTCCATATTTTTGAGGTAGAAGGCATTGAGATGCCACTCTTGTCTAAATTAGAATTTCCAGGCCTTGTGTCTGTGAAGCAGTGTGGCTGTGCAGATTGTAGCCTTTTTGAAAGGTCATCATAAGTTTTTATCTGATACACTGATGAAAGATAAAAATATAAAGCAGTATTAAATATTGTTACAATCATCGGTTTGTTTTAGACTTTTCAAAAATCCTTAGATTTTAATTTTTTTTTTTTTTTTTGCTATTTTTGATTGTGGACAAGATATTTAAGATGTGGGAATTATGGATAAACAAAAGCTGTTTGCTGTAGATAGAAAAAAATCTTAGATCATTTATTTCAAGAAATTTTTTCTTCCATTATGCAGATGAAAAGACCAATATTATAAATGCTTGTAAAAACCAATGCATGTTAATATGCTTGCAACCATGGTTGCTGCTGTTGCCAAGAGTTGTTTCAATTTACTCTCTCCTCCAAGTCATTCTTTATACCTTCTTCCATTTTCTCAAGCCAAATTTACATTTCTCAGTTTTTAGAAAATGCTGTACTGGTTTCTCTGCCAACAAACAATATTTCGAAGGTCAAACCAGGAACATTTCTTTATGATATAAAAAAGCGGCGTCTTATTTCTTTTGGAGACATATCAAGCTTCAGTCAGATTCTAATGAACTGATATGGAAACAAAAAAAATATAAACAATTTTATTACACAGATATTTTCTAAACTTTTTAATCAATTTTTATATTTTAAATGTGTATGTACACATTGAGGAGTTGCTAAGAAACCCGAAGCATGGTGTACTAATGAAAATTGGCTTGGATTGAGGAATTGGATAGCCTAGTTAAAATTCAAGTTCATTACATCCATTTATGTGCTAATACTCTTGGGAAAGTATGAATCCATCTCAAGTGCTAGCTATGGTAAATAGCAGAACAGTTTGGACCCTATGGCCTTGATTGGCAACATGTCTAGGAGAAGCAAAACTCTAAAGTTAACCCAAACTGGATAGGGTTGGGCTCCATGTTGTTTACCCAGGAAACACCACTGCTGTTGTGACTGCAGTAGATGTGGTACTCCTATGACCCTAAGAGGTTACAGGACTCATGATCCTAAAAATATCTACATGATTTTAAAATTGTTCATTTGAAAATGATTTGAATTAGGATTTTATTCTTATGAGGGGGATGCTGAAATGGTTTCAGCCTGAACCATTTTTCAAAATATGACCAAATTTTTATTTTTGTAGGGATTGATAACTTTTTGGTACTCCATCATATCTTTATTTCTTGTTTCTTTTACTTGATATTCTGATTACTCTTTCTAATAAATTATTCTTACAGATACCATTATTAATAATGTTTTCGTCATTTAATGGTCATTTCAAAGAGAATAAAACACTAATTATAGGGAAAACAGGCAGGTAATTTTTTCGTTTACCTTGAAAAATAACTTTCAATAACAACCAATTTTCTCTGACATTTGCTCATTTTTTGTCAGGTGTTTGAAAATAAAAAAAAAACTTACTTCTGCATTTTTCTTCTGGTAAGAGACCAAGTGTAAATAAGTTCCTGTGTAACATATTGCTGTATTGTTCCTTTCAGTTCGTTATTTGGTTTGATTTATAAAAAAAACAAACAAACAAAAGAAATAAAACAATGAAAGAAATCTGAATTGGTATAAAAGCCAAAGAAAATCTTCAAATGGCTTTTATTCAGAGGCTAAAATAAGTGTAAAGAAATTCGCACACATGTTTCCTGTAGGTCTGTAGATACATATTCAAATACTCCTGTGAATATTGTCTGCATTTCTTAGCATTAGTGGCTACCATTGTAGAAATAGGCAAATTTTTTACAGTAAATGCACAGCTATAAGTTCACTGACACCACTCTGATTTCTACGAGTGTTAAGTATACACTGGCCGACTCTGGACTAGTTGGCACCAACAGCCATCTGACCGTGGCTCTGGCCAGCAAGCATGTGCTGTGTATTGGGTGCTGAGCTGATCTATATTAGTAGCAAATTGACCAAGCTGGGAATTGTATATGACTCTTTTTCTCTTCATGTGTGTCATGGTTGGAATGTTTCTGTGTGTTTGTACATTTACCCTTCAGAATTCTATCCTCAGTTGGGTTCTGTTTCTGCAGTGTTTCAAGATGCCATAAGTATAAGAACTGTCGTTGCTGCCTCTGTGTGATTGTAGATTGGTATGTGCATGAAGTATGCTGGATGGTCAGCAATATAAGTATCAGCAAGTTGTATTTTATGTATTTTAAAATCTTATATGAATTTCAGCATTCCATCACAAAAGTTCAATTGACCCCGTCCCCGTATTTATTGATCCATTGAATAGTCCCATCAACCCCCAGTGGTAACATTGTTGAGATAAACACAGCAGATGTCCGACAGCAGACCACCAGCAGTAAACACTAGTGGCATGTTACTCAGTGGCATATTGGTGGGTTGCATCTAGGGTTACGCCATCTTGTCCAATTCAGAGATAGCATTAATATGCAATGCAGTAATCTTTGGTAAAGTATCTCACCAAATTCTGAAACACTACAAAATCTTAGCTTAGTTCATTTTCAACCTCTCTTGTATTTATAATGGTTGAAATTTACTGTTTCTTCTACTTCATTAATGGCTGGTTGTGGTGAAGAAAATGGTGACCTACCATGATAAAACAAATGACAGTGTGTTGTGTGTTATCTACCAGCAAAAAAGGAAGGTTCATGTAACTTCTGCCTTTATATAGAGAGCATCAGGACAATTTCTGTGCCACCTCAACCTATCACTGACTTTCCAATTTAAGTCCTGAACAACTTTACGCAGATGGTTTTCTTGGTCTTGTCCTTCAGGCTCGGACAAAAGCCTAATTACTTTTAAGGGAACTCCTTGTACTGGGTATTCCAATCCTATCACTGCAATTAATTTAGAAAGTCCTGATTTTTCTAGTTACAGTTGTTACTACACATTATCAGAAAATAAATTAAAACCAAAACACCTAAAATTCAATAAAACATTAGATTATGGAGAATATTTTCCTAAAATTTTAATTGTAAAAAAAACCCGCTCACATTAGTCTTCAAATATTTTTTTTCTTATACTTATCTAGCCAATGTTTTCAGTTTCTTTTTTGCTCATTCTCTAATTTTTTTAGCAATTTCCATCACTCATTAACTTTAATATAATTTCTCCAAGATATCTTTCTTCTAACCCATTACACAATCTTTCTAACTGAAAAAAAAAAAAAAAACATAAGCCTCAGCAACTATATACTTTATAACCCTTGAATTGCATAATCAAATCTCATACCACTTCTGAATATTTCTAATGAAAAGAATAGGCTGTAATTCACATGGGATATTTATAGAAACATATGCTGAAACTTTTACCAACATTGGTTGGTTAACATGAATTTCAGAGAGAAAACATTGACTTTGATAATAAAATCTGACATTGCCAATGTTTCTTGACCTGATTTAAAGTATCAAAAATCCATTTCAGCTAATAAAGTTTTTTTGGTTTCATTTCCCATGATAGCAAAATGCTATTAAAAACAATTTCATAGAGCATTTTCTGAAATAAAATTCCCAAAATGCAAGCAAAAGAAAAAATATAATAAAACAGTCTTATTAGTTTCTTTCACAAGCCAACCATAATTGGTTGGCTATTTAGTGCTGGGAAGAATATGCTTTCCTCTACACTGAGTACTAATATTAGCATTAGTGTAGCCATTGATACACTAACACTGAATACAAATAAGGAAGGATGAGGATGGCTGTGAACAGGAGGACTGCTAGTAGCTATGTGGTGTGTGATAGTGTAGGATAGCGTATCCTTGTGAAAAAACGGTTTTGTAATGTTATCAAACTTTTTTAAAAGTTCACAAAATATAGGGTAATCCTCTGTGTTAGCCACTGTAGAATATAATGGAATTACATCATGAATGTCTCCAGGTTATTGAGTATTCCTCTTAGGGTCAATCAGACAATATCTGTGAACATCAATGAGAAGACCAAATTTGTGTAAGAAATCTAACTCCAATATGGCCTTCTCTACATTTGCTAAGATAAAGAAGTGATTGAAACTCTGTCTCAAGCCCAAATTCAATGTAAGGCCTTTACCATATATCTGGATGAGTGACTAATTTATGGCCTGTAGGGTAAGTTTATGAGGGCCTTTTAACAGATCTGCCCTAGTTGCAGGAATTAAGGATATTTGTGCACCACTGTCCACCAGAAAACATATACCAGTAGTGCAGTCCCAAACAAATATTAAGCAACAAACATCTCCCACTCCAGTACACCAAGTTGCCTCTGGTTGCCTGTTTGGGCTTTTCCCTGTTTTGAATTGAATGAATAGGGGGGTTTATAGTAATTAGCCCTATCCCCAAATTTACCGTATAAGTAACACATTGGGTCTTTGCTACTAGCTCTTGTGTTACCTTTACTTTGGAAGCGAGGAATGCTAACCTTCTGTAACCTCCTAAGTCTTCCATCCGAGCCTTTAAACCGCTGTCCCTCTAGGGGTCTTACCAGCAGATCTGCTTTCTGTGTCTGTATGGCAGAAATGGGAGTCATGTATCATGAAGTTAGGTGTGCCACATTATCTGCTATTTAACTAGCTTTTTGATGGATGCATTTTAGCCCACCACAGCTAAAATGGCATGATACACAGATGCCAAACGCTGGAGAAAAATGACATATAATGCCATTCACATTACCTTCTCCAGCTCAATGTTGCAAATGACATAGAAATTGCACTGGCTTCCTGTCTCCCAATTTTTCTTGATGCAGGAGTTGCAATGATTTCTTTTGTCCTGACATAGACTTCCTCTCGGTACCTTCACTTTTTTGCGTAAAAACAGCATAGCATGATGAAAAAGGTCCCAAACTCAAAAACAAAGTTTTATCGTCAAAATGTTTGTTATTAAGAGGAAAGAACAAAGTATGTATTTTTTAATTATATTTAAAAAAAAATTTTCTCCTTTCTAACACAGTCTGTGAGTTCGATACCCAGTTAAGGCAGTGGAGAACTTGGAGAGGGGAATTGACAGGAGATAACTGATAACTGACATCCATTAAACATGACACGTGGAACTAGAACAGTCTACCCCAGTGAGTGAAAGAAAGGGTTCAGTTCAACATTCCAACCACCTGAAGAAGGCCAGAGTATACAACGGTCGAAACGTTATAATAAATATGGCTACAAAGAGGAGAATAATATTCTGAATAATGTAAATAGTATACATAATACCTCATCACAAATATAAACAGATAAGTAATATTTGTTTCAGAACAGATTAATTTAACTTTAAATTTGCTAATTTTATGAAAGTAATGTTTCTGAAATGTGTATCTTATTTTTGCAGGATTCTTAAAGCCAAAAATTAAATTTTTTTTATATTTCTCTAAGAAAATTAAAAATGGGTGTTTCTATTTTTTTATTTTTTTTTTTTTTTTAAGAATCAGCTAAAAATCATAATTTCTATTTGAAATACACCACATTATTTTGTTTTCTGGAATTAGAAAATTTAGTTCTTTAGCTTTTAATTGAAGCTGGGGAAAAGCTTCAAAAAGAATTTTTCATTTTATGAAAAATATATTTAAATCTTAGGTATACTGAATTTTTGGAGATACCTACATGGCTATATTTTTGTGTTTTCCTTGTGATCATTATTAGTAAAGAAACATTGCTGCCTCCTGCCTGAATTTGAACCTAGAGAGAAAAGGAAGTAGCAGTAATAATGGCGAAAACTGTATAAATGTGTCTCAGAAGTAGAGCGATGCCAAAGCTATACTTATTGACATTTAAAAAACTTACTTCACTTGTTGGACATAGATATTATAAAACAAAATAAGTTCACAATACACCTGACCAGTTTTTTTTTTTTTTTTTTTTTTTTTTTTTACAATAAGGTTCACCCCATACAAGGCCTAGAGGCCACTTGAGGTAGAGGGTTATGTTAAGAGGCAGTTTATTTACATTATTTACTTTGATCAGACTGTTGTCCTTATCTTTGTTGTCATGTTCACTATATTTCGGCCATTGTACACTCCAGGCTTCTTCAGGTGATTGAAATTTCAAAACTGAACCCTTTATTTCATCTAGTGGGGTAGATTGTTCTAGTTACATGTGCCATGCCTCTTCTGAATATCTCAGTTATCTCCTTTAACTCATCTCTCCACGTTTATTGTTCACCATTGTCATAGCCAGGTATTGAATTTTTACAGCTTTTTGGTTCAATTCACTGCATCCAACCAACATTTTGTTACCATTTTTCTTACAACTTCCTCGTTACTCACATGTTTTGTCCATCTTACTCTCAGCATCCTTTAGAACTACATTTCTGTTGCTTCAAGTCTCTTCATCTGTGAAGAGATTGTCCTGTGTTCACTGCCATATAGGAGGACTGATATTACATAAGTTCTGTATTCTTTGTTTCTAAAGACATTTTCCTGTTTCTTAATACTAAGCATTTGGAAGGTATTTTTTTGGGCTTTTTCTATGTTCTTTCAAACTTAGTTGGCAGATTTTGTCTTCTGTTAGAACATTTCCAATTTATTTAAATTTTTGTATTCATTTTGCCATTTCTACTGCATAGTTTGAATCTTGAGAGCTGTTCTGCTTTCTGACAACCGTACATTTTGTCTTGATATAATTGATGATTTGTCCTTTCTTCTTGCTTTCTTTTACTAATTTCTGAAGGAATTACTGTAGTTTCCATTGTGTGTCTGTTCTCAACACCATGTCATTTGCATATCTTATGTTGTCTACCAATTTTTTTTTTTTAATCATTTCACCCCAAGCAAAGCAATAAAGTAACTAAGAGGTTACTCAGTGTAAAAGAACACGAGGAAAAGAAAAAGCATTGTTAAGTATGAGAAAAGAAATTGTTAGTATAGGACTTATGGTTACAACTAGGATCTACAACTGTAAAATGAAGATATCTTGCTGCCAATTTTCTACTGTGCTTAAAGTCTAGGAACCATAGAGAAAAGTTTATCTGAACAATAACCATGAAAGTGTTTATAGAAAAGGCACAGGGAAGCAATATTAAGTCAGTGGGAAAGTAACTGTACCTGAGATGCCAGATCAAGACCAATAATATTGCAGATTCTTATTTGGATTTTATCAAGGATCTCTAAATATGTAGCAATAGCAGCAGATTATATACGACAACAATTTACAATGCATAGATGAGTGCTAGACTTATAAATAGGTAAGACAAGTTCTAGAGAGAAAAATTGTCTAGGTAAGCACAGTGACTTGACTTTCCTAGCAGCAGACTTAGCAACTGCTTTAATACAAGCTTTCCACTTCATGTCAGCACAAAATATTATCCACAGAAAGCACTGTGAGTTATTTTTTTGGAGGTTAGCATTAGTGATGATGATAGAGAGCATAAAAGATTATCTAAGATAAAAAGAGAGCTGTTTCAGTTTTGATAAGCCATTTATTAATTTATTATTATATTTCCAATTCATGTTAGAAGAAAATGTTAAGCACAGAAAACACAGTGAGTTATTTTCCTGGAGGCTACCTTCAGTCCAGGGCCATATTCATAAAACACCCAATCAGAAAAAATTGCAAGAGCAACATAAAATCCAGTAGAAATTGATTACAATCCCCAGAAGTTGAAGTAGCATAGACTCTCTAGATGTCAGAAGTTAAAGTTGCAAACATCACATCAGAAGAATAAGAAAGAGAAATTTTAACCAGCTTATATTTGGTTCACTGGGCAAATGTAAGTTAGAAGGAAGAGAGAGAATCCTGATGCTGCTTAGAATTGTGCAAAACTAAGCTAGCAACATTTCATCATCAGCAAGCAGACCGTATGTACGATGAAATACAAAAGTGATTCCGGTAGCCTAGCAGCAAGTGAAATGTCTTAAATCGCCGTTTGAAGCTTCAACTTTGGGTTCCCAGTTCACGTTATTTGGGTATCGAAAAAAAAAAGTCGATTTCAATTTGTCATTTTTGGTAGTCATTTTATTGGATTATTAGATGCAGTATGAGTTGGAGAATCAGATAAACCCCACTTCCGGTAGTCTAGCTGCAAGAGAAATGCCTTAAATCGCCGTTTGAAGCTTCAACTTGGGTTCCCAGTTCGTGTTATTTGGGTATCGAAAAAAAAGTCGATTTCAAATTGTCATTTTTGGTAGGCATTTTATTGGCTTATTAGATGCACAATGAGTTGGAGAATCAGATAAACCCCACTTCCGGTAGCCTAGCTTCAAGAGAAGTGCCTTAAATCGCCGTTTGAAGCTTAAACTTCGGGTTCCCAGTTCGTATTATTTGGGTATCGAAAAAAAAAGTCGATTTCGATTTGTCATTTTTGGCAGTCATTTTATTGACTTATTAGATGCACAATGAGTTGGAGAATCAGATAAACCCCACTTCCGGTAGCCTAGCTGCAATAGAAATGCCTTAAATCGCCGTTTGAAGCTTCAACTTTGGGTTCCCAGTTGGCGTTATTTGGGTATCGAAAAAAAAAGTCGATTTAAAATTTTCATTTTTGGTAGGCATTTTATTGGCTTATTATATGCAGTATGAGTTGGAGAATCAGATAAACCCCACATCCGGCAGTCTAGGTGCAATAGAAATGCCTTAAATCGCCGCTTGAAGCTTTAACTTTGGGTCCCCAGTTGGCGTTATTTGGGTATCGAAAAAAAAAGTCTATTTAAAATTGTCATTTTTTGTTGCCATTTTATGGGCTAATTAAATGCAGTATGAGTTGTAGAATCAGATAAACCACACTTCCGGTAGCCTAGCTGCAAGAGAAATCCCTTAAATCGTCGTTTGAAGCTTCAATTTTGGGTCCCCAGTTCGCGTTATTTGGGTATCGAAAAAAAAAGTCGATTTAAAATTGTATTTTTTGATAGGCATTTTATTAGCTTATTTGACGTAAGATGATTTAGAGAAACAGATAAAACCACTTCCAGTAGCCTTGCTGCAATAGTAATTCTTTAATCGTCGTTTGAAGCTTCAACTTAGGGTCTCCAGTTCGCGTTATTTGTTATCGAAAAAAAAAGTCGATTTAAAATTGTATTTTTTGGCAGTCATTTTATTAGATTATTCGACGTAAGATGAGTTCGTGAAACAGATAAAACCACTTCCGGTAGCCTAGCTGCAAGAGAAATGCCTTAAATCGTCATTTGAAGCTTCAACTTTGGTTCCACAGTTCGCGTTATTTGGGTATCGAAAAAAAAAGTCGATTTAAATTTGTATTATTTGATAGGCATTTTATTAGCTTATTCGACGTTAGTTGAGTTTGAGAAACAAATAAAACCACTTCCATTAGTCTTCCTGCAATAGAAATGCTTTAATCGTCGTTTGAAGCTTCAACTTTGGGTCCCCAGTTCGCGTTATTTGGGTTTCGAAAAAAAAAGTCGTTTTAAAATTGTATTTTTTGATAGGCATTTTATTAGCTTATTCGACGTAAGATGAGTTTGGGTATCGAAAAAAAAAATTGGATTTAAAATTGTATTTTTTGATAGGCATTTTATTAGCTTATTTGACGGTAGATGAGTTGGAGAAACCCATAAAACCACTTCCAGTAGCCTAGCTGCAAGAGAAATGCCTTAAATTGTCGTTTGAATCTTCAACTTTGGGTCCCCAGTTCCCGTTATGTGCGTATTGGAAAAAAAAGTCGATTTAAAATTGTATTTTTTCATAGGTATTTTATTACCTTATTCGACGTAACATGGGTTTGGGTATCGAAAAAAATAGTCGGTTTAAAATTGTATTTCTTGATAAGCATTTTATTAGCTTATTCGTCGTATTTTGAGTTGTAGAAGCAGATAAAACCACTTTCAGTAGCCTAACTGCAAAAGAAATTCCTTAAATCGTCGTTTGAAGGTTCAGCTTTGAATCCCAAGTTCGCGTTATTTGGGTATCGAAAAAAATAGTCGATTTAAAATTGTATTTTTTGATGGGCATTTTATTAGCTTATTCGACGTATTTTGTGTTTTAGAAACAGATAAAACCACTTCCGGTAGCCTAGCTGCAAGAGAAATGCCTTAACTCGTCGTTTGAAGCTTCAACTTTGGGTTCGCGTTATATGGGTATCGAAAAAAAAAGTCGATTTAATATTGTATTTTTTGATATGCATTTTATTAGCTTATTCGACGTAAGATGAGTTGGAGAAACAGATAAAACCACTTCCGGTAGCCTAGCTGCAAGAGAGATGCCTTAAATCGTCGTTTGAAGATTCACCTTTGGATCTCCAGTTCGCGTTATTTGTACTTCGAAAAAAAAAGTCGTTTTAAAATTGTATTTTTTGATGGGCATTTTATTAGCTTATTCGACGTAAGTTGTGTTGGAGAAACAGATAAAACCACTTCCAGTAGCCTAGTTGCAAGAGAAATACCTTAAATCGTCGTTTGACGCTTCAACTTTGGGTCCCCTGTTCGTGTTATTTGGGTATCGAAAAAAAAAGTCGATTTAAAATTGTATTTTTTGATAAGCATTTTATTAGCTTAATCGTCGTATTTTGAGTTGTAGAAGCAGATAAAACTACTTTCAGTAGCCTAACTGCAAAAGAAATTCCTTAAATCGTCGTTTGAAGGTTCAGCTTTGAATCCCAAGTTCGCGTTATTTGGGTATCGAAAAAAATAGTCGATTTAAAATTGTATTTTTTGATAGGAATTTTATTAGCTTATTCGACGTATTTTGTGTTTTAGAAACAGATAAAACCACTTCCGGTAGCCTAGCTGCAAGAGAAATGCCTTAAATCGTCGTTTGAAGGTTCAACTTTGAATCCCCATTTCGCGTTATTTGGGTATCGAAAAAAAAAGTCGATTTAAATTTATATTTTTTGATAGGCATTTTTTAGCTTATTCGACGCATTTTGAGTTGTAGAAACAGATAAAACCAATTCCAGTAGCCTAGCTGCAAGAGAAATGAATTTGTTTGAATTTTGATGCGGACGAAAACTTGGGAATCTCTCACTATTTCTCTACTTTATAACTTTTTTCCAGCAGATGAAATCTCAGTCACCGCTGGCAATTTACGGTGTCCGAAAAGCGGTTTGCTCGAAGAGATCGCATTTCAACTTTTTCCTCTCTAGGGCACCCTCATGAAATTGATATCAGATTGTGAGGAATTTCCTGCTTAATCCATGAGTCAAAGAATTATTTCAGTCGATTGTTTAGGGAGGGAGTGACGTTAGACGATACGGGACCTCATGTTAGTGAATTTGTTGGAATTTTGAGGCGGACCAAAACTGGGTGATCCCTCACCATTTCACTGCTTTATAACTTTTTTCCAGCAGATGAAATCTCTTCAAAATTGGTATTAAATTGTGCGAAATCTCTCAATCTGTCCATGTCTGCAAGCATTTGTCAGTAGCTTTTACAGGGCAAAGTCTAGCTTCGATCGTGTCGCTGCTGTCACCGCTGGCAATTTACGGTGTCAGAAAAGCTGTTTCCACGAAGTGATCGCATTTCAACTTTTTCCACTCTAGGGCACCCTCATGAAATTGATATCAGATTGTGAGGAATTTCCTGCTTAATCCATGAGTCAAAGAATTATTTCAGTCGATTGTGTAGAGAGGGAGTGACGTTCGATGATACGGGACCTCGTGTTTGTGAAAACATTGACTTTGATAATAAAATCTGACCGTACCAATATTTGTTCACCTGATTTAAAGTATCAAAATTTCATTTCAGTTAATAAAGTTTGTTTTTTTTGTTTCATTTCATACGATGGCAAAAATTCTTATAAAAAATAATTTTTTGAACTTTTTCTGAACTAAAAATCGGAAAATGAAAGGAAAAGAAAAATTAAATAATGAAACAGTCATATTGGTAATAAGTCTAGAGACACGGTTGAGTATTTGATAACGGCTTGGCGCCATGTTCGAATTCCCTTGGAAAAGATATGAATCCTCTTCTTCTCACCAGCTATCGGTAAATAGCAGTACAAACTGAGTTCTATAGACTAAACGTGTATCGCTCATGGCACTTAACTGAATCGGAGAGCCGAGCTCGAATTCCCAGTGGAATCCATTACATTCGCTTACGTGTTAATTCCCTTGCGATAGGTATGAATGCACTTTTTCTTCCCAAGCTATGGGTTAATATCAGTACAGACCGGGTTCTATAGCCTTGGATTGCATCTGATCTACTGCAGAAAGAAATGACAGCCTACTGCAAGAAAAAATCTGCCTCATCAGTAGTGTATCGATAGGTACATGATCGCCTAAACGTGTATCATGCATGGCACATAACTGACTGGCGTGTTTTTTAAGAAGATCGAGATCAGCAATATGTATCAGGTAATCTGGAGTTGAAATTATCTGGATACCAACAAGGTCTTTGAACCCAGCCATGTTGTCTGGCGGAAGGCAGGTAACAATTGTTTCCATTAAATAACCCTTGCGTGATTAGATGGATAAGTTTCAATGCTTTTTTAAATTGTAAAAGTTAAAGGAGGTTTAATTTCGCTCCTCAAATGTACGTGATGTGATGTCAGTCATCAAGGATAAGTTATTCTTAGGCTTACACAGTAAACAATGTTCCGAGATATTTGATGCCCAAACTTAAAGCATGTCAGAAACGTATATTTAAAACAATAAGTTTAAATACGTTAGTTTTTTGTTTGTATTTTTAAAACATCAGTTGAACATCAAGAAAACGAAAACAAATTTGAAATGAATTAAACATTTATGATGTGAAAAGTTGAAATAGCAATCAAATATTTTTTATCTCCTTTAAATGTGCAATTATAATGACTTCAAAAAATTTCAGATCCATTATTGCATAGGGAGCTTAGCTTATTTCTGAATACCGAGATGCCAGTTCAGGATCTCTAAAACCAGACATAGTTCAGATACAATAGATACTTTGGAGTTGTGCATTCTTCAAAAAGATAATAAATGGAATTGTGGCCCAATTTGGACTGTAATGAGATTATTTCCTTTTTTACAAATTATTTAAGATCTTTTATTATGCTTCATTTTTACCTACTTGCAAAAACTACAATCGAAATAAAAGTTATCAGCAAGGATTTTATTTAATTTTTGTGTATAAAACTTTTCTAATTTTTAATCATATCCAGAGATGAGAGATTAAAAGAAAGTCTTAAAAATGAGTTATCTGGCTACACTGATTTTGCAAGGTAAAATTATTTCCCTCTTTAGAAAAAGAAGTTCGGACCTGAAAAAGGAATATTTTTGAAAATATAAATTGATACATTATTTGCAAACATAATCTTTGGAATCTGTCGGAAGAAGGGATGGTGTCTACATGTAATAATTTTGTATGAGTTTTTTTTTTCTTTTCTTTTTTAAGTCTCTTTCTCATTTTTTATTCCGTAATACCTTCCCTGTCATACCAAAGGGTATTTTTTGAGGGGTGGAAAACATCAAAAGTCACGGTCTTTTAGGAATTGAAGAGTGGATACATCGAAGCTGATAAATTCCATGAATTCTAGAAGCGGATACTGGATTATTAAAGTGATACGAGACAAGAATTTGGTTTAAAGAAACCAATCAACCAATGTATTTTCAAGCCCGAAAAGTTCATGCTCATATGTTACCCTTGGTTGTTACCAAGCTGAAAATGTGTTGGAACAAGGAATATTAGAAAAAGTCAGCCAGGATGGTAGCAGTTAGGATTCATCCACTGTGCTGATATGCAAGTACAATGAAGATTTAAGAATTTGTGGCAATTATAAGATTGGCGTGAATCACCAAAACTGTTCTGATTCATTGCCACTGCCAAACACTGAAATAACGTACCATGAGTTTGCTGGTATTAAATAATTTGCTAAAGTTAACTTCAAGTCAGCATATAATCAGATAACAATTGATAGCAAGTTTCAAGAAGTCACCACAATGAACATCTTATTGGATTAAACAGAAGGACGTTTGGAGTTAAAAATTCAAAACACAAAATCAAAAAAGCCATCGAAAATGTTTTAGAGGTGATTAAAAATATAATTGTATATGAGAACAGTATTGGCATTGGTGCTTGCAGTAAAGAAGCGCTAAACAGTAAAACGAGGCAAGTTTGAGAAAATTAAATAGGACTGTATGACAATTAATCGTGATAAATGCAAGTTTAATTGGGAAAATCATACTTAGGATATCAAATATCCAAAGATGGTATATTGCTGGATGATAAACTCGTAAGATTTGAGAGATAGCTGCACCCAGAAATAAGATTCAGAATCTTTTTTTGTGATTAACCAATTTCTATAATAGATATCTACCGCGATATAGTGACCTTGTGGAACGATTTAACAAAATAAGGAAGAAGAATACCGAATTTCAATGGACAAAAAGACAGGAGGTTGCTTTCGAGAAATTGAAAAATAAAACACTCGTAAATAAAGCAGTTGTTAAAATTTGGGACTCGGCGAAAAAATTGACGTTAACTACTGATGTCAGTGACTGTGCTATAGCCGCAGTGTTGTCACAGGGGGTATCACCTTGTAATGTACTTATCCGGAAAACTAACATTGACGGAGGCGAATTATTTAAATATTGACAAGGAGGAGGCAATAGCGATTGTGTGGAGCAAAGAAAGAGCTAGAATTTTTTTTTTTTTTTTTTTTTTGCTGGGTAGGACATTTCTATTGAAATCTGATCATAAGCCTTTGGAATTTATATTAAACACCAGAAGAGAGTTCCCAAATGTCAAATCTGCAAAGATATTAATATGGACGATTAGGCTGATGTTGTTTGACTTTGACATTTTATATATTAAAGGAAATACTATTCCGTATGTGGATGCATTATCTTGGTAAAAGTTTGGGAGTAAAAATATTGAAGTAATCGGAAATATTGCGGATAGTTTTTTGTACTAGATAGAAACGGATGTATTATCCTTAAAAGGGCTTAGGCTGGGAAATAGACAGGGACCAGTGTTGAATAGAATTCTGGATAGAAATAAAGAGAAATACATGGAAGAATTGCTCTATGACCGAGAGACCTTTTAAAGAATCAAGACACAACGATAGGAAAAGAAATTATGTGTAATGAAGGTTATCCTAGTACCTCCACAGTGTCTGAGAAAAGAATTAATTAAAGCCGTGCACAACGATATACATGGAAGTATATTGGTTACGCATATGTGTTTAACATTGTAAGCATGGTGGCCAGGCTATTCAAGAGGGTGGAAGAACATGGTAAAAAAAACCCAAAGTGTGCAGAAATAAAGAAATTTAGGCAAACTAAAATTCACTTCTGGCCAAAGGAAATGGAGCCCTGGACGTGAGTACATGTGGACCATGCCACCATTAAAGCTATGTAGCAGGAGTATTGTTCTCTTGACGGTCGTTCAAACAGAATGTTCCTAAGTGCCGCTTGGCCGCTATTTACATTGTTTTTCCTTTACCGGTTTTCTTACCAGTGATCACTTTATTCATTTCATCTTTTCGGTGGGCCTCTCTTCCCGACATGCTCTCCCTCCCATGACAACAAGGCCTATGAATTGTGTTCATAGGGCAGGTAATCATGTGCCGGTCCTCGCATTTGTTGGGTTAATAATCTAGGTGGTTGTGATACCTTTGTACTACGCCGTAGACCCTGATTTGTTGGCAGTTATACGATTGTGGGTTGTCTTCCGTCCACTTCCATTTTATTCAAGACCCTGTCGTCGCATTCCGGCTCTTCTATTTCCATACTTTCCAGTGCGGTGTATGGTGGTTCGTCATCGATGGCAGCGGTTGTGATGTCCGGTAGTCTGGCATATCTACGACGGGTAATATCGCCATTTCTGCTCTCGTCCATTACTTTGAGGGTAATGTACTGATCATATGTGTTTTTTTAATCCCTAATCCTTAAGGAACGAATTGTATTCTTGGGAGTCAAATTGTGTTCCTCCATCCGACGATATCTCCTCCGGTGCAACGTACATAAAGAACCAACTTCGTAAGGACTCGCATATTGTTTTAGCTTTCCCCGATGTTAATGAGGTCTACTTCCAGTGAGAAAAAACAGCACCATGACGCAATCCACTCAGCCAGAAATATGTATTGCTTCAGTACGAACATTTCATAGTGTTTAGATGTCAATCTGAAGACAGTGCAGAGGGTTCCGAAAGAGTTGGATGAATCTAATGGTAATTACAAAGGCCCAGCGGCTCAGAAAAGTCACTCTGATTGTTCTGATAAGAAAAGAACATCGGACTCGACACGGAGGCCTACTTTAAGAAGTAGTGCTGCCCTGAATCAAGATGGTGGCTGCTGGGAGGTCGAAAGAGCTGTTATTCCTTTGACGCCACGATTAATGAATACGCTTTCTACTCACTCAGTAATGTTTATTTATAAGAATATAAAAGTATATGATCCAAGTACAATGTGATATTTATCATTTACTATTTTATGAAAAAATATATTTAAAACAAAATATTTTTATTAAAAAATTTACAAAAATAGAATATATATATATATATATATATATATATATATATATATATATATATATATATATATATATATATGCAGCTCAAGGCCTTTTTTACATGGGGTTTTCTGAACCAATAGGCTCGGGTAAAAATTACTCATAGACCCCGTATACACGGGCTTGGGTTGCTCTCCATCTCTTCGGCGTAGGTTCTATTCTGCCCGAAGATAGAGAGGTCGACAAACTCTAAGAGTTTGAGAAAACCCGTCCTGTGTGAATTTACGTTTGACTCACCACTGAATCAAAATGTGACACAAGGTCAGTTTGTTTTAACGTGGGGACTCGTGTGTCAACACTCGGGCCACTAGATAAAACTGGTCTGAGCTAGATATAGTCGGTTATCCCACCACTACAGAACAGATTTTACGGAACAAGTCCGAGGATTCTGTCCAGGCAGTGGGGAGAGGACAGTCACCAGCACGGAATAGATACTACGACAGCAGTATCTCCTCCAACGGGAAAACCCATCCTCTGATCGATTCGACTGCTTCAGCATTTATCCGAGACTTCTCCACGAGGTGGGATGTGGAACAAAGTCGGTTTTTAACATGGGACTCTCCGAGAGGGTATGTTTGGGCAAAAATTACTCGTAGACCCTGCATACTCGGGGTCGGGAAGTTGTCTACCTCCCCAGACGATACTCTGTCGTTTGGCATAGTCTCGTCTGGGTTTCTCTCGCTCGGAGGCAGAGAGGTCGACAAGAGAGATACTGCTGGCCATGTGGACTAAAAATGCATTGCTATAATTTACAATGGAGAGAGAAATCAACAAAAAAGACTAGCATTGATGGATGTCCTAATATCTTTATCAGAGCCTGGGTTCAAGATATCCCTTTATCGCAAGCCAACATTCACCGAACTATACCTCAACTTCGACTCCTAACAAAGTAACCTACAATATCGAGTAAAAGTCATGTGGCGATCCAGAGACATATGAACAAGAAATGGTCAGTATAAACAGTAGCCTAAAGCGTAATAACTACCCTGGATAGATGACAAAATCCCTCATAAACTGGGAAAGAAGTATACAAAATGATAACAACACTCAGAAAACAATCTCGGTCTTCCCGCCCTATGTGAACGGTTTATTGGGAAAGGTATAAAGGATCTGTGGTCTGTATATCATTAGAGCACCCTTCCGGTGTGGTTCAACACTACGTAAACACCTCTTCCGTGTAAGACCACCTATAAAGGAGAACAAGATTAAGGACTGTGCGCAACATCATCCCGCGGAATTGTGGCAAGAAATGTGAAGGACAAACAGGCCGTCGCTTGAAGATAAGACTACAGGAACACCGTCAGGACGTAACACGAGGGAAAATAGGAAGATCAGGCAAGGCTGATCATATATGAAGGGAAAAGGAAGATCACTGCCTCTGTGGGATCAAGTTGATATAATAGAGAACATTAGTGAAAATACAAAAAACTTAAGGAATCAGCGCCAGACTACAAAAATCTCGGCCAAGCATAAACATGAATGAAATATGGGAACCAGTAATACAGAGAGCTGGTGAAAAACAGCAATAACAAAATTGTATATGCGCTCTGGTAATATATTAGGTTGGTGCAAAAATAATTTCGTTTTCTCACATAGTAACATGTTAGAAAACGAAATTATTTTTGCACCAACCTAATGTATATATATATATATATATATATATATATATATATATATATATATATATATACGTGTGTCTGTGTGTGTGTGTATGTATTTACTGTACAATTACGTTTATAAGTCCCCAAAATTAATTCACTGAAGTCTCTAAGGACACCTGTGTGTGGATAAAAGTGTTGCTTAAGGGATCCAAAAGAGGAAAAATAAATAAATAAATAAAAACAAAGTTGGAGGCTTGCGAATTAATATCCAAACTCATGACACGTGGAATTAGAACAATATACCCCCATGGATTAAATAAATGGTTTGGCTCGAAATTCTAGCGTATATCACCTGAAGAAGGCCTGAGCGTACAACGTCCGAAACCTCGTGAATATAGCAATAAAGATCAGGACAACAGCCCGAACAATGTAATATATATATATGTATGTATGTGTGTGTACATATATATATATATATATATATATATATATATATATATTGAATACGGCCAACAAGAAAGATTCTTTCATTCTTTTCTATCTGATAAAAATAAGGAAACCAAAAATGTATCTGGTAAGTTGTGAATTATTAAAAAATAAATTGGTACGGTGGTAATTTGCAGTTTAAGATCATTCTTGATTGTTATATATATATATTTATATATATTTCTTTATTCTATTTATCTGGCCTTTCCTTCTTTTGTTAACAAGTTTTGTTCCGCTAGAGCAGTGGTTCCCAAACTTTTTCGGGGGCCGCATTTTTGCTATGAAAACTTACTTGTGCCTCAACAAATGTTGTGATAAAAAGTACAAGGGACGGTGATTTCACTTTTCCCTTCATATGTGGTCAGCTCCGCCTGATTTTTCTATTTCCCCTCGTGTTATGGTTTTACGATGTTCTTGCAGTCTTAAGGGAGCAGTCCGTTTTTCCTTTCTTACCAAAACTGCAGGGGATGTTGAACACATAGTCCTCAATCAAGTTCTCCTCTATTTCTTAATCGAAAGAGGTGTCTGCGAAGTTTTCATTAACTTTTGAAGGTGTCCAGATGTTATAAAGATCACAGATCTCTTGTATTTTTTCCGATAATCCCTTCATATAAGTTGACCGAAGCTGTTTTCTGAATATTGTTATCCTCTTGTACCCTTCTATCCCAGTTTGTAGGAGCTGCTGTCATGTACCTAGATTAGTTGTTACGTTGTAGGGTACTGCTTATACTGACCATTTCTTGGTCATATGTCTCTGAATCACCACTTATGACTTTTGCTCGATGTTGTAGAAGCGGTTATAAATAATTTAGAAATATTATTTTTGTTATAAATTTCTATATTTTAGGACTGATATCATTAGTTAACGAACTTATTTCATATTTCTTCAAAACAATTGTTCTCGTCTGGCATTACTACACTACTACAGTAAAGTCAAACGAAACCGAAAAAGTTCTACAGAATTATCTAAATAAATCAAAATAATGTACTTAATTAGATTCTGTGAAAACTGCCTGTACCGAATTATTTATTTTAAACAGATGAAAAACAGCAAATTTTAAAAATAAAATTATTTGTTGTAGTAAATAACAATTCGGAGTAAATAACAAACATTAGTTAATTAGTTTTTTTTTACATGGTAACCCCGATGTATTAATGTCTAAAAGTTTGAAATTCAAATGGACTTTTCATAACGGTAAAAGGAAATTTAGAAAATTGATGTCTTGCTGAACATGTTGTTTATTTTGAAATATTATAGAATGTGATGTTGAAGAGAAAAATAATAAAATGTACTGCCTAGCGCAAGGATTGAACTTACAGCATTCAGTTAACGAGCTAGCGATGTCAGCTCTTACTGACTTCGTGCAAATGTCACCCCTGTTGACTGAAATAAGATCATCCATAGAAGCTGTATAAAACACAAGACTTTTCCTCTCTCGTTAAACTTTTTTGAGTTGCCGGGGGAATCTTTGTCATTCGTCATAAGCCCCCCCCTCTCTCTCTCCCCACTAAAAAACCAAAAACAAAAAAAAAAACCCGAAAAAATCAAACCAGAAACAAACCTCAACTGGTGTTTTTATTTGCTGAGAAAAGAGAAGACGAAGAAATCAAAACAAGTAAAAGAGAGATCAGAAAAAAGACTTAATTTCAACTATGAAAGGTAACCGAACTTCTTTTCCTTTCTTTAAATTTTGAATATTACTGTTTAAAATTGAAACTTTAAATACACTTCATAGACATTTGATCATCTAGTTCCTCTTGTTATTAACAGCGTTGAATTTATTCGTCGCTGTTAAAAATTGTTTGCCATGAAGTCCTAAAATTAGAGAAATTATATAACCACAAAGTAGGGTTTTTCCAAAGAAATCAATTTATTCAAATTTCCCCATGTATAATACGCATTTTTTTCTAAAAAAAATTAAGCAAAATTAGGAGTCCGTATTATGCGCAGCAACAAAAAAAATCTTTAAAATTTGCGCTTTCATAGGTTGATTTTAGTTACGAAATGACTATTCACCACAAACAGACGTCAATTTGACAGAAACATTCGGCGATTGCGACCGCATAAGGATGTTAAATACAATACTTAGAAATGTAAAATAAAATAAGAATTATTATAAAACTAAATTAGAATATTATTCTATGTTTAAAACCATTTTGTTAATAAGAGTAGGAAACACTGGCCGTAATGAAATTGGGGAGGTACAGTTTATGGGGTTTGATTACCAAACAAGGGGTGCGTATTCTACGTGTGTAGAAGCATTTTTCCCACATTTTCAGCCAAAATTTTAGGGGTGCGTATTATGGAAGAAGTCGTATTATACTATGTACCTCCACGAAATCGCTAAAAAAAAGAGCATAGCTTGATGAAAAAGACGCCAATCTTGCCGAAAACAAAATTTTATTGTCTAAATGCTTATGTTATTAAGAGGAAAGACCAAAGTTTTTTTTTTATTTTTAAAAATTTTTCCTTTTTAGAACATACTAAATTTTGATTAAAAAACCTTGTTTCTGTTTGTATCAGCGGAACTAGTAAATAACAGACAATTTTTAGCACGTTTTTTTGGTATGACACACATTAATTTGAAAAATCGTGCAAAAATAGAAATAATTGTCGGATGTTAATGAAACTTTCAGGAACTATTCACAGATGATCGAAATTATTATAAATGTTTTTTTTATTAAGGTCATGGTAGAAATATTTTTTTAAAATATTTATTAAACTAATTTTATGAAAACGCTAGAAATTCGATCGCATCGGGTTTAGTGATTACAAAAATTAAAAGCACAGGGCTTTGAGGAATGCAAAGCATGTCTTTTTTTTGTTTTTAATTGGAGCCAACGTACCTGAAAATCAGCTCTGAATTGTAACATACAAAACTCAATAAAACAAAGATATTATTTAATTTCAAATACTTTTATTTGCTTTTAGTTGTTTTTATGAATATGGACAATATTTCCTGAAAGCAAAAATTTTTTTCGATGAAAAATGAATTTTTAATACAATTATTTATTTCTTTAATTATAATAGATTTTACATTAAAATATTATAAAATTAGTTAAAAGCCCCATCGGTTTTCCTAAGTGTCCTTATGCGATAGATCTTTTTTAGCGCGTTGTAAATTGTATCATTTTGACTAATCAGAAGATCCACAGTAATTAAGAAATGTAATTATGTGCTTATAACCGGGCTGTAATTATAAAGTGCGGAAGACCAACCAGAATATAATTAAGTTGCGTTATTTGAGTTAAGCATTGTTCTCCGCTGTTAAGGCCTTTACTTTTGCGGAACACGTGTGGAGAAGTTAATTTGATTTTACAATTTCAACTGAAAAGGGTACCTACAAGTATCAGTATCATCTTATGAAATTTATATGATCTTATTTTTATATTAATCTCAGTTATGACATTTTTCCATAAATGAAATATCAAAATGAATAAAATGAATGCAAATACAAATAACAGTAAAATGTAATAAATGTACATAAAATTGTAGTATTTTATGTACAGTTCTGATAAAATTTCATAAGAAAGGTACCTATAAATGAATTAGATACATTTCTTAGGAAATATGAAATTTAATGTCACTCTTAAGTCTTATTTTAATTTCTTTATAATATATTTTCCATAAAGCATCATAAACGTAAAGATGAAAGCTAAGTACAAAAAAATTAGAGCGCTGAAAGTTTTCGTTAAAAATAACGAGGTAAATAATTTGTTCGCTTAAATGTAAATTATTTCACTTTTCTCCTTCCGTAGAACAAATTAGCCTCATGGAATTCGTAAATGTGTCATTCATCACCTGTCAAGAGACGCGAAAGTTTGACCTGCTTTGTTTTATTTTCAAATTACATCTTCTTGCCACAAAAGCTAAGTTAAGTTTGGTTGAAAATATTTTAAATAAACATTATAATGTCTGATTTTCTTAAAATAAGTTTTGAAAAAATGATAATTGATATTTAAAAGAACTTCAAAGTGAGATTTCTAGTTTTTTTTTAAATGGAAAAAATGGTCAATTTTACTGTCTCAAAAAAAAAGGTACTTATATTATACGTGGGGAATTACGTTAGTTTGCAAAATTGAATGAAACATAGTTTGTAAATCTTGACAAAAAATGTTAGTGATAACACCCTTCAACCCTTCAGTAATCCTCTACTTCGAATGGCTCTGAAACCGTCTATAAAAAATCCTTTACAAGTCATAAATGAAGCAAATATTTTAAATTTCTTCAGAAGCTATTAAAGTAACTTTGCTAGCACAATTCTTGGTAAACATCTGATGATATTTTCTGGTAGAAACAAAGATCCATTATTGCTATTGATTTGTGATATTAACATCTATGGAATATGAAAAACAACATTTGGGGAAAAACATTACTTTTAGAGTCTCAGTGGTTGATAGTTGTTTTCTGCACTGTCTACAGCCCATCTAACCAAGTGGCTCCTTTTCATTTGAAATTTTTCATAAATTTGAAATCAGTAGATGCCGTTTATGTTTCAAACTTTCAGTTCAAGCATTATGTTTAGGAATGTTATCTTTTATTAATTTTTGATAGATATCTGATGTTACTTTTCACCACAGCAGTAAACAATACGGATTGGAAATAAGGAATAGACTCCAGGTGAGATATTACTTTCAACCTTTTTACTTGAGGAAATCTATGTTCAGCTGCTGCTCTACAGATTATAAGCTGCTGGGACTTTTGTGGTTGGCAAAAGACCCAGTTTAACCATTAAACTTTTACATTTTCCCCTTGGATGTTTGATGCCATACTTGCGATTATTTTTACCACTATTATTATTAGTATTAATAGTGGTGGTGGTAATACTGATTTATTCTTTATTAGATAAAATATTGTCAACCAATATTAATTTTTGATTAGTATTGTTGAGAAAATGCTCCCAATCCCCAAAACGAATGGAGACTAGTCAGGTTGAGCAGAGAGTGGGGGAGCAATAGCACTTATCTCAAGTTGCAAAATATATTGCCACTTCTCTGTGATGTATAAATATGGAAGGTAAATTTAGCAATAAAAAAAGATTTTTCCCTTCTTTTTATGCAACTTCAGGGATCACATAGTAAACCTGTCATGTGACCACTGTAACTCTAAAGGGTTAGTACAGAAAATAACAAGCTTTTGTTTAGTAAGCATTTGAACAACTCAAGGTAAATACTCTTCTCCTTTCCTGTCTGACCAACAGTTAATTTCTCCACAGTATTTCTGTCAGCTTTTTTCTCTCTTAGTATTTGTAGTAATATTATCTGGAATTTTTATAAGATGAAGCATCGACAGTCATTAGTCAATTTTGACTTACTTAATTTCTATTGTTTTTCATCAAGTAGTATTAGTTTTAAAAGCATTGAAAATTATAGTTTTCATCTTTTTGTTTCATCTTAATTTGACTTGCTTTTCAAAACAAGTATTTTGAATGTTAGTCTCTGATTAGAATTAAACAAAATGGATTGGAAATTAATTGTTGACAATGCTTCATTTGATAAAAAAGCAAATTCTCTTCCAGTTATATTCCTCAATATACTCTTGCAAAGAATATTGATTTGTGCTACAATAATTGCATAAAACATTCAGTTGGCATTTGTTTTTGCTGTTGAATGAAAAGAAAACTCAATCATAAACCATGTGGTATTTAATGGAGCTTAAAAAACCAGGGTACATGTACACTGATATTTCTGAAGAAATGTTAGCTGCCTTCATTGGTATTTATGAAATGGCTTAATCTTCCATAAATAATTTAAAGAAAGAACTGAATTTATTTGAATTATTGTTAACATTATTTTTTTTAACTAATTGTTGACCTAAAACAAGGCTCAAGAGCTACTCAAGGTAGAGGGTTACTGTTTGAAGTTGAGGCATGTAAGAAGAATAGGTAAAAATGGTTAACTCCCTGTATAGCTGTACTTTATACATAAGGTCACAAACAATATATTTTCATAAAAAAAAAAAATATGAAAGATACATATTTATAGTAAAATTAATAAAAATTTATCCTCCGGGTCATATAGCAAAATTGAAAACATGGCACAGATTGTCAAAAAAGATTTTTAAAATTAAAAAAAAAAAAACAATTTGGTATGATTAATTTCATTTATTGAAAAGAAAAACAAGTTTTTACTTCTCATTTGATTTTCTTAGGTTATTTGTTTCAAAAATGCAGATACGTAATTATAATTTAACCATGAAATAAAATCATTCTCTTTAATTTATAAATAATTCAAAAGAATGATATTATTTCATGATTTGAATTTTTAATACTTAGATTTTGATATTAAACAAGCCATTTGACTCATAAAAAAACAAGCAAACCAAATTGACTTTTTAATTCTATTTTCTCTGCTGATAACGTTGTAGCACCTGGACATTCATGTATAAGATAAAGTTACATAATTCTGTTCTCTGATTTGTCAACAGAGAAGCTGTCTCAGCTAATCATTGGTTAATCAAATTTTGTATGCATATTAATATCCTTTTGGACTATATACACATCACTAAAAAAAAAATATCTATTTTTCTCTGAATAATAACCATTTATTTTTAGCATCCAATTCATACCCATGAATTTGTAGCAATCATACAGCAAGGCATCAGACTCTTCCTGTCTGATCTTCTGTGAGTGCCACCAATGGGAAGGGGGGGAAATTGAGCAGGAGAGTTAAATATGTAGAGAAATAAGTAGTCGTTCATCTGACAAACTTGTCTTTGCAATTGCAAAGCATTACCAGAATCACGTAGGAACAGTTGTGGAAAAGGAATACACTTTGTAAATAAAGAAAGTCACAGAAAAAATAGCAGTCATTACATTCATATTTAAATTACAAGATGAAAAATAAATGGTAAATTTGACATTTAGAATTTTATTAAACACAATCTTATGTAATTGAAATAATTATAGAAATAATCCAAAATCAAAAACTAAATTGATGAAGCAATTGAAATCAATTTTTGTTAGCAATTTGTTTGACTGAAGAATGATATTAGCCCTGCATTTATCAATAGTCTGATACCATATATAACTATTTATTGATCTGTTCCATTTATTGATTTTGATGGATGTATATTGATCCAGCAGTTTGATTTTTTAATGCTAGAATATTAATTGAATAATTTCCTTTGTTTATGGCATTTTCAGTTTTGATTTGCTCATCCGACCATCTCATCTCCTCTTCATCAAAATGTTTGCTGGTGTATAGAATCAGAAAATAAAGTGACAGGTGACTCTGCATGTTGGTGTCTTATAAGGTGGGTATGTTTTTTTTTTTTTTAAGCATTTCACCCCATGCAAGGCGGAAGTCCTACTAGCACATAGGTGGTACAGTGAATGAGAGCAAGAGTAAAGTGGTGTATTTGAGGAAAGGAGAAAGAGAAGGACAGGAAACTAGATCAAAGCATTAGAACATCTCTATTGACATATGCATATTTGAAGATTGTAGCTATTAGGGAAGCAACTAAAAGGAAGGGAGTTCCACAGATGGGAAGTGCAAGATAAGAAGGTATTCGAGTAGAAGAGACGGCTACATTTAATAATTTCAACCTAGTAGCATGCTTGAATTCATGCAGTTTGGGAACCAGAGAATGTAGTTCATCAGAGCAGTTGCTGTGAAAATACTTGTAGAAAAGGCAGAGGGAAGCAAAGGTACATGTGTGAGAAAGTGACTGTAGATGAGATGCCAGATCAGGACCCATCATATCCTATTTCCGTCTCTGGATTCTGTTGAGGTCTTGTTACTTTTAGCTTTAATCCAATCTAAACTCTTTGTATTTCACAAACATTTTTTTTTAATTCAGGACACACTTGTAGAATAACTGAAATTCTGGGGCATACTTTAAATTTTAATAAGGAAATCATTAATCATGAAATTTGAAAATAGGAAAATAATACAGAGGTCTCCTGAAATAAGCATTAATTTCTTTTTTTTTTTTTTTTTTTTTTTTAGACATTACATTGCTTGGTGTCTTTAACTTTTAAAAAGAAAGATTTTTTTAAATATAAAAATGATCCATAAATTACTGTTCTGTTAATGTGGGGCACACCTTGATATCTTTCAGGGAACATTGATGTGAATGAAAGCACCAACTGATAAACAAGGATCTGAAATAATAAATGATAAAGCTATAAGTTACAATCTACTCAAAGATTCCTTGAAAGAAGTTAATGGCAAAAGCTTAAAAGCTGACTTCCTCTCTTCATGATATAGGCAATCATGGCTCTCCACAACTTCCTATCCTTCATAGCTCTTAATAATTCTTCTTTTTGTTATTTCTCCTAAACCTTGTTCCATTTACTCAAGCTTACTAAATAGGTTATACATTGTTTTCCTCTGTCCCACTTGCCTTCTTTACTCATTATGTGCCAAGGAAATTTCAACAGTCAACTTGTGTTAAGAATAAGTTTCCTTCTGGTTTCCATTTTCTCTAAAACTTTATTCTTACTTGTTACTTACATATTCAGTCCTTGGTATCCTCAGTATCCTTCTGTAGAATCACGTTTCCGTTTTTTGAGGTCTCATCATTTTTCAGTGTTAAATTCTTTAATGTCTATTAAGTGATAATACTAGAATATTGAATAATAAGTAATTTCATTTAATTAATTAGTCAAATATTATTGTGTTTTTATGCTCAGTCAGTAAAGATCCACGGTCATTTTTTCAGTAAATTTGCATATTAAGCCCCAGAAACCAATTGTAATGAAAATTTCCATTCTGGTGTAAATGTACCTGATTATTTAAAAAATACCAATAAAAGTTTGCAGACAAATATGGTTTAGGAGTTACCATCAATGGTGAGTACTATGCCAACTTGCTGAGGCAGTTATAGCTCATAAATATAACATACTTTAAATAAATACATATATATAGTAAGTAATCCTAGTAGTATAAAATATTAAAACTGATCCACAGAAGAGAGCACAATATATTTTTATAGAGCAAACATGAATTACTGTAGATAAAATTCAATACCCCATATGATATATAGCCATTTCACCCAGAATGGGCTTGTCTTTTTAAATACATTTACTCTTAGTTGTGAATTTCCCTCCTCTTTCTTCGTATTTACAAAATCATTGATTCATTTCTTTATCTAACTCCTTGGTGTTGACAAGCTGGTTCTGGGTAAAATGGCTCTTTATCCTATGGGGTATTGAATTTTATTTACTTGTAATATATATATATATATATATATATATATATATATATATATATATATATTGTTCAAAAGTCTGAAGCCACCCCCAGCATTAGCATGGGAAGAACTTGATAAAATAGTGAAAAAAATGAAATAGCATCATCAGAAAAATGGATTCTCTTTTAACCAAATCTATATCAATAAGAGAGAACTTAATTTATATTAGTCACATGGATATTGGATTAATTCAAGAAACTCCTTAGTAACCCATTAGATAAAACCGTGATATTACTGAGACATTTGGGATAGGATAGTGGATGGTTTCCTTCTTTGGGAGTGAGAATAGTATAATGGTGATAATTAATTGCCAATACCATTAGAATAAACGGTACACTGCATGATTTCACCCTCCCGCACTTGTGGGAAAGGACTCTGTCTGATATCTCATAATACAAAATATGTAAAAGTCTAGCTGTAGATGCCATGAAATGTTGCTTTGTTGATCTGACTCTCAAGAGAATGCTTATCCAATCCCAACAATCTTAACCTGTTTGAGTCTAGAGTCAACAGTTATCTTCCCTATATATGCTCATAAACTGAGTGGCTTTTGAGCCTTGCACAGGGTTAACGTTATTCTAAAAAAAAAAAAAAGGGAAAAAACATCATGCAACTGTTGTTACTCAAATGTAATGCATGAATGAGGCTGCTGGCAACAGAAAATGAGAATGATACAATGAAAGGCAATGTAATTCAATGCCAGTGCTACTCAACCTATCAGCCTGTGCATTGTATAATACACACTGCATTCTACAGAGTTTTAGAGTTGTTAACCCACAAGGGTACCATTATTGAGAATACAGCTTCAGTTACTTCATCTGGATCAGCAAACATTGGTCTGTCAAAGACTAGCACCATGTCTCTTGACCATTTCCAATTCTTTTGGACAGACATTTGAGTCTGGACAAATGGATAGAGAAACAAATGCTTCAAAGAGAAAAGGAAAGCATATAGGAGCAAGTATTATTCTGAGCAACCAAAGAAAGTTGTAGAGAGCCATAATTGCCCACATTCTGAAGAGACATAGCATGTAGGGAGAGAGAGTGAGAGAGTAATTTAATATTGTAAATGTTTTCACGATCCTACTGTATTCAAATTACACTTAAATTTCCATTTTTAAAATAAACATTTTGTGTTGATTAATGATGAACTTTTCCAAATTATGGACAATCCTTTGCAGACAAAGACAAAATTTCAATCACCCTGTATATTTAAGGATGTGAGCTCTTATAATTGTTTTTATTTATCGATAATTGTTTTCAAGAATGATAAGAATTTGATTTTACTAGTATTTGGCATTGTTTTTGAGTAGATGTTTAATGTTACTATGAGATCCTGATGCTGTTTATTAATGTTATCTGATGGTACTCTGCTCCAGTAGGTGGCAGGTAAGTCCTCATGAGAATGTGGTATATCCTATATTAGAAGTTTCATGCTTTTGAATTACAGAGAAACATTCGCTGAGTGGGTAAGTATATTCATACACAAAATTAATCTTATTAAGGACTTGGAAGTTTAGGATATATTACATTTAATGAATAAGTTGAGAGTTTTGGATATTTTATATTAAATAATGAATCTAATGTATTTATTTTATCGACTGGTTTTATATATCTATGTATGAACTTTTTAATTGCTGTTTTGAGATTTTTGTAAATATGGTGCATTTGATTTTGATAATATATGTTAATAGCATTATTGTCATTATTATTTTTATAACTATGGTTTTATTGCCTAAAATTGTTGTTTAAATGAAATTTGATTTGTTTATCAACTACATAATTGGGGGCCCCCATTATTGATAAATGTTAGTTGTATATTATTTAATTTTTTTAATGAATATTGTTTTGGATAAAGAAATGATTTTAGCTCTTTGGATTTAGTTATTAATGACAGCAGATGGATATTTTTCAGGCCACTCACTATCATACTTTATAAAACAAGAGTTAGAATTAGTAGATGTTTTATATAGAGAAGTAGTGTTTGGGCTTGTGCCACTTCAAAGCTACAAGATATAGTGAAATTATCATAGAGTAAATGAGAATATCTAGAAATGGGATATTTTCAATCAATATTTAATTAAAAAATTGAACATTATAATGTAATTATTTTAATGTTCTGTAATGACATTACGAGATTTGGTTTGGGTAAAGATGTCATTTTATTGAATGATTTGCTAACTTAGTTGGACATAAAAATGTGATAAAGGAAAGAGTGATTTTGGGTACACGCACACACACGCACACACACACACACACACACACACACACACACACACACACACACATATATATATATATATATATATATATAAAGGGTGTACAAAAAAACTGAAGTGTGATATGTACGCTATTAGCTGAAAATTGATATGGAATTTTACTCTGTAAGTATAAAATTATTTTTCAGTGGGATGAATAGGAAAAATTTGGTAAGTGATGAAGACGCATCTTGTCTTAGGGGTTTTCTTGAAATTTTTAGTGCAGCCCAAAACTGGGGGATCAGCCATATTTCGCTTCATTTTAAATATTTTCCATTGAATGAAATATTTCGAAAATTGGTTTTAAATTGTAGGAAATTTGTCAATTACTCCATATATAACAGGATTTTTCATTTGGTTGAATAGAGGGAACTGCAGGTATGAGGATGTTGTGCCATGTTTTGGGGTTTGATTTCATAATTTAAAGTGTCCAAAAACCGGGTTGCTATATTCCACTTGATTTCAAATTTTGGTTTTCTATGGAATAATTATAAAATTGATAACAAATGTTAAGACATTTCTTCCTTAATCAATGTTTAAAATTTTTTTCCAGTAGCTTGAATAGGGAAAACATGGGGTTCAATGAAGTTGCAACTTCACTAAGGGGTTTTATTGAAATATTTAGTGCAGTCCAAAACTGGCGATCAGTCATATTCCACTTCGTTTTAATCTTTTTCCATTAAACGAAATATTTTCAAAATAGGTATCAAACTGTAGGAAATTTATTAATTAATCCATGTCTACAAGGGTTTTTCATTTGGCTGAATAGAGCAGGGTGGAGTTTCGACCATGTCGAGACATGTCTATGTCGTCTACTTTGAAAATTAAAGGCATACTAAAAACGGTTTGCTTGATGAATCTGGAATACCACTTTTTCGTTTCTATAGAATACTTATAAAATTGATATCAAATGTTATGGATTTTTTTCCTTAATCCAGGTTTAAAATTTTTTTTCAGTCAGTTGAATAGGGACAACATGGGATTGGATGAAGTGGCAACTTGTTAGGGGATTTGTGGGAATTTTTAGTGCAGCCCAAAACTGGGGGATCAGTCATATTTCACTTTTTTAAAATTTTTTTACATTGAATAAATTTTTTAAAAATTGGTATTAAATTGTAGAATATTTATTAATTAATCCATGTCTACAAAGATTATATATTTTGTTGAATAGAGCAAAGTGGAGGTGCAACCATGTCTTTGGCGTATCCTTTGAAAATTTACGTCATCCAATAACCGGTTTGCTTGAGGACTCCGGATTTCAACTATTTTACGTCTATAGAATAGTTATCAAATTGATATCAAATGTTAAGTAATTACTTGCTTAATCCATGTTGGAAAAAATTTTTTCAGTCGTTTGAATAGGACTTGTGATAAGGGATTTGTTGCAATTTTAATAAGGCCCAAAACTGGGGGATCAGTCAAATTTCAATTCTTTTTATTTTTTTTCCATTAAATAAAATATTTAAAAATTAGTATTGTAGGAAATTTATTAATACATCCATGACTACAAGGATTTTTCATTTGGTTGAATAGAGCAAAGTGCAGCTTTGACAATGTCACTGTTGTGTTCTTTAACAATGAAGGTGTCCGAAAACCGGTGCGCTCAATGGGTCTGCATTTCTTAATTTCTTGCTTAATCCATGTATAAAAGAATTTTTCCAGTTGCTTAAGTATAGACAATGTGGCGTTTGATGATACGTCGACTTGTGTTAGTGGATTTGTTGGGATATTCATGAGGCCCAAAACTGGGGGATTAAAATTTTTTATTCATATTGATTTTATTATTAATTCTAATGTAGTTAGATGAATAAGAAAAGGAAAAAAAAACAATTGCAATTCTTTTCATGCAAGATATATGCCTTAAATCATACATCGAACATTGCAGTCTTAGGCCCTAGTAGTAATAGAAGTCTCAAAAATGCCAATTTCCAAAATGATTTAATTGTACTCAATTTATTATTGATTCTTATAAAGTTAGATGCATAAGAAAAGAAAAAAGCAATTGCAGTCCTATTCGTGCAAGACATATGCCTTAAATCAGACATCGAACATTGCAATTTTAGGCCCTAGTAGTAATAGACGCCTCAAAAATGTCAATTTCCAACATTTTTTATTCATATTGATTTTAATATTGATTTATATAGTTAGATGAGTATAAAAAGAAAAAAACATTTTCAATAATTTTCAGACAAGATATATGCCTTAAATCAGACATTGAAGATTGCAGTTTTAGCACCGAGTAGTAATAGAAGACTCAAAAATGCTGATTTCCAAAATTTTTCATTTGTACTCTTTTTATTATTGATTTTTATGAAGTTAGATGCATAAGAAAGGAAAAAAAAAACCATTAAAAGTCGATTTAAAATTGTAATTTTTGATAGGTATATTTTTAGCTTATTCGACGTAAGATGAGTTGGAGAATCAGATAAACCCCACTTCCGGTAGCCTAGCTGCAAGAGAAATGCCTTAAATCGTCGTTTGAAGCTACAGCTTTCGGTCCCCAGTTCGCGTTATTTGGGTATCGAAAAAAAAAAGTAGATTTAAAATTGTAATTTGTTATAGGTATATTTTTAGCTTTTTCGACATAAGATGAGTTGGAGAAACAGATAAAACTACTTCCGGTAGCCTAGCTGCAAGAGAAGTGCCCTAAATAGGCGTTTGAAGCTTCAACTTTGGGTCCCCAGTTCGCGTTATTTGGGTATCGAAAAAAAAAGTAGATTTAAATTTGTAATTTTTGATAGGTATATTTTTAGCTTATTCCACGTAAGATGAGTTGTAGAATCAGATAAACATCACTTCCGGTAGCATAGCTGCAAGAGTAATGCCTTAAATCGTCGTTTGAAGCTTCAACTTTGGGTCCCCATTTCGCGTCATTTGGGTATCGAAAAAAAAAGTCAATTTAAAATTATCATTTTTGGTAGGCATTTTATTGGCTTATTAGATGCAGTATGAGTTGGAGAATAAGATAAACCCCACTTCCGGTAGGCAAGCTGCAAGAGAAATGCCTTAAATCATCGTTTGAAGCTTCAACTTTGGGACCCCAGTTCGCGTTATTTGGGTATCGAAAAAAAAAGTCGATTTAAAATTGTAATTTTTGGTAGGCATTTTATTGGCTTATTAGATGCAGTATGAGTTGGAGGATCAGATAAAACCCACATCCGGTAGACTAGCTGCAAGAGAAATGCCTTAAATCGCCGTTTCAAGCTTCAACTTTGGGTTCCCAGTTCACGTTATCTGGGTATCGAAAAAAAAAGTCGATTTAAAATTGTCATTTTTGGTAGGCATTTTATTGGCTTATTAGATGCAGTATGAGTTGTAGAATCAGATAAACAGCACTTCGGGTAGCCTAGCTGCAAGTGAAATGCCTTAAATCGTCGTTTGAAGCATCAAATTTGGACCCCCAGTTCGCGTTATTTGGGTATCGAAAAAAAAAGTCGATTTCAATTTGTCATTTTTGGTAGTCATTTCATTCGCTTATTAGATGCAGTATGAGTTGGTGAATCAGATAAACCCCACTTCCGGTAGCCTAGCTGCAAGAAAAATGCCTTAAATCGCCGTTTGAAGCTACAACTTTGGGTTCCCAGTTCGCGTTATTTGGGTATCGAAAAAAAAAGTCGATTTAAAATTGTCATTATTGGTAGGCATTTTATTGGCTTATTAGATGCAGTATGAGTTGGTGAATAAGACAAACCCCACATTCGGTAGCCTAGCTCCAACAGAAAAGCCTTTAATCGCCATTTGAAGCTTCAACTTTGGGTTCCCAGTACGCGTTATTTGGGTATCGTAAAAAAAAGTCTATTTACAATTCTCATTTTGGTAGGCATTTTATTGGCTTTATTAGATGCAGAATGAGATGGAGAATCAGATAAACTCCACATCCGGTAGCCTAGCTGCAAGAGAAATGCCTTAAATCGCCGTTTGAAGCTTCAACTTTGGGTTCCCAGTTCACATTATTTGGGTATCGTAAAAAAAAGTCGATTTCAATTTGTCATTTTTGGTAGTCATTTCATTGGCTTATTAGATGCACAATGAGTTGGAGAATCAGATAAACCCCACTTCCGGCAGCCTAGCTGCAAGTGAAATGCCTTAAATCGCCGTGTGAAGCTTGAACTTTGGGTTCCCAGTTCACGTTATTTGGGTATCGAAAAAAAAAGTCGATTTTGATTTGTCATTTTTGGTAAGCATTTTATTGGCTTATTAGATGCACAATGTGTTGGAGAATCAGATAAACCCCACTTCCGGTAGCCTAGCTGCAAGTGAAATGCCTTAAATCGCCGATTGAAGCTTCAACTTTGGGTTCTCAGTTCGCGTTATTTGGGTATCGAAAAAAAAAGTCGATTACGATTTGTCATTTTTGGTAGGCATTTTATTGGCTTATTAGATGCACAATGAGTTGGAGAATCAGATAAACCGCACTTCCGGTAGCCTAGCTGCAAGAGAAATGTCTTAAATCGCCGTTTGAAGCTTCAACTTTGGGTTCCCAGTTCACGTTATTTGGGTATCGAAAAAAAAAGTCGATTTCGATTTGTCAATTTTGGTAGGTATTTCATTGGCTTATTAGATGCACAATGAGTTGGAGAATCTGATAAACCCCACTTCCGGTAGCCTAGCTGCAAGAGAAATGCCTTAAATCGCCGTTTGAAGCTTCAACTTTGGGTTCCCAGTTTGCGTTATTTGGGTAGCGAAAAATAAAGTCGATTACGATTTGTCATATTTGGTAGTGATTTTATTAGCTTATTAGATGCACAATGAGTTCGAGAATCTGATAAACCCCACTTCCGGTAGCCTAGCTGCAAGAGAAATGCCTTAAATTGCCGTTTGAAGCTTCAACTTTGGGTTCCCAGTTCGCGTTATTTGGGTATCGAAAAAAAAAGTCGATTAAGATTTGTCATTTTTGGCAGTGATTTTATTAGCTTATTAGATGCACAATGAGTAAGAGAATCTGATAAACACCACTTCCGGTAGCCTAGCTGCAAGAGAAATGCCTTAAATTGCCGTTTGAAGCTTCAACTTTGGGTTCCCAGATTGCGTTATTTGGGTATCGAAAAAAAAAGTCGATTACGATTTGTCATTTTTGGTAGTGATTTTATTAGCTTATTAGATGCACAACGAGTTGGAGAATCTGATAAAGCCCACTTCCGGTAGCCTAGCTGCAAGAGAAATGCCTTAAATTGCCGTTTGAAGCTTCAACTTTGGGTTCCCAGTTCGCGTTATTTGGGTATCGAAAAAAAAAGTCGATTAAGATTCGTCATTTTTGGTAGTGATTTTATTAGCTTATTAGATGCACAATGAGTTGGAGAATCAGATAAACAGCACTTCGGGTAGCCTAGCTGCAAGTGAAATGCATTAAATCGTCGTTTGAAGCATCAAATTTGGACCCCCAGTTCGCGTTATTTGGGTATCGAAAAAAAAAGTCGATTTCAATTTGTCATTTTTGGTAGTCATTTCATTCGCTTATTAGATGCAGTATGAGTTGGTGAATCAGATAAACCCCACTTCCGTAGCCTAGCTGCAAGAAAAATGCCTTAAATCGCCGTTTGAAGCTACAACTTTGGGTTCCCAGTTCGCGTTATTTGGGTATCGTAAAAAAAAGTCTATTTAAAATTCTCATTTTGGTAGGCATTTTATTGGCTTTATTAGATGCAGAATGAGATGGAGAATCAGATAAACCCCACATCCGGTAGCCTAGCTGCAAGAGAAATGCCTTAAATCGCCGTTTGAAGCTTCAACTTTGTGATCCCAGTTCGCGTTATTTGGGTATCGAAAAAAAAAGTCGATTAAGATTTGTCATTTTTGGTAGTGATTTTATCAGCTTATTAGATGCACAATGAGTTGGAGAATCTGATAAACCCCACTTCCGGTAGCCTAGCTGCAAGAGAAATGCCTTAAATTGCCGTTTGAAGCTTCAACTTTGGGTTCCCAGTTTGCGTTATTTGGGTATCGAAAAAAAAAGTCGATTAAGATTTGTCATTTTTGGTAGTGATTTTATTAGCTTATTAGATGCACAATGAGTTGGAGAATCAGATAAACCCCACTTCCGGTAGCCTAGCTGCAAGAGAATTGCCTTAAATTGCCGTTGGAAGCTTCAACTTTGTGTTCCCAGTTCGCGTTATTTGGGTATCGAAAAAAAAAGTCGATTAAGATTTGTCATTTTTGGTAGTGATTTTATTAGATTATTAGATGGACAATGAGTTGGAGAATCTGATAAACCCCACTTCCGGTAGCCTAGCTGCAAGAGAAATGCCTTAAATTGCCGTTTGAAGCTTCAACTTTGGGTTCCCAGTTCACGTTATTTGGGTATCGAAAAAAAAAGTCGATGAAGATTTGTCATTTTTGGTAGTGATTTTATTAGCTTATTAGATGCACAATGAGTTGGAGAATCTGATAAACCCCACTTCCGTTAGCCTAGCTGCAAGAGAAATGCCTTAAATTGCCGTTTGAAGCTTCAACTTTGGGTTCCCAGTTTGCGTTATTTGGGTATCGAAAAAAAAAGTCGATTAAGATTTGGCATTTTTGGTAGTGATTTTATTGGCTTATTAGATGCACAATGAGTTGGAGAATCAGATGCCTTAAATTGCCGTTTGAAGCTTCAACTTTGGGTTCCCAGTTCGCGTTATTAGGGTATCGAAAAAAATGTCGATTAAGATTTGTCATTTTTGGTAGTGATTTTATTAGCTTATTAGATGCACAATGAGTTGGAGAATCTGATCTAGCTGCAAGAGAAATGCCTTAAATTGCCGTTTGAAGCTTCAACTTTGGGTTCCCAGTTCGCGTTATTTGGGTATCGAAAAAAAAAGTCGATTAAGATTTGTCATTTTTGGTAGTGATTTTATTAGCTTATTAGATGCACAATGAGTTGGAGAATCTGATAAACCCCACTTCCGGTAGCCTAGCTGCAAGAGAAATGCCTTAAATTGCCGTTTGAAGCTTCAACTTTGGGTTCCCAGTTTGCGTTATTTGGGTATCGAAAAAAAAAGTCGATTAAGATTTGTCATTTTTGGTAGTGATTTTATTAGGTTATTAGATGCACAATGAGTTGGAGAATCAGATAAACCCCACTTCCGGTAGCCTAGCTGCAAGAGAAATGCCTTAAATTGCCGTTTGAAGCTTCAACTTTGTGATCCCAGTTCGCGTTATTTGGGTATCGAAAAAAAAAGTCGATTAAGATTTGTCATTTTTGGTAGTGATTTTATCAGCTTATTAGATGCACAATGAGTTGGAGAATCTGATAAACCCCACTTCCGGTAGCCTAGCTGCAAGAGAAATGCCTTAAATTGCCGTTTGAAGCTTCAACTTTGGGTTCCCAGTTTGCCTTATTTGGGTATCGAAAAAAAAAGTCGATTAAGATTTGTCATTTTTGGTAGTGATTTTATTAGCTTATTAGATGCACAATGAGTTGGAGAATCAGATAAACCCCACTTCCGGTAGCCTAGCTGCAAGAGAATTGCCTTAAATTGCCGTTGGAAGCTTCAACTTTGTGTTCCCAGTTCGCGTTATTTGGGTATCGAAAAAAAAAGTCGATTAAGATTTGTCATTTTTGGTAGTGATTTTATTAGATTATTAGATGGACAATGAGTTGGAGAATCTGATAAAACCCACTTCCGGTAGCCTAGCTGCAAGAGAAATGCCTTAAATTGCCTTTTGAAGCTTCAACTTTGGGTTCCCAGTTTGCGTTATTTGGGTATCGAAAAAAAAAGTCGATTAAGATTTGTCATTTTTGGTAGTGATTTTATTAGCTTATTACATGCACAATGAGTTGGAGAATCTGATAAACCCCACTTCCGGTAGCCTAGCTGCAAGAGAAATGCCTTAAATTGCCGTTTGAAGCTTCAACTTTGGGTTCCCAGTTTGCGTTATTTGGGTATCGAAAAAAAAAGTCGATTAAGATTTGTCATTTTTGGTAGTGATTTTATTGGCTTATTAGATGCACAATGAGTTGGAGAATCAGATGCCTTAAATTGCCGTTTGAAGCTTCAACTTTGGGTTCCCAGTTCGCGTTATTAGGGTATCGAAAAAAATGTCGATTAAGATTTGTCATTTTTGGTAGTGATTTTATTAGCTTATTAGATGCACAATGAGTTGGAGAATCTGATCTAGCTGCAAGAGAAATGCCTTAAATTGCCGTTTGAAGCTTCAACTTTGGTTTCCTAGTTCACGTTATTTGGGTATCGAAAAAAAAAGTCGATTAAGATTTGTCATTTTTGGTAGTGATTTTATTAGCTTATTAGATGCACAATGAGTTGGAGAATCTGATAAACCCCACTTCCGGTAGCCTAGCTGCAAGAGAAATGCCTTAAATTGCCGTTTGAAGCTTCAACTTTGGGTTCCCAGTTCACGTTATTTGGGTATCGAAAAAAAAAGTCGATTAAGATTTGTCATTTTTGGAAGTGATTTTATTAGCTTATTAGATGCACAATGAGTTGGAGAATCTGATAAAACCCACTTCCGGTAGCCTAGCTGCAAGAGAAATGCCTTAAATTGCCGTTTGAAGCTTCAACTTTGGGTTCCCAGTTCACGTTATTTGGGTATCGAAAAAAAAAGTCGATTAAGTTTTGTCATTTTTGGTAGTGATTTTATTACCTTATTAGATGCACAATGAGTTGGAGAATCTGATAAACCCCACGTCCGGTAGCCTAGCTGCAAGAGAAATGCCTTAAATTGCCGTTTGAAGTTTCAACTTTGGGTTCCCAGTTCGCGTTATTTGGGTATCGAAAAAAAAAGTCGATTAAGATTTGTCATTTTTGGTAGTGATTTTATTAGCTTATTAGATGAACAATGAGTTGGAGAATCTGATAAAATCCACTTCCGGTAGCCTAGCTGCAAGAGAAATGCCTTAAATTGCCGTTTGAAGCTTCAACTTTGGGTTCCCAGTTCACGTTATTTGGGTATCGAAAAAAAAAGTCTATTGAGATTACTCATTTTTGGTAGTGATTTTATTAGCTTATTAGATGCACAATGAGTTGGAGAATCAGATAAACCCCACTTCCGGTAGCCTAGCTGCAAGAGAAATGCCTTAAATTGCCTTGTGAACCTTCAACTTTGGGTTCCCAGTTCACGTTATTTGGGTATCAAAAAAAAAAGTCGATTAAGATTTGTCATTTTTGGTAGTGATTTTATTGGCTTATTAGATGCACAATGAGTTGGAGAATCAGATAAACCGCACTTCCGGTAGCCTAGCTGCAAGTGAAATGCGTTAAATTGCCGTTTGAAGCTTCAACTTTGGGTTCCCAGTTCGCGTTATTTGGGTATCGAAAAAAAAAGTCGATTAAGATTTTTATTACATGCACAATGAGTTGGAGAATCTGATAAACCCCACTTCCTTTAGGCTAGCTGCAAGAGAAATGCCTTAAATTGCCGTTTGAAGCTTCAACTTTGGGTTCCCAGTTCGCGTTATTTGGGTAACGAAAAAAAAAGTCGATTAAGACTTGTCATTTTTGGTAGTGATTTTATTGGCTTATTAGATGCACAATGAGTTGGAGAATCAGATAAACCCCACTTCCGGTTGCCTAGCTGCAAGAGAAATGCCTTAAATTGCCGTTTGAAGCTTCAACTTTGGGTTCCCAGTTCACGTTATTTGGGTAACGAAAAAAAAAGTCGATTAAGATTTGTCATTTTTGGTAGTGATTTTATTAACTTATCAGATGCACAATGAGTTGGAGAATCTGATAAACCCCACTTCCGGTAGCCTAGCTGCAAGAGAAATGCCTTAAATTGCCGTTTGAAGCTTCAACTTTGGGTTCCCAGTTCACGTTATTTGGGTATCGAAAAAAAAAGTCGATTAAGATTTGTCATTTTTGGTAGTGATTTTATTAGCTTATTAGATGCACAATGAGTTGGAGAATCAGATAAACCCCACTTCCGGTAGCCTAGCTGCAAGAGAAACGCCTTAAATTGCCGTTTGAAGCTTCAACTTTGGGTTCCCAGTTCACGTTATTTGGGTATCGAAAAAAAAAGTCGATTAAGATTTGTCATTTTTGGTAGTGATTTTATTGGCTTATTAGATGCACAATGAGTTGGAGAATCAGATAAACCCCACTTCCGGTAGCCTAGATGCAAGTGAAATGCCTTAAATTGCCGTTTGAAGCTTCAACTTTGGGTTCCCAGTTCACGTTATTTGGGTATCGAAAAAAAAAGTCGATTAAGATTTGTCATTTTTGCTAGTGATTTTATTAGCTTATTAGATGGACAATGAGTTGGAGAATCTGATAAACCCCACTTCCGGTAGGCTAGCTGCAAGAGAAATGCCTTAAATTGCCGTTTGAAGCTTCAACTTTGGGTTCCCAGTTCACGTTATTTGGGTATCGAAAAAAAAAGTCGATTAAGATTTGTCATTTTTGCTAGTGATTTTATTAGCTTATTAGATGCACAATGAGTTGGAGAATCTGATAAACCCCACTTCCGGTAGGCTAGCTGCAAGAGAAATGCCTTAAATTGCCGTTTGAAGCTTCAACTTTCGGTTCCCAGTTCGCGTTATTTGGGTATCGAAAAAAAAAATCGATTAAGATTTGTCATTTTTGGTAGTGATTTTATTGGCTTATTAGATGCACAATGAGTTGGAGAATCAGATAAACCCCACTTCCGGTAGCCTAGATGCAAGGGAAATGCCTTAAATTGCCGTTTGAAGCTTCAACTTTGGGTTCCCAGTTCACGTTATTTGGGTATCGAAAAAAAAAGTCGATTAAGATTTGTCATTTTTGCTAGTGATTTTATTAGCTTATTAGATGCACAATGAGTTGGAGAATCTGATAAACCCCACTTCCGGTAGGCTAGCTGCAAGAGAAATGCCTTAAATTGCCGTTTGAAGCTTCAACTTTGGGTTCCCATGTCACGTTATTTGGGTATCGAAAAAAAAAGTCGATTAAGATTTGTCATTTTTGGTTGTGATTTTATTAGCTTATTAGATGCACAATGAGTTGGAGAATCTGATAAACCCCACATCCGGTAGCCTAGCTGCAAGAGAAATGCCTTAAATTGCCTTTTGAATCTTCAACTTTGGGTTCCCAGTTCGCGTTATTTGGGTATCGAAAAAAAAAGTCGATTAAGATTTGTCATTTTTTGTATTGATTTTATTAGCTTATTAGATGCACAATGAGTTGGAGAATCTGATAAACCCCACTTCCGGTAGCCTAGCTGTAAGAGAAATGCCTTAAATTGCCGTTTGAATCTTCAACTTTGGGTTCCCAGTTCACGTTATTTGGGTATCGAAAAAAAAAGTCGATTAAGATTTGTCATTTTTAGTAGTGATTTTATTAGCTTATTAGATGCACAATGAGTTGGAGAATCAGATAAACCCCACTTCCGGTAGCCTAGCTGCAAGAGAAACGCCTTAAATTGCCGTTTGAAGCTTCAACTTTGGGTTCCCAGTTCACGTTATTTGGGTATCGAAAAAAAAAGTCGATTAAGATTTGTCATTTTTGGTAGTGATTTTCTTAGCATTAGATGCACAATGAGTTGGAGAATCTGATAAATCCCACTTCCGGTAGCCTAGCTGCAAGAGAAATGTTTTAAATTGCCGTTTGAAGCTTCAACTTTGGGTTCCCAGTTCACGTTATTTGGGTATCGAAAAAAAAAGTCGATTAAGATTTGTCATTTTTGGTAGTGATTTTATTGGCTTATTAGATGCACAATGAGTTGGAGAATCTGATAAACCCCACTTCCGGTAGCCTAGCTGCAAGAGAAATGTCTTAAATTTCCGTTTGAAGCTTCAACTTTGGGTTCCCAGTTCGCGTTATTTGGGTAACGAAAAAAAAAGTCGATTAAGATTTGTGATTTTTGGTAGTGATTTTATTGGCTTATTAGATGCACAATGAGTTGGAGAATCTGATAAACCCCACTTCCGGTAGCCTAGCTGCAAGAGAAATGCCTTAAATTGCCGTTTGAAGCTTCAACTTTGGGTTCCCAGTTCGCGTTACTTGGGTATCGAAAAAAAAATCTATTAAGATTTGTCATTTTTGGTAGTGATTTTATTGGCTTATTAGATGCACAATGAGTTGGAGAATCAGATAAAACCCACTTCCGGTAGCCTAGCTGCAAGAGAAATGCCTTAAATTGCCGTTTGAAGCTTCAACTTTGGGTTCCCAGTTCACGTTATTTGGGTATCGAAAAAAAAAGTCGATTAAGATTTGTCATTTTTGGTATTGATTTTATTGGCTTATTAGATGCACAATGAGTTGGAGAATCAGATAAACCCCACATCCGGTAGCCTAGCTGCAAGAGAAATGCCTCAAATTGCCGTTTGAAGCTTCAACTTTGGGTTCCCAGTTCACGTTATTTGGGTATGGAAAAAAAAAGCCGATTAAGTTTTGTCATTTTTGGTAGTGATTTTATTGGCTTATTAGATGCACAATGAGTTGGAGAATCAGATAAACCACACTTCCGGTAGGCTAGCTGCAAGAGAAATGCCTTAAATTGCCGTTTGAAGCTTCAACTTTCGGTTCCCAGTTCGCGTTATTTGGGTATCGAAAAAAAAAATCGATTAAGATTTGTCATTTTTGGTAGTGATTTTATTGGCTTATTAGATGCACAATGAGTTGGAGAATCAGATAAACCCCACTTCCGGTAGCCTAGATGCAAGGGAAATGCCTTAAATTGCCGTTTGAAGCTTCAACTTTGGGTTCCCAGTTCACGTTATTTGGGTATCGAAAAAAAAAGTCCATTAAGATTTGTCATTTTTGCTAGTGATTTTATTAGCTTATTAGATGCACAATGAGTTGGAGAATCTGATAAACCCCACTTCCGGTAGGCTAGCTGCAAGAGAAATGCCTTAAATTGCCGTTTGAAGCTTCAACTTTGGGTTCCCATGTCACGTTATTTGGGTATCGAAAAAAAAAGTCGATTAAGATTTGTCATTTTTGGTTGTGATTTTATTAGCTTATTAGATGCACAATGAGTTGGAGAATCTGATAAACCCCACATCCGGTAGCCTAGCTGCAAGAGAAATGCCTTAAATTGCCTTTTGAATCTTCAACTTTGGGTTCCCAGTTCGCGTTATTTGGGTATCGAAAAAAAAAGTCGATTAAGATTTGTCATTTTTTGTATTGATTTTATTAGCTTATTAGATGCACAATGAGTTGGAGAATCTGATAAACCCCACTTCCGGTAGCCTAGCTGTAAGAGAAATGCCTTAAATTGCCGTTTGAATCTTCAACTTTGGGTTCCCAGTTCACGTTATTTGGGTATCGAAAAAAAAAGTCGATTAAGTTTTGTCATTTTTGGTAGTGATTTTATTGGCTTATTAGATGCACAATGAGTTGGAGAATCAGATAAACCACACTTCCGGTAGGCTAGCTGCAAGAGAAATGTCTTAAATTGCCGTTTGAAGCTTCAACTTTCGGTTCCCAGTTCGCGTTATTTGGGTATCGAAAAAAAAAATCGATTAAGATTTGTCATTTTTGGTAGTGATTTTATTGGCTTATTAGATGCACAATGAGTTGGAGAATCAGATAAACCCCACTTCCGGTAGCCTAGATGCAAGGGAAATGCCTTAAATTGCCGTTTGAAGCTTCAACTTTGGGTTCCCAGTTCACGTTATTTGGGTATCGAAAAAAAAAGTCGATTAAGATTTGTCATTTTTGCTAGTGATTTTATTAGCTTATTAGATGCACAATGAGTTGGAGAATCTGATAAACCCCACTTCCGGTAGGCTAGCTGCAAGAGAAATGCCTTAAATTGCCGTTTGAAGCTTCAACTTTGGGTTCCCATGTCACGTTATTTGGGTATCGAAAAAAAAAGTCGATTAAGATTTGTCATTTTTGGTTGTGATTTTATTAGCTTATTAGATGCACAATGAGTTGGAGAATCTGATAAACCCCACATCCGGTAGCCTAGCTGCAAGAGAAATGCCTTAAATTGCCTTTTGAATCTTCAACTTTGGGTTCCCAGTTCGCGTTATTTGGGTATCGAAAAAAAAAGTCGATTAAGATTTGTCATTTTTTGTATTGATTTTATTAGCTTATTAGATGCACAATGAGTTGGAGAATCTGATAAACCCCAATTCCGGTAGCCTAGCTGTAAGAGAAATGCCTTAAATTGCCGTTTGAATCTTCAACTTTGGGTTCCCAGTTCACGTTATTTGGGTATCGAAAAAAAAAGTCGATTAAGATTTGTCATTTTTGGTAGTGATTTTATTAGCTTATTAGATGCACAATGAGTTGGAGAATCAGATAAACCCCACTTCCGGTAGCCTAGCTGCAAGAGAAACGCCTTAAATTGCCGTTTGAAGCTTCAACTTTGGGTTCCCAGTTCACGTTATTTGGGTATCGAAAAAAAAAGTCGATTAAGATTTGTCATTTTTGCTAGTGATTTTATTAGCTTATTAGATGCACAATGAGTTGGAGAATCTGATAAACCCCACTTCCGGTAGCCTAGCTGCAAGAGAAATGCCTTAAATTGCCGTTTGAAGCTTCAACTTTGGGTTCCCAGTTCACGTTATTTGGGTATCGAAAAAAAAAGTCGATTAAGATTTGTCATTTTTGGTAGTGATTTTATTGGCTTATTAGATGCACAATGAGTTGGAGAATCTGATAAACCCCACTTCCGGTAGCCTAGCTGCAAGAGAAATGCCTTAAATTGCCGTTTGAAGCTTCAACTTTGGGTTCCCAGTTCGCGTTATTTGGGTATCGAAAAAAAAAGTCGATTAAGATTTGTCATTTTTGGTAGTGATTTTCTTAGCATTAGATGCACAATGAGTTGGAGAATCTGATAAATCCCACTTCCGGTAGCCTAGCTGCAAGAGAAATGTTTTAAATTGCCGTTTGAAGCTTCAACTTTGGGTTCCCAGTTCACGTTATTTGGGTATCGAAAAAAAAAGTCGATTAAGATTTGTCATTTTTGGTAGTGATTTTATTGGCTTATTAGATGCACAATGAGTTGGAGAATCTGATAAACCCCACTTCCGGTAGCCTAGCTGCAAGAGAAATGTCTTAAATTTCCGTTTGAAGCTTCAACTTTGGGTTCCCAGTTCGCGTTATTTGGGTAACGAAAAAAAAAGTCGATTAAGATTTGTGATTTTTGGTAGTGATTTTATTGGCTTATTAGATGCACAATGAGTTGGAGAATCTGATAAACCCCACTTCCGGTAGCCTAGCTGCAAGAGAAATGCCTTAAATTGCCGTTTGAAGCTTCAACTTTGGGTTCCCAGTTCGCGTTACTTGGGTATCGAAAAAAAAATCTATTAAGATTTGTCATTTTTGGTAGTGATTTTATTGGCTTATTAGATGCACAATGAGTTGGAGAATCAGATAAAACCCACTTCCGGTAGCCTAGCTGCAAGAGAAATGCCTTAAATTGCCGTTTGAAGCTTCAACTTTGGGTTCCCAGTTCACGTTATTTGGGTATCGAAAAAAAAAGTCGATTAAGATTTGTCATTTTTGGTATTGATTTTATTGGCTTATTAGATGCACAATGAGTTGGAGAATCAGATAAACCCCACATCCGGTAGCCTAGCTGCAAGAGAAATGCCTCAAATTGCCGTTTGAAGCTTCAACTTTGGGTTCCCAGTTCACGTTATTTGGGTATGGAAAAAAAAAGTCGATTAAGATTTGTCATTTTTGGTAGTGATTTTATTGGCTTATTAGATGCACAATGAGTTGGAGAATCAGATAAACCCCACTTCCGGTAGCCTAGCTGCAAGTGAAATGCCTTAAATTGCCGTTTGAAGCTTCAACTTTGGGTTCCCAGTTCACGTTATTTGGGTATCGAAAAAAAAAGTCGATTAAGATTTGTCATTTTTGGTAGTGATTTTATTGGCTTATTAGATGCACAATGAGTTGGAGAATCAGATAAACCCCACTTCCGATAGCCTAGCTGCAAGAGAAATGCCTTAAATTGCCGTTTGAAGCTTCAACTTTGGGTTCCCAGTTCACGTTATTTGGGTATCGAAAAAAAAAGTCGATTAAGATTTGTCATTTTTGGTAGTGATTTTATTGGCTTATTAGATGCACAATGAGTTGGAGAATCAGATAAACCCCACATCCGATAGCCTAGCTGCAAGAGAAATGCCTTAAATTTCCGTTTGAAGCTTCAACTTTGGGTTCCCAGTTCACGTTATTTGGGTATCGAAAAAAAAAGTCGATTAAGATTTGTCATTTTTGGTAGTGATTTTATTGGCTTATTAGATGCACAATGAGTTGGAGAATCTGATAAACCCCACTTCCGGTAGCCTAGCATCAAGAGAAATGCCTTAAATTGCCGTTTGAAGCTTCAACTTTGGGTTCCCAGTTTACGTTATTTGGGTATCGAAAAAAAAAGTCGATTAAGATTTGTCATTTTTGGTAGTGATTTTATTAGCTTATTAGATGCACAATGAGTTGGATAATCTGATAAACCCCACTTCCGGTAGTCTAGCTGCAAGAGAAATGCCTTAAATTGCCGTTTGAAGCTTCAGCTTTGGGTTCCCAGTTCACGTTATTTGGGTATCGAAAAAAAAAGTCGATTAAGATTTGTCATTTTTGGTAGTGATTTTATTAGCCTATTAGATGCACAATGAGTTGGAGAATCTGATAAACCCCACTTCCGGTAGTCTAGCTGCAAGAGAAATGCCTTAAATTGCCGTTTGAAGCTTCAACTTTGGGTTCCCAGTTCACGTTATTTGGGTATCGAAAAAAAAAGTCTATTAAGGTTTGTCATTTTTGGTGGTGATTTTATTAGCCTATTAGATGCACAATGAGTTGGAGAATCTGATAAACCCCACTTCCGGTAGCCTAGCTGCAAGAGAAATGCCTTAAATTGCCGTTTGAAGCTTCAACTTTTGGTTCCCAGTTCGCGTTATTTGGGTATCGTAAAAAAAAGTCGATTAAGATTTGTCATTTTTGGTAGTGATTTTATTGCCTTATTAGATGCACAATGAGTTGGAGAATCTGATAAACCCCACTTCCGGTAGCCTAGCTGCAAGAGAAATGCCTTAAATTGCCGTTTGAAGCTTCAACTTTGGGTTCCCAGTTCACGTTATTTGGGTATCGAAAAAAAAAGTCGATTAAGATTTGTCATTTTTGGTAGTGATTTCATTGGCTTATTAGATGCACAATGAGTTGGAGAATCAGATAAACCCCACACCCGGTAGCCTAGCTGCAAGAGAAATGCCTTAAATTGCCGTTTGAAGCTTCAACTTTGGGTTCCCAGTTCACGTTATTTGGGTATCGAAAAAAAAAGTCGATTAAGATTTGTCATTTTTGGTAGTGATTTTATTGGCTTATTAGATGCACAATGAGTTGGAGAATCTGATAAACCCTACTTCCGGTAGCCTAGCTGCAAGAGAAATCCCTTAAATTGCCGTTTGAAGCTTCAACTTTGGGTTCCCAGTTCGCGTTATTTGGGTATCGAAAAAAAAAGTCGATTAAGATTTGTCATTTTTGGTAGTGATTTTATTGGCTTATTAGATGCACAATGAGTTGGAGAATCAGATAAACCCCACTTCCGGTAGCCTAGCTGCAAGAGAAATGCCTTAAATTGCCGTTTGAAACTTCAACTTTGGGTTCCCAGTTCACGTTATTTGGGTATCGAAAAAAAAAGTCGATTAAGTTTTGTCATTTTTGGTAGTGATTTTATTGGCTTATTAGATGCACAATGAGTTGGAGAATCAGATAAACTCCACTTCCGGTAGCCTAGCTGCAAGAGAAATGCCTTAAATTGCCGTTTGAAGCTTCAAATTTGGGTTCCCAGATCACGTTATTTGCGTATCGAAAAAAAAGTCGATTAAGATTTGTCATTTTTGGTAGTGATTTTTATTGGCTTATTAAAATGCACAATGAGTTGGAGAATCTGATAAACCCCACTTCCGGTAGACTAGCTGCAAGAGAAATGCCTTAAATTGCCGTTTGAAGCTTCAACTTTGCGTTCCCTGTTCACGTTATTTGGGTATCGAAAAAAAAAGTCGATTAAGATTTGTCATTTTTATTAGTGATTTTATTGGCTTATTAGATGCACAATAAGTTGGAGAATCAGATAAACCCCACTTCCGGTAGCCTAGCTGCAAGAGAAATGCCTTAAATTGCCGTTTGAAGCTTCAACTTTGGGTTCCCAGTTCACGTTATTTGGGTATCGAAAAAAAAAGTCTATTAAGGTTTGTCATTTTTGGTGGTGATTTTATTAGCCTATTAGATGCACAAAGAGTTGGAGAATCAGATAAACCCCACATCCGGTAGTCTAGCTGCAAGAGAAATGCCTTAAATTGCCGTTTGAAGCTTCAACTTTGGGTTCCCAGTTCACGTTATTTGGGTATCGAAAAAAAAAGTCGATTAAGATTTGTCATTTTTGGTAGTGATTTTATTAGCCTATTAGATGCACAAAGAGTTGGAGAATCAGATAAACCCCACATCCGGTAGTCTAGATGCAAGAGAAATGCCTTAAATTGCCGTTTGAAGCTTCAACTTTGGGTTCTCAGTTCACGTTATTTGGGTATCGAAAAAAAAAGTCGATTAAGAATTGTCATTTTTGGTAGTGATTTTATTAGCCTATTAGATGCACAATGAGTTGGAGAATCTGATAAACCCGACTTCCGGTAGCCTAGCTGCAAGAGAAATGCCTTAAATTGCCGTTTGAAGCTTCAACTTTGGGTTCCCAGTTCACGTTATTTGGGTATCGAAAAAAAAATCAATTAAGATTTGTCATTTTTGGTAGATATTTTATTAGCCTATTAGATGCACAATGAGTTGGAGAATCAGATAAACCCCACTTCCTGTAGTCTAGCTGCAAGAGAAATGCCTTAAGTTGCTGTTTGAAGCTTCAACTTTGGGTTCCCAGTTCACGTTATTTGGGTATCGAAAAAAAAAGTCGATTAAGATTTGTCATTTTTGGTAGTGATTTTATTAGCCTATTAGTTGCACAATGAGTTGGAGAATCTGATAAACCCCACTTCCGGTAGTCTAGCTGCAAGAGAAATGCCTTAAATTGCCGTTTGAAGCTTCAACTTTGGGCTCCCTGTTCACGTTATTTGGGTATCGAAAAAAAAAGTCGATTAAGATTTGTCATTTTTGGTAGTGATTTTATTAGCCTATTAGATGCACAATGAGTTGGAGAATCAGATAAACCCCACTTCCGGTAGTCTAGCTGCAAGAGAAATGCCTTAAATTGCCGTTTGAAGATTCAACTTTGGGTTCCCAGTTCACGTTATTTGGGTATCGAAAAAAAAAGTCGATTAAGATTTGTCATTTTTGGTAGTGATTTTATTAGCCTATTAGATGCACAATCAGTTGGAGAATCTGATAAACCCCACTTCCGGTAGCCTAGCTGCAAGAGAAATGCCTTAAATTGCCGTTTGAAGCTTCAACTTTGGGTTCCCAGTTCACGTTATTTGGGTATCGAAAAAAAAAGTCGATTAAGATTTTTCATTTTTGGTAGTGATTTTATTAGCCTATTAGATGCACAATGAGTTGGAGAATCTGATAAACCACACTTCCGGTAGCCTAGCTGCAAGAGAAAAGCTTTAAATTGCCGTTTGAAGCTTCAACTTTGGGTTCCCAGTTCACGTTATTCGGGTATCGTAAAAAAAAGTCGATTAAGATTTGTCATTTTTGGTAGTGATTTTATTAGCCTATTAGATGCACAATGAGTTGGAGAATCTGATAAACCCCACTTCCGGTAGCCTAGCTGCAAGAGAAATGCCTTAAATTGCCGTTTGAAGCTTCAACTTTGGGTTCCCAGTTCACGTTATTTGGGTATCGAAAAAAAAAGTCGATTAAGATTTGTCATTTTTGGTAGTGATTTTATTAGCCTATTGGATGCACAATGAGTTGGAGAATCTGATAAACCCCACTTCCGGTAGTCTAGCTGAGGGAGAAATGCCTTAAATTGCCGTTTGAAGCTTCAACTTTGGGTTCCCAGTTCACGTTATTTGGGTATCGAAAAAAAAAGTCGATTAAGATTTGTCATTTTTGGTCGTGATTTTATTAGCCTATTAGATACACAATGAGTTAGAGAATCAGATAAACCCCACTTCCGGTAGTCTAGCTGCAAGAGAAATGCCTTAAATTGCCGTTTGAACCTTCAACTTTGTGTTCCCAGTTTACGTTTTTTGGGTATCGAAAAAAAAAGTCGATTAAGATTTGTCATTTTTGGTAGTGATTTTATTAGCCTATTAGATGCACAATGAGTTGGAGAATCTGATAAACCCCACTTCCGGTAGTCTAGCTGCAAGAGAAATGCCTTAAATTGCCGTTTGAAGCTTCAACTTTGGGTTCCCAGTTCACGTTATTTGGGTATCGAAAAAAAAAGTCGATTAAGATTTGTCATTTTTGGTAGTGATTTTATTAACTTATTAGATGCACAATGAGTTTGAGAATCAGATAAACCCCACTTCCGGTAGCCTAGCTGCAAGCGAAATGCCTTAAATTGCCGTTTGAAGCTTCAACTTTGGGTTCCCAGTTCACGTTATTTGGGTATCGAAAAAAAAAGTCAATTAAGATTTGTCATTTTTGGTAGTGATTTTATTAGCTTATTAGATGCACAATGAGTTGGAGAATCTGATAAACCCCACTTCCGGTAGCCTAGCTGCAAGAGAAATGCTTTAAATTGCCGTTTGAAGCTTCAACTTTGGGTTCCCAGTTCACGTTATTTGGGTATCGAAAAAAAAAGTCGATTAAGATTTGTCATTTTTGGTAGTGATTTTATTAGCTTATTAGATGCACAATGAGTTGGAGAATCAGATAAACCCCACTTCCGGTAGCCTAGCTGCAAGAGAAATGCCTTAAATTGCCGTTTGAATCTTCAACTTTGGGTTCCCAGTTCACGTTATTTGGGTGTCGAAAAAAAAAGTCGATTAAGATTTGTCATTTTTGGTAGTGATTTTATTAGCTTATTAGATGCACAATGAGTTGGAGAATCTGATAAACCCCACTTCCGGTAGCCTAGCTGCAAGAGAAATGCCTTAAATTGCCGTTTGAAGCTTCAACTTTGGGTTCCCTGTTCACGTTATTTGGGTATCGAAAAAAAAGTCGATTAAGATTTGTCATTTTTGGTAGTGATTTTATTAGCCTATTAGATGCACAATGAGTTGGAGAATCAGATAAACCCACTTCCGGTAGCCTAGCTGCAAGAGAAATGCCTTAAATTGCCGTTTGAAGCTTCAACTTTGGGTTCCCAGTTCACGTTATTTGGGTATCGAAAAAAAAAGTCGATTAAGATTTTTCATTTTTGGTAGTGATTTTATTAGCCTATTAGATGCACAATGAGTTGGAGAATCTGATAAACCACACTTCCGGTAGCCTAGCTGCAAGAGAAAAGCTTTAAATTGCCGTTTGAAGCTTCAACTTTGGGTTCCCAGTTCACGTTATTCGGGTATCGTAAAAAAAAGTCGATTAAGATTTGTCATTTTTGGTAGTGATTTTATTAGCCTATTAGATGCACAATGAGTTGGAGAATCTGATAAACCCCACTTCCGGTAGCCTAGCTGCAAGAGAAATGCCTTAAATTGCCGTTTGAAGCTTCAACTTTGGGTTCCCAGTTCACGTTATTTGGGTATCGAAAAAAAAAGTCGATTAAGATTTGTCATTTTTGGTAGTGATTTTATTAGCCTATTGGATGCACAATGAGTTGGAGAATCTGATAAACCCCACTTCCGGTAGTCTAGCTGAGGGAGAAATGCCTTAAATTGCCGTTTGAAGCTTCAACTTTGGGTTCCCAGTTCACGTTATTTGGGTATCGAAAAAAAAAGTCGATTAAGATTTGTCATTTTTGGTCGTGATTTTATTAGCCTATTAGATACACAATGAGTTAGAGAATCAGATAAACCCCACTTCCGGTAGTCTAGCTGCAAGAGAAATGCCTTAAATTGCCGTTTGAACCTTCAACTTTGTGTTCCCAGTTTACGTTTTTTGGGTATCGAAAAAAAAAGTCGATTAAGATTTGTCATTTTTGGTAGTGATTTTATTAGCCTATTAGATGCACAATGAGTTGGAGAATCTGATAAACCCCACTTCCGGTAGTCTAGCTGCAAGAGAAATGCCTTAAATTGCCGTTTGAAGCTTCAACTTTGGGTTCCCAGTTCACGTTATTTGGGTATCGAAAAAAAAAGTCGATTAAGATTTGTCATTTTTGGTAGTGATTTTATTAACTTATTAGATGCACAATGAGTTTGAGAATCAGATAAACCCCACTTCCGGTAGCCTAGCTGCAAGCGAAATGCCTTAAATTGCCGTTTGAAGCTTCAACTTTGGGTTCCCAGTTCACGTTATTTGGGTATCGAAAAAAAAAGTCAATTAAGATTTGTCATTTTTGGTAGTGATTTTATTAGCTTATTAGATGCACAATGAGTTGGAGAATCTGATAAACCCCACTTCCGGTAGCCTAGCTGCAAGAGAAATGCTTTAAATTGCCGTTTGAAGCTTCAACTTTGGGTTCCCAGTTCACGTTATTTGGGTATCGAAAAAAAAAGTCGATTAAGATTTGTCATTTTTGGTAGTGATTTTATTAGCTTATTAGATGCACAATGAGTTGGAGAATCAGATAAACCCCACTTCCGGTAGCCTAGCTGCAAGAGAAATGCCTTAAATTGCCGTTTGAATCTTCAACTTTGGGTTCCCAGTTCACGTTATTTGGGTGTCGAAAAAAAAAGTCGATTAAGATTTGTCATTTTTGGTAGTGATTTTATTAGCTTATTAGATGCACAATGAGTTGGAGAATCTGATAAACCCCACTTCCGGTAGCCTAGCTGCAAGAGAAATGCCTTAAATTGCCGTTTGAAGCTTCAACTTTGGGTTCCCTGTTCACGTTATTTGGGTATCGAAAAAAAAGTCGATTAAGATTTGTCATTTTTGGTAGTGATTTTATTAGCCTATTAGATGCACAATGAGTTGGAGAATCAGATAAACCCACTTCCGGTAGCCTAGCTGCAAGTGAAATGCCTTAAATCGCCGTTTGAAGCTTCAACTTTGTGTTCCCAGGTCACGTTATTTGGGTATCGAAAAAAAAAGTCGATTAAGATTTTTTATATTTGGTAGTGATTTTATTAGCTTATTAGATGCACAATGATTTGGAGAATCAGATAAAGCCTACTTCCGGTAGCCTAGCTGCAAGAAAAATGCCTTAAATTGCCGTTTGAAGATTCAACTTTGGGTTCCCAGTTCACGTTATTTGGGTATCGAAAAAAAAAGTCGATTAAGATTTGTCATTTTTGGTAGTGATTTTATTAGCTTATTACATGCACAATGAGTTGGAGAATCAGATAAACCCCACTTCCGGTAGCCTAGCTGCAAGAGAAATGCCTTAAATCGCCGTTTGAAGCTTCATTTTTGGGTTCCCAGTTCACGTTATTTGGGTATCGAAAAAAAAAGTCGATTAAGATTTGTCATTTTTGGTAGTGATTTTATTAGCTTATTAGATGCACAATGAGTTGGAGAATCTGATAAACCCCACTTCCGGTAGCCTAGCTGCAAGAGAAATGCCTTAAATTGCCGTTTGAAGCTTCAACTTTGGGTTCCCAGTTCACGTTATTTGGGTATCGAAAAAAAAAGTCGATTAAGATTTGTCATTTTTGGTTGTGATTTTATTAGCTTATTAGATGCACAATGAGTTGGAGAATCAGATAAACCCCCTTCCGGTAGCCTAGCTGCAAGAGAAATGCCTTAAATCGCCGTTTGAAGCTTCAACTTTGGGTTCCCAGTTCACGTTATTTGGGTATCGAAAAAAAAAGTCGATTAAGATTTGTCATTTTTGGTAGTGATTTTATTAGCTTATTAGATGCACAATGAGTTGGAGAATCAGATAAACCCCACTTCCGGTAGCCTAGCTGCAAGAGAAATGCCTTAAATCGCCGTTTGAAGCTACAACTTTGGGTTCCCAGTTCACGTTATTTTGGTATCGAAAAAAAAAGTCGATTAAGATTTGTCATTTTTGGTAGTGATTTTATTAGCTTATTAGATGCACAATGAGTTGGAGAATCTGATAAACCGCACTTCCGGTAGCCTAGCTGCAAGAGAAATGCCTTAAATCGCCTTTTGAAGCTTCAACTTTGGGTTCCCAGTTCACGTTATTTGGGTATCGAAAAAAAAAGTCGATTAAGATTTGTCATTTTTGGTAGTGATTTTACTAGCTTATTAGATGCACAATGAGTTGGAGAATCAGATAAACCCCACTGCCGGTAGCCTAGCTGCAAGAGAAATGCCTTAAATCGCCGTTTGAAGCTTCAACTTTGGGTTCCCAGTTCACGTTATTTGGGTATCGAAAAAAAAAGTCGATTAAGATTTGTCATTTTTGGTAGTGATTTTATTAGCTTATTAGATGCACAATTAGTTGGAGAATCTGATAAACCCCACTTCCGGTAGCCTAGCTGCAAGAGAAATGCCTTAAATTGCCGTTTGAAGTTTCAACTTTGGGTTCCCAGTTCACGTTAGTTGGGTATCGAAAAAAAAAGTCGATTAAGATTTGTCATTTTTGGTAGTGATTTTATTAGCTTATTAGATGCACAATGAGTTGGAGAATCAGATAAACCCCACTTCCGGTAGCCTAGCTGCAAGAGAAATGCCTTAAATCGCCGTTTGAAGCTTCAACTTTGTGTGACGGGTACACACCTGGCCCAGGGTCGAATCCTTTGGTTACGGCGCCAACTGTGACGTCGCTCCTCCTGGTCGCTCCTCCTGGTTCCAAGCGTGCCGCTCCAACCTCTTGGTTAGATGATCACCAGCCTCGCCTTTCCCAACCCGCTTCCAATACCTGGTTGCTAAAGCAACTGTACTGATCTCTGGTCTGTCTACCCACGCTGTGTTTAGATCTTAGACAGACGGGACCAGCAGGGATTGGGCCGTATGCAACTTGAGTCCGTCGGGGGTGGCAAAACACAAGTAAAAGAAAAAAAACTCACGAGACAAAGAAATTACTGATAAAAAAAAAGGGTGACAACCTTTTATATCTAATGTCCGTTACATAAAGAAAAATTGTTCTCATTCCCGTCCCGCTCTGTGGACTATGGCACCAAGCTTCTATCATACAACTTAACGATTTCGAATTGTCTACTCTCTAGAATTGTGTATGTCGGAGTGTGGTTTAGTTCGACACTGGGGCTAATTGCTATCAATCATTCGCAGTTGATTCTTCTCTTCGACTTGAGTTGTATTTCTTCACTTCGATCTGGTTGGGTCGAATTCTGTTCTCGGCTGGGCTTGATTTTAACTTCTTCTTCTTCTTCCGTCCAGTAACTCTTTGGCCTTGTCTTCGACTTGGCTGCAACTTCTCCGCGGCTTTCGAGTAATCTTCTTCTTCGTCGACTTAGATAGAACTTCTCTTGTCTTTGACTTGGGCCGGAAGGATTTCTTGTTTTCGACTTGGGCTGGAAGGATTTCTTGTTTTCGACTTGGGCTGGAAGGATTTCTTGCCGCAACTCAGCCGCAACTCTCTGTCGTCCGAGGTGATCTCTTCTCGCTGCCGTCCGGGGCTGAACTCATCTTTTTGTCGATTGGGGTCCTGCTTTTATTGACGCCGCAGCAAACCGGGGTGGGTCTGTCGGCGTCAGGGCTCTCTCGATAATCCCAAAAGTCGCATTAGTTCTGATTTCCCATTATCGCTATTATTTTCACCCCTACTTCCTCACAGTGCCTCTGGGGGGAAGACGCATACCCATCTCTCCCGGTCTCTCGTATGTCAGGTGACCGTTTTCGACCAATGGTTCTTGATCGAGCATTCTCCCTCCTCTTTCCGCATATCACGTGACCGCTTTCGGCTAATGAGACTGTGGTGGGACGCCTCCCGTCTCCAATCGGGCGTGGCTTACATCGTTCTTGTTCTAAAAAAAAACAAAATCTAATTTGGCCTTTTTAACACGTACGAAAAATGATAATCTTGGCTTTTTCTCACCTGGGTTCTGTCAAAACAGCCTGCCGCTAATTAGATGTGACTTCAGGAAAGAATATTGGCGCTATCTGTGAGCCGAGACAATCGTTTTTTTTTTTTCTTTGTTTTTGGTCAGACCTGATAGTCAAAAATCTTAATTATCTGAATTGAAAATGTCTCCACTTCATCATCGTGGGGTTCCAATTTTTAACAGGTCAGAATCTGTATACAGTTCCATCGGTCACCCCCTCAACACAAAAAAACACCTTTCCTCCGATTAAAATTTCGTTTCCATTGTTCTAAAAAATCTTTATTGTTTCAGCCAACCTTAACAACTTCCATCCTACGCGGACATGGAATTAGTTCAAGTGCTTGACCTGATAATTTTGACACTTGTTAGGTGCTGGTCGTACGTGTGTGTTTTCGCTTACGACCTGGTTTCGTATTATGTTTCTGTCTTTCCTCTTCTTTTTGTTTTATTTTATTATCTCCAAACTCTATTTCTTCAACCAAATATAACAATTTCTATTTCCCTGGATTTCGGTCAGGTAATTTGACCTGATATATTTTGACACCTGTCTTGTCTTAGTTTTACTTATGACCGGGTTTTGTATTATTTATTCCTCTTTCTCTTTCTTTTTATTATTTTTTGTTCTTCTTCTCTTTGGATCGCCTAAATACAGCTTAGAGAATTATTCTCAAAACTCAATTATTCTTCGTTTCTAAATAACTATCAACTGGTTAATAAACCGAATAAAAATTAAATCATATTTCTATGAATATCTCTTTTTAGTCTTTCTAAAAATGCAGGTTGCCACATTTGGGTTCCCAGTTCACGTTATTTGGGTATCGAAAAAAAAAGTCGATTAAGATTTGTCATTTTTCGTAGTGATTTTATTAGCTTATTAGATGCACAATGAGTTAGAGAATCTGATAAACCCCACTTCCGGTAGCCTAGCTGCAAGAGAAATGCCTTAAATCGCCGTTTGAAGCTACAACTTTGGGTTCCCAGTTCACGTTATTTGGGTATCGAAAAAAAAAGTCGATTAAGATTTGTCATTTTTGGTAGTGATTTTATTAGCTTATTAGATGCACAATGAGTTGGAGAATCAGATAAACCCCACTTCCGGTAGCCTAGCTGCAAGAGAAATGCCTTAAATCGCCGTTTGAAGCTTCAACTTTGGGTTCCCAGTTCACGTTATTTGGGTATCGAAAAAAAAAGTCGATTAAGATTTGTCATTTTTGGTAGTGATTTTATTAGTTTATTAGATGCACAATGAGTTGGAGAATCTGATAAACCCCACTTCCGGTAGCCTAGCTGCAAGAGAAATGCCTTAAATCGCCGTTTGAAGCTACAACTTTGGGTTCCCAGTTCACGTTATTTGGGTATCGAAAAAAAAAGTCGATTAAGATTTGTCATTTTTGGTAGTGATTTTATTAGCTTATTAGATGCACAATGAGTTGGAGAATCAGATAAACCCCACTTCCGGTAGCCTAGCTGCAAGAGAAATGCCTTAAATCGCCGTTTGAAGCTTCAACTTTGGGTTCCCAGTTCACGTTATTTGGGTATCGAAAAAAAAAGTCGATTAAGATTTGTCATTTTTGGTAGTGATTTTATTAGTTTATTAGATGCACAATGAGTTGGAGAATCTGATAAACCCCACTTCCGGTAGCCTAGCTGCAAGCGAAATGCCTTAAATCGCCGTTTGAAGCTTCAACTTTGGGTCCCCAGTTCATGTTATTTGGGTATCGAAAAAAAAAGTCGTTAAGATTTGTCATTTTTGGTAGTGATTTTATTAGCTTATTAGATGCACAATGAGTTGGAGAATCTGATAAACCCCACTTCCGGTAGCCTAGCTGCAAGCGAAATGCCTTAAATCGCCGTTTGAAGCTTCAACTTTGGGTCCCCAGTTCATGTTATTTGGGTATCGAAAAAAAAAGTCGTTAAGATTTGTCATTTTTGGTAGTGATTTTATTAGCTTATTAGATGCACAATGAGTTGGAGAATCTGATAAACCCCACTTCCGGTAGACTAGCTGCAAGAGAAATGCCTTAAATTGACGTTTGAAGCTTCAACTTTGGGTTCCCAGTTCACGTTATTTGGGTATCGAAAAAAAAAAGTCGATTAAGGTTTGTCATTTTTGGTAGTGATTTTATTAGCTTATTAGATGCACAATGAGTTGGAGCATCGGATAAACCGCACTTCCGGTAGCCTAGCTGCAAGAGAAATGTCTTAAATCGCCGTTTGAAGCTTCAACTTTGGGTTCCCAGTTCACGTTATTTGGGTATCGAAAAAAAAAGTCGATTAAGATTTGTCATTTTTGGTAGTGATTTTATTAGCTTATTAGATGCACAATGAGTTGGAGAATCTGATAAACCCCACTTCCGGTAGCCTAGCTGCAAGAGAAATGCCTTAAATTGCCGTTTGAAGCTTCAACTTTGGGTTCCCAGTTCACGTTATTTGGGTATCGAAAAAAAAAATTCGATTAAGATTTGTCATTTTTGGTAGTGATTTTATTAGCTTATTAGATGCACAATGAGTTGGAGCATCTGATAAACCCCACTTCCGGTAGCCTAGCTGCAAGAGAAATGTCTTAAATCGCCGTTTGAAGCTTCAACTTTGGGTTCCCAGTTCACGTTATTTGGGTATCGAAAAAAAAAGTCGATTAAGATTTATCATTTTTGGTAGTGATTTTATTAGCTTATTAGATGCACAATGAGTTGGAGAATCTGATAAACCCCACTTCCGGTAGCCTAGCTGCAAGAGAAATGCCTTAAATCGCCGTTTGAAGCTTCAACTTTGGGTTCCCAGTTCACGTTATTTGAGTATCGAAAAAAAAAGTCGATTAAGTTGTGTCATTTTTGGTAGTGATTTTATTAGCTTATTAGATGCACAATGATTTGGAGAATCTGATAAAACCCACTTACGGTAGCTTAGCTGCAAGAGAAATGCCTTAAATCGCCATTTGAAGCTTCAACTTTGGGTTCCCAGTTCACGTTATTTGGGTATCAAAAAAAAAATCGATTAAGATTTGTCATTTTCGGTAGAGATTTTATTAGCTTATTAGATGCACAATGAGTTGGAGAATCTGATAAAACCCACTTCCAGTAGCCTAGATGCAAGAGAAATGCCTTAAATTGCCGTTTGAAGCTTCAACTTTGGGTTCCCAGTTCACGTTATTTGGGTATCGAAAAAAAAAAGTCGATTAAGATTTATCATTTTTGGTAGTGATTTTATTCGCTTATTAGATGCACAATGAGTTGGAGAATCTGATAAACCCCACTTCCGGTAGCCTAGCTGCAAGAGAAATGTCTTAAATCGCCGTTTGAAGCTTCAACTTTGGGTTCCCAGTTCACGTTATTTGGGTATCGAAAAAAAAAGTCGATTAAGATTTGTCATTTTTGGTAGTGATTTTATTAGCTTATTAGATGCACAATGAGTTGGAGAATCTGATAAACCCCACTTCCGGTAGCCTAGCTGCAAGCGAAATGCCTTAAATCGCCGTTTGAAGCTTCAACTTTGGGTTCCCAGTTCACGTTATTTGGGTATCGAAAAAAAAAAGTCGATTAAGATTTGTCATTTTTGGTAGTGATTTTATTAGCTTATTAGATGCACAATGAGTTGGAGAATCAGATAAACCCCACTTCCGGTAGCCTAGCTGCAAGAGAAATGCCTTAAATCGCCGTTTGAAGCTTCAACTTTGGGTTCCCAGTTCACGTTATTTGGGTATCGAAAAAAAAAGTCTATTAAGATTTGTCATTTTTGGTAGTGATTTTATTAGCTTATTAGATGCACAATGAGTTGGAGAATCTGATAAACCCCACTTCCGGTAGCCTAGCTGCAAGAGAAATGCCTTAAATCGCCGTTTGAAGCTTGAACTTTGGGTTCCCAGTTCACGTTATTTGGGTATCGAAAAAAAAAGTCGATTAAGATTTGTCATTTTTGGTAGTGATTTTATTAGCTTATTAGATGCACAATGAGTTGGAGAATCTGATAAAGCCGACTTCCGGCAGCCTAGCTGCAAGAGAAATGCCTTAAATCGCGGTTTGAAGCTTCAACTTTGGGTTCCCAGTTCACGTTATTTGGGTATCAAAAAAAAAAGTCGATTAAGATTTGTCATTTTTGGTAGTGATTTTATTAGCTTATTAGATGCACAATGAGTTGGAGAATCAGATAAACCCCACTTCCGGTAGCTTAGCTGCAAGAGAAATGCCTTAAATCGCCGTTTGAAGATTCAACTTTGGGTTCCCAGTTCACGTTATTTGGGTATCGAAAAAAAAAGTCGATTAAGATTTGTCATTTTTGGTAGTGATTTTATTATCTTATTAGATGCACAATGAGTTGGAGAATCAGATAAACCCCACTTCCGGTAGCCTAGCTGCAAAAGAAATACCTTAAATCGCCGTTTGAAGCTTCAACTTTGGGTTCCCAGTTCACGTTATTTGGGTATCAAAAAAAACAGTCGATTAAGATTTGTCATTTTTGGTAGTGATTTTATTAGCCTATTAGATGCACAATGAGTTGGAGAATCTGATAAACCCCACTTCCGGTAGCCTAGCTACAAGAGAAATGCCTTAAATTGCCGTTTGAATATTCAACTTTGGGTTCCCAGTTCGCGTTATTTGGGTATAGAAAAAAAATGTCGATTACGATTTGTCATTTTTGGTAGTGATTTTATTGGCTTATTAGATGCACAATGAGTTGGAGAATCTGATAAACCCCACTTCCGGTAGCCTAGCTGCAAGAGAAATGCCTTAAATCGCCGTTTGAAGCTTCAACTTTGGGTTCCCAGTTTGCGTTATTTGGGTATCGAAAAAAAAAGTCGATTACGATTTGTCATTTTTGGTACTGATTTTATTGGCTTATTAGATGCACAATGAGTTGGAGAATCTGATAAACCCCACTTCCGGTAGCCTAGCTGCAAGAGAAATGCCTTAAATCGCCGTTTGAAGCTTCAACTTTCGGTTCCCAGTTCACGTTATTTGGGTATCGAAAAAAAAAGTCGATTTAAAATTGTCATTTTTGGTAGGCATTTCATTGGCCTATTAGATGCAGTATGAGTCGGAGAATCAGATAAACCCCACTTCCGGTAGCTTAGCTGCAAGTGAAATGCCTTAAATCGCCGTTTGAAGCTTCTACTTTGGGTCCCCAGTTTGCGTTATTTGGGTATCGAAAAAAAAAGTCCATTAAAAATTTTCATTTTTGGTAGGCATTTTATTGGCTTATTAGATGCAGTATGAATTGGAGAATCAGATAAAACCCACTTCCGGTAGACTAGCTGCAAGAGAAATGCTTTAAATCGCCGTTTGAAGCTTCAACTTTAGTTCCCCAGTTCACGTTATTTGGGTATCGAAAAAAAAAGTCGGTTTAAAATTGTCATTTTTGGTACGCATTTTATTGGCTTATTAGATGCACAATGAGTTGGACAATCAGATAAAACCCACTTCCGGTAGCCTAGCCGCAAGAGAAATGCCTTAAATCGCCGTTTGAAGCTACAACTTTGGGTCCCAAGTTCGCTTTATATGGGTATCGAAAAAAAAAGACCATTTAAAATTGTTATTTTTGGTAGGCATTTTATTGGCTTATTAAATGCAGTATGATTTGGAGAATCAGATAAACCCCACTTCCGGTAGCCTAGCTGCAAGTGAAATGCCTTAAATCGCCGTTTGAAGCTTCAACTTTGGGTTCCCAGTTCGCGTTATTTGGGTATCGAAAAAAAAAGTCTATTTAAAATTGTCATTATTTGTAGGCATTTTATCGGCTAATTAAATGCAGTATGAGTTGGAGAATCAGATAAACCCCACATCCGGTAGTCTCGCTGCAAGAGAAATGCCTTATATCGTCGTTTGAATCTTCAACTTTGGGTCCCCAGTTGGCGTTATTTGGGTATCGAAAAAAAATGTCGATTTAAAATTGTCATTTTTCGTAGTCATTTTATTGGCTTATTAGATGCAGTATGAGTTGGAGAATCAGATAAACCCCACTTCCGGTAGCTTAGCTGCAAATGAAATGCCTTAAATCGTCGTTTGAAGCTTCAACTTTGGGTCCCCAGTTCGCGTTATTTGGTCTTCGATAAAAAACGTCGATTTAAAATTGTATTTTTTTGTAGGCATTTCATTGGCTTATTAGATGCACTATGAGTTGTAGTATCAGATAAACCACACTTCCGGTAGCCTAGCTGCAAGACAAATGCCTTAAATCTTCGTTTGAAGCTTCAACTTTGGCTCCCCAGTTCGCGTTATTTGGGTATCGAAAAAAAAAGTCGATTTAAAATTGTATTTTTTGATAGGCATTTTATTAGCTTATTTGACGTAAGATGATTTGGAGAAACAGATAAAACCACTTCCAGTAGCCTTGCTGCAATAGTAATTCTTTAATCGTCGTTTGAAGCTTCAACTTAGGGTCTCCAGTTCGCGTTATTTGTTATCGAAAAAAAAAGTCCATTTAAAATTTTATTTTTTGGCAGTCATTTTATTAGCTTATTTGACGTAAGATGAGTTCGTGAAACAGATAAAACCACTTCCGGTAGCCTAGCTGCAAGAGAAATGCCTTAAATCGTCATTTGAAGCTTCAACTTTGGTTCCACAGTTCGCGTTATTTGGGTATCGAAAAAAAAAGTCGATTTAAATTTGTATTTTTTGGCAGTCATTTTATTAGCTTATTCGTCGTAAATTGAGTTGGAGAAACAGATAAAACCACTTCCAGTAGCCTAGCTGCAAGAGAAATGCCTTAAATCGTCGTTTGAAGCTTGAACTTTGGGTCCCCAGTTCCCGTTATGTGGGTATCGGAAAAATGTCGATTTAAAATTGTATTTTTTGTTAGGCATTTTATTAGCTTATTCGACGTAAGATGAGTTTGCGTATCGAAAAAAAAATTGGATTTAAAATTGTATTTTTTGATAGGCATTTTATTAGCTTATTTGTCGTAAGATCAGTTGGAGAAAAAATAAAACCACTTCCAGTAGCCTTGCTGCAATAGAAATGCTTTAATCGTCGTTTGAAGCTTCAACTTAGGGTCTCCAGTTCGCGTTATTTCTTATCGAAAAAAGAAGTCGATTTCAAATTGTATTATTTGATAGGCATTTTATTAGCTTATTCGACGTTAGTTGAGTTTGAGAAACAGATAAAACCACTTCCAGTAGCCTAGTTGCAAGAGAAATACCTTAAATCGTCGTTTGACGCTTCAACTTTGGGTCCCCTGTTCGTGTTATTTGGTTATCGAAAAAAAAAGTCGATTTAAAATTGTATTTTTTGATAGGTATTTTATTACCTTATTCGACGTAAGATGGGTTTGGGTATCGAAAAAAATAGTCGATTTAAAATTGTATTTCTTGATAAGCATTTTATTAGCTTAATCGTCGTATTTTGAGTTGTAGAAGCAGATAAAACCACTTTCAGTAGCCTAACTGCAAAAGAAATTCCTTAAATCGTCGTTTGAAGGTTCAGCTTTGAATCCCAAGTTCGCGTTATTTGGGTATCGAAAAAAAATAGTCGATTTAAAATTGTATTTTTTTTATAGGCATTTTATTAGCTTATTCGACGTATTTTATGTTTTAGAAACAGATAAAACCACTTCCGGTAGCCTAGCTGCAAGAGAAATGCCTTAAATCGTCGTTTGAAGGTTCAACTTTGAATCCCCATTTCGCGTTATTTGGGTTTCGAAAAAAAAAGTCGATTTAAAATTATATTTTTTGATAGGCATTTTTTAGCTTATTCGACGCATTTTGAGTTGTAGAAACAGATAAAACCAATTCCAGTAGCCTAGCTGCAAGAGAAATGAATTTGTTTGAATTTTGATGCGGACGAAAACTTGGGAATCTCTCACTATTTCTCTACTTTATAACTTTTTTCCAGCAGATGAAATCTCAGTCACCGCTGACAATTTACGGTGTCCGAAAAGCGGTTTGCTCGAAGAGATCGCATTTCAACTTTTTCCTCTCTAAGGCACCCTCATGAAATTGATATCAGATTGTGAGGAATTTCCTGCTTAATCCATGAGTCAAAGAATTATTTCAGTCGATTGTTTAGGGAGGGAGTGACGTTCGACGATACGGGACCTCATGTTAGTGAATTTGTTGGAATTTTGAGGCGGACCAAAACTGGGTGATCCCTCACCATTTCACTGCTTTACAACTTTTTTCCAGCAGATAAAATCTCTTCAAAATTGATATTAAATTGTGCGAAATCTCTCAATCTGTCCATGTCTGCAAGCATTTGTCAGTAGCTTTTACAGGGCAAAGTCTAGCTTCGATCGTGTCGCTGCTGTCACCGCTGGCAATTTACGGTGTCAGAAAAGCTGTTTCCACGAAGTGATCGCATTTCAACTTTTTCCACTCTAGGGCACCCTCATGAAATTGATATCAGATTGTGAGGAATTTCCTGCTTAATCCATGAGTCAAAGAATTATTTCAGTCGATTGTGTAGAGAGGGAGTGACGTTCGATGATACGGGACCTCGTGTTTGTGAAAACATTGACTTTGATAATAAAATCTGACCGTACCAATATTTGTTCACCTGATTTAAAGTATCAAAATTTCATTTCAGTTAATAAATTTTTTTTTTTTTGTTTCATTTCATACGATGGCAAAAATTCTTATAAAAAATAATTTTTTGAACTTTTTCTGAAATAAAAATCGGAAAATGAAAGGAAAAGAAAAATTAAATAATGAAACAGTCATATTGGTAATAAGTCTAGAGACACGGTGGAGTATTTGATAACGGCTTGGCGCCATGTTCGAATTCCCTTGGAAAAGATATGAATCCTCTTCTTCTCACCAGCTATCGGTAAATAGCAGTACAAACTGAGTTCTATAGACTAAACGTGTATCGCTCATGGCACTTAACTGAATCGGAGAGCCGAGCTCGAATTCCCAGTTGAATCCATTACATTCGCTTACGTGTTAATTCCCTTGCGATAGGTATGAATGCACTTTTTCTTCCCAAGCTATGGGTTAATATCAGTACAGACCGGGTTCTATAGCCTTGGATTGCATCTGATCTACTGCAGAAAGAAATGACAGCCTACTGCAAGGAAAAATCTGCCTCATCAGTAGTGTATCGATAGGTACATGATCGCCTAAACGTGTATCATGCATGGCACATATCTGACTGACGTGTTTATTAAGATCGAGATCAGCAATATGTATCAGGTAATCTGGAGTTGAAATTATCTGGATACCAACAAGGTCTTTGAACCCAGCCATGTTGTCTGGCGGAAGGCAGGTAACAATTGTTTCCATTAAATAACCCTTGCGTGATTAGATGGATAAGTTTCAATGCTTTTTTAAATTGTAAAAGTTAAAGGAGGTTTAATTTCGCTCCTCAAATGTACGTGATGTGATGTCAGTCATCAAGGATAAGTTATTCTTAGGCTTACACAGTAAACAATGTTCCGAGATATTTGATGCCCAAACTTAAAGCATGTCAGAAACGTATATTTAAAACAATAAGTTTAAATACGTTAGTTTTTTGTTTGTATTTTTAAAACATCAGTTGAACATCAAGAAAACGAAAACAAATTTGAAATGAATTAAACATTTATGATGTGAAAAGTTGAAATAGCAATCAAATATTTTTTATCTCCTTTAAATGTGCAATTATAATGACTTCAAAAAATTTCAGATCCATTATTGCATAGGGAGCTTAGCTTATTTCTGAATACCGAGATGCCAGTTCAGGATCTCTAAAACCAGACATAGTTCAGATACAATAGATACTTTGGAGTTGTGCATTCTTCAAAAAGATAATAAATGGAATTGTGGCCCAATTTGGACTGTAATGAGATTATTTCCTTTTTTACAAATTATTTAAGATCTTTTATTATGCTTCATTTTTACCTACTTGCAAAAACTACAATCGAAATAAAAGTTATCAGCAAGGATTTTATTTAATTTTTGTGTATAAAACTTTTCTAATTTTTAATCATATCCAGAGATGAGAGATTAAAAGAAAGTCTTAAAAATGAGTTATCTGGCTACACTGATTTTGCAAGGTAAAATTATTTCCCTCTTTAGAAAAAGAAGTTCGGACCTGAAAAAGGAATATTTTTGAAAATATAAATTGATACATTATTTGCAAACATAATCTTTGGAATCTGTCGGAAGAAGGGATGGTGTCTACATGTAATAATTTTGTATGAGTTTTTTTTTTTTCTTTTCTTTTTTAAGTCTCTTTCTCATTTTTTATTCCGTAATACCTTCCCTGTCATACCAAAGGGTATTTTTTGAGGGGTGGAAAACATCAAAAGTCACGGTCTTTTAGGAATTGAAGAGTGGATACATCGAAGCTGATAAATTCCATGAATTCTAGAAGCGGATACTGGATTATTAAAGTGATACGAGACAAGAATTTGGTTTAAAGAAACCAATCAACCAACGTATTTTCAAGCCCGAAAAGTTCATGCTCATATGTTACCCTTGGTTGTTACCAAGCTGAAAATGTGTTGGAACAAGGAATATTAGAAAAAGTCAGCCAGGATGGTAGCAGTTAGGATTCATCCACTGTGCTGATATGCCAGTACAATGAAGATTTAAGAATTTGTGGCAATTATAAGATTGGCGTGAATCACCAAAACTGTTCTGATTCATTGCCACTGCCAAACACTGAAATAACGTACCATGAGTTTGCTGGTATTAAATAATTTGCTAAAGTTAACTTCAAGTCAGCATATAATCAGATAACAATTGATAGCAAGTTTCAAGAAGTCACCACAATGAACATCTTATTGGATTAAACAGAAGGACGTTTGGAGTTAAAAATTCAAAACACAAAATCAAAAAAGCCATCGAAAATGTTTTAGAGGTGATTAAAAATATAATTGTATATGAGAACAGTATTGGCATTGGTGCTTGCAGTAAAGAAGCGCTAAACAGTAAAACGGGGCAAGTTTGAGAAAATTAAATAGGACTGTATGACAATTAATCGTGATAAATGCAAGTTTAATTGGGAAAATCATACTTAGGATATCAAATATCCAAAGATGGTATATTACTGGATGATAAACTCGTAAGATTTGAGAGATAGCTGCACCCAGAAATAAGATTCAGAATCTTTTTTTGTGATTAACCAATTTCTATAATAGATATCTACCGCGATATAGTGACCTTGTGGAACGATTTAACAAAATAAGGAAGAAGAATACCGAATTTCAATGGACAAAAAGACAGGAGGTTGCTTTCGAGAAATTGAAAAATAAAACACTCGTAAATAAAGCAGTTGTTAAAATTTGGGACTCGGCGAAAAAATTGACGTTAACTACTGATGTCAGTGACTGTGCTATAGCCGCAGTGTTGTCACAGGGGGTATCACCTTGTAATGTACTTATCCGGAAAACTAACATTGACGGAGGCGAATTATTTAAATATTGACAAGGAGGAGGCAATAGCGATTGTGTGGAGCAAAGAAAGAGCTAGAATTTTTTTTTTTTTTTGCTGGGTAGGACATTTCTATTGAAATCTGATCATAAGCCTTTGGAATTTATATTAAACACCAGAAGAGAGTTCCCAAATGTCAAATCTGCAAAGATATTAATATGGACGATTAGGCTGATGTTGTTTGACTTTGACATTTTATATATTAAAGGAAATACTATTCCGTATGTGGATGCATTATCTTGGTTAAAGTTTGGGAGTAAAAATATTGAAGTAATCGGAAATATTGCGGATAGTTTTTTGTACTAGAGAAAACGGATGTATTATCCTTAAAAGGGCTTAGGCTGGGAAATAGACAGGGACCAGTGTTGAATAGAATTCTGGGTAGAAATAAAGAGAAATACATGGAAGAATTGCTCTATGACCGAGAGACCTTTTAAAGAATCAAGACACAACGATAGGAAAAGAAATTATGTGTAATGAAGGTTATCCTAGTACCTCCACAGTGTCTGAGAAAAGAATTAATTAAAGCCGTGCACAACGATATACATGGAAGTATATTGGTTACGCATATGTGTTTAACATTGTAAGCATGGTGGCCAGGCTATTCAAGAGGGTGGAAGAACATGGTAAAAAAAAACCAAAGTGTGCAGAAATAAAAAAATTTAGGCAAACTAAAATTCACTTCTGGCCAAAGGAAATGGAGCCCTGGACGTGAGTACATGTGGACCATGCCACCATTAAAGCTATGTAGCAGGAGTATTGTTCTCTTGACGGTCGTTCAAACAGAATGTTCCTAAGTGCCGCTTGGCCGCTATTTACATTGTTTTTCCTTTACCGGTTTTCTTACCAGTGATCACTTTATTCATTTCATCTTTTCGGTGGGCCTCTCTTCACGACATGCTCTCCCTCCCATGACAACAAGGCCTATGAATTGTGTTCATAGGGCAGGTAATCATGTGCCGGTCCTCGCATTTGTTGGGTTAATAATCTAGGTGGTTGTGATACCTTTGTACTACGGCGTAGACCCTGATTTGTTGGCAGTTATACGATTGTGGGTTGTCTTCCGTCCACTTCCATTTTATTCAAGACCCTGTCGTCGCATTCCGGCTCTTCTATTTCCATACTTTCCAGTGCGGTGTATGGTGGTTCGTCATCGATGGCAGCGGTTGTGATGTCCGGTGGTCTGGCATATCTACGACGGGTAATATCGCCATTTCTGCTCTCGTCCATTACTTTGAGGGTAATGTACTGATCATATGTGTTTTTTTAATCCCTAATCCTTAAGGAACGAATTGTATTCTTGGGAGTCAAATTGTGTTCCTCCATCCGACGATATCTCCTCCGGTGCACCGTACATAAAGAACCAACTTCGTAAGGACTCGCATATTGTTTTAGCTTTCCCCGATGTTAATGAGGTCTACTTCCAGTGAGAAAAAACAGCACCATGACGCAATCCACTCAGCCAGAAATATGTATTGCTTCAGTACGAACATTTCATAGTGTTTAGATGTCAATCTGAAGACAGTGCAGAGGGTTCCGAAAGAGTTGGATGAATCTAATGGTAATTACAAAGGCCCAGCGGCTCAGAAAAGTCACTCTGATTGTTCTGATAAGAAAAGAACATCGGACTCGACACGGAGGCCTACTTTAAGAAGTAGTGCTGCCCTGAATCAAGATGGTGGCTGCTGGGAGGTCGAAAGAGCTGTTATTCCTTTGACGCCACGATTAATGAATACGCTTTCTACTCACTCAGTAATGTTTATTTATAAGAATATAAAAGTATATGATCCAAGTACAATGTGATATTTATCATTTACTATTTTATGAAAAAATATATTTAAAACAAAATATTTTTATTAAAAAATTTACAAAAATAGAATATATATATATATATATATATATATATATATATATATATATATATATATATATATATATGCAGCTCAAGGCCTTTTTTACATGGGGTTTTCTGAACCAATAGGCTCGGGTAAAAATTACTCATAGACCCCGTATACACGGGCTTGGGTTGCTCTCTATCTCTTCGGCGTAGGTTCTATTCTGCCCGAAGATAGAGAGGTCGACAAACTCTAAGAGTTTGAGAAAACCCGTCCTGTGTGAATTTACGTTTGACTCACCACTGAATCAAAATGTGACACAAGGTCAGTTTGTTTTAACGTGGGGACTCGTGTGTCAACACTCGGGCCACTAGATAAAACTGGTCTGAGCTAGATATAGTCGGTTATCCCACCACTACAGAACAGATTTTACGGAACAAGTCCGAGGATTCTGTCCAGGCAGTGGGGAGAGGACAGTCACCAGCACGGAATAGATACTACGACAGCAGTATCTCCTCCAACGGGAAAACCCATCCTCTGATCGATTCGACTGCTTCAGCATTTATCCGAGACTTCTCCACGAGGTGGGATGTGGAACAAAGTCGGTTTTTAACATGGGACTCTCCGAGAGGGTATGTTTGGGCAAAAATTACTCGTAGACCCTGCATACTCGGGGTCGGGAAGTTGTCTACCTCCCCAGACGATACTCTGTCGTTTGGCATAGTCTCGTCTGGGTTTCTCTCGCTCGGAGGCAGAGAGGTCGACAAGAGAGATACTGCTGGCCATGTGGACTAAAAATGCATTGCTATAATTTACAATGGAGAGAGAAATCAACAAAAAAGACTAGCATTGATGGATGTCCTAATATCTTTATCAGAGCCTGGGTTCAAGATATCCCTTTATCGCAAGCCAACATTCACCGAACTATACCTCAACTTCGACTCCTAACAAAGTAACCTACAATATCGAGTAAAAGTCATGTGGCGATCCAGAGACATATGAACAAGAAATGGTCAGTATAAACAGTAGCCTAAAGCGTAATAACTACCCTGGATAGATGACAAAATCCCTCATAAACTGGGAAAGAAGTATACAAAATGATAACAACACTCAGAAAACAATCTCGGTCTTCCCGCCCTATGTGAACGGTTTATTGGGAAAGGTATAAAGGATCTGTGGTCTGTATATCATTAGAGCACCCTTCCGGTGTGGTTCAACACTACGTAAACACCTCTTCCGTGTAAGACCACCTATAAAGGAGAACAAGATTAAGGACTGTGCGCAACATCATCCCGCGGAATTGTGGCAAGAAATGTGAAGGACAAACAGGCCGTCGCTTGAAGATAAGACTACAGGAACACCGTCAGGACGTAACACGAGGGAAAATAGGAAGATCAGGCAAGGCTGATCATATATGAAGGGAAAAGGAAGATCACTGCCTCTGTGGGATCAAGTTGATATAATAGAGAACATTAGTGAAAATACAAAAAACTTAAGGAATCAGCGCCAGACTACAAAAATCTCGGCCAAGCATAAACATGAATGAAATATGGGAACCAGTAATACAGAGAGCTGGTGAAAAACAGCAATAACAAAATTGTATATGCGCTCTGGTAATATATTAGGTTGGTGCAAAAATAATTTCGTTTTCTCACATAGTAACATGTTAGAAAACGAAATTATTTTTGCACCAACCTAATGTATATATATATATATATATATATATATATATATATATATATATATATATATATACGTGTGTCTGTGTGTGTGTGTATGTATTTACTGTACAATTACGTTTATAAGTCCCCAAAATTAATTCACTGAAGTCTCTAAGGACACCTGTGTGTGGATAAAAGTGTTGCTTAAGGGATCCAAAAGAGGAAAAATAAATAAATAAATAAAAACAAAGTTGGAGGCTTGCGAATTAATATCCAAACTCATGACACGTGGAATTAGAACAATATACCCCCATGGATTAAATAAATGGTTTGGCTCGAAATTCTAGCGTATATCACCTGAAGAAGGCCTGAGCGTACAACGTCCGAAACCTCGTGAATATAGCAATAAAGATCAGGACAACAGCCCGAACAATGTAATATATATATATGTATGTATGTGTGTGTACATATATATATATATATATATATATATATATATATATATATATATATATATATTGAATACGGCCAACAAGAAAGATTCTTTCATTCTTTTCTATCTGATAAAAATAAGGAAACCAAAAATGTATCTGGTAAGTTGTGAATTATTAAAAAATAAATTGGTACGGTGGTAATTTGCAGTTTAAGATCATTCTTGATTGTTATATATATATATTTATATATATTTCTTTATTCTATTTATCTGGCCTTTCCTTCTTTTGTTAACAAGTTTTGTTCCGCTAGAGCAGTGGTTCCCAAACTTTTTCGGGGGCCGCATTTTTGCTATGAAAACTTACTTGTGCCTCAACAAATGTTGTGATAAAAAGTACAAGGGACGGTGATTTCACTTTTCCCTTCATATGTGGTCAGCTCCGCCTGATTTTTCTATTTCCCCTCGTGTTATGGTTTTACGATGTTCTTGCAGTCTTAAGGGAGCAGTCCGTTTTTCCTTTCTTACCAAAACTGCAGGGGATGTTGAACACATAGTCCTCAATCAAGTTCTCCTCTATTTCTTAATCGAAAGAGGTGTCTGCGAAGTTTTCATTAACTTTTGAAGGTGTCCAGATGTTATAAAGATCACAGATCTCTTGTATTTTTTCCGATAATCCCTTCATATAAGTTGACCGAAGCTGTTTTCTGAATATTGTTATCCTCTTGTACCCTTCTATCCCAGTTTGTAGGAGCTGCTGTCATGTACCTAGATTAGTTGTTACGTTGTAGGGTACTGCTTATACTGACCATTTCTTGGTCATATGTCTCTGAATCACCACTTCTGACTTTTGCTCGATGTTGTAGAAGCGGTTATAAATAATTTAGAAATATTATTTTTGTTATAAATTTCTATATTTTAGGACTGATATCATTAGTTAACGAACTTATTTCATATTTCTTCAAAACAATTGTTCTCGTCTGGCATTACTACACTACTACAGTAAAGTCAAACGAAACCGAAAAAGTTCTACAGAATTATCTAAATAAATCAAAATAATGTACTTAATTAGATTCTGTGAAAACTGCCTGTACCGAATTATTTATTTTAAACAGATGAAAAACAGCAAATTTTAAAAATAAAATTATTTGTTGTAGTAAATAACAATTCGGAGTAAATAACAAACATTAGTTAATTAGTTTTTTTTTACATGGTAACCCCGATGTATTAATGTCTAAAAGTTTGAAATTCAAATGGACTTTTCATAACGGTAAAAGGAAATTTAGAAAATTGATGTCTTGCTGAACATGTTGTTTATTTTGAAATATTATAGAATGTGATGTTGAAGAGAAAAATAATAAAATGTACTGCCTAGCGCAAGGATTGAACTTACAGCATTCAGTTAACGAGCTAGCGATGTCAGCTCTTACTGACTTCGTGCAAATGTCACCCCTGTTGACTGAAATAAGATCATCCATAGAAGCTGTATAAAACACAAGACTTTTCCTCTCTCGTTAAACTTTTTTGAGTTGCCGGGGGAATCTTTGTCATTCGTCATAAGCCCCCCCCTCTCTCTCTCCCCACTAAAAAACCAAAAACAAAAAAAAAAACCCGAAAAAATCAAACCAGAAACAAACCTCAACTGGTGTTTTTATTTGCTGAGAAAAGAGAAGACGAAGAAATCAAAACAAGTAAAAGAGAGATCAGAAAAAAGACTTAATTTCAACTATGAAAGGTAACCGAACTTCTTTTCCTTTCTTTAAATTTTGAATATTACTGTTTAAAATTGAAACTTTAAATACACTTCATAGACATTTGATCATCTAGTTCCTCTTGTTATTAACAGCGTTGAATTTATTCGTCGCTGTTAAAAATTGTTTGCCATGAAGTCCTAAAATTAGAGAAATTATATAACCACAAAGTAGGGTTTTTCCAAAGAAATCAATTTATTCAAATTTCCCCATGTATAATACGCATTTTTTTCTAAAAAAAATTAAGCAAAATTAGGAGTCCGTATTATGCGCAGCAACAAAAAAAATCTTTAAAATTTGCGCTTTCATAGGTTGATTTTAGTTACGAAATGACTATTCACCACAAACAGACGTCAATTTGACAGAAACATTCGGCGATTGCGACCGCATAAGGATGTTAAATACAATACTTAGAAATGTAAAATAAAATAAGAATTATTATAAAACTAAATTAGAATATTATTCTATGTTTAAAACCATTTTGTTAATAAGAGTAGGAAACACTGGCCGTAATGAAATTGGGGAGGTACAGTTTATGGGGTTTGATTACCAAACAAGGGGTGCGTATTCTACGTGTGTAGAAGCATTTTTCCCACATTTTCAGCCAAAATTTTAGGGGTGCGTATTATGGAAGAAGTCGTATTATACTATGTACCTCCACGAAATCGCTAAAAAAAAGAGCATAGCTTGATGAAAAAGACGCCAATCTTGCCGAAAACAAAATTTTATTGTCTAAATGCTTATGTTATTAAGAGGAAAGACCAAAGTTTTTTTTTTATTTTTAAAAATTTTTCCTTTTTAGAACATACTAAATTTTGATTAAAAAACCTTGTTTCTGTTTGTATCAGCGGAACTAGTAAATAACAGACAATTTTTAGCACGTTTTTTTGGTATGACACACATTAATTTGAAAAATCGTGCAAAAATAGAAATAATTGTCGGATGTTAATGAAACTTTCAGGAACTATTCACAGATGATCGAAATTATTATAAATGTTTTTTTTATTAAGGTCATGGTAGAAATATTTTTTTAAAATATTTATTAAACTAATTTTATGAAAACGCTAGAAATTCGATCGCATCGGGTTTAGTGATTACAAAAATTAAAAGCACAGGGCTTTGAGGAATGCAAAGCATGTCTTTTTTTTGTTTTTAATTGGAGCCAACGTACCTGAAAATCAGCTCTGAATTGTAACATACAAAACTCAATAAAACAAAGATATTATTTAATTTCAAATACTTTTATTTGCTTTTAGTTGTTTTTATGAATATGGACAATATTTCCTGAAAGCAAAAATTTTTTTCGATGAAAAATGAATTTTTAATACAATTATTTATTTCTTTAATTATAATAGATTTTACATTAAAATATTATAAAATTAGTTAAAAGCCCCATCGGTTTTCCTAAGTGTCCTTATGAGATAGATCTTTTTTAGCGCGTTGTAAATTGTATCATTTTGACTAATCAGAAGATCCACAGTAATTAAGAAATGTAATTATGTGCTTATAACCGGGCTGTAATTATAAAGTGCGGAAGACCAACCAGAATATAATTAAGTTGCGTTATTTGAGTTAAGCATTGTTCTCCGCTGTTAAGGCCTTTACTTTTGCGGAACACGTGTGGAGAAGTTAATTTGATTTTACAATTTCAACTGAAAAGGGTACCTACAAGTATCAGTATCATCTTATGAAATTTATATGATCTTATTTTTATATTAATCTCAGTTATGACATTTTTCCATAAATGAAATATCAAAATGAATAAAATGAATGCAAATACAAATAACAGTAAAATGTAATAAATGTACATAAAATTGTAGTATTTTATGTACAGTTCTGATAAAATTTCATAAGAAAGGTACCTATAAATGAATTAGATACATTTCTTAGGAAATATGAAATTTAATGTCACTCTTAAGTCTTATTTTAATTTCTTTATAATATATTTTCCATAAAGCATCATAAACGTAAAGATGAAAGCTAAGTACAAAAAAATTAGAGCGCTGAAAGTTTTCGTTAAAAATAACGAGGTAAATAATTTGTTCGCTTAAATGTAAATTATTTCACTTTTCTCCTTCCGTAGAACAAATTAGCCTCATGGAATTCGTAAATGTGTCATTCATCACCTGTCAAGAGACGCGAAAGTTTGACCTGCTTTGTTTTATTTTCAAATTACATCTTCTTGCCACAAAAGCTAAGTTAAGTTTGGTTGAAAATATTTTAAATAAACATTATAATGTCTGATTTTCTTAAAATAAGTTTTGAAAAAATGATAATTGATATTTAAAAGAACTTCAAAGTGAGATTTCTAGTTTTTTTTAAATGGAAAAAATGGTCAATTTTACTGTCTCAAAAAAAAAGGTACTTATATTATACGTGGGGAATTACGTTAGTTTGCAAAATTGAATGAAACATAGTTTGTAAATCTTGACAAAAAATGTTAGTGATAACACCCTTCAACCCTTCAGTAATCCTCTACTTCGAATGGCTCTGAAACCGTCTATAAAAAATCCTTTACAAGTCATAAATGAAGCAAATATTTTAAATTTCTTCAGAAGCTATTAAAGTAACTTTGCTAGCACAATTCTTGGTAAACATCTGATGATATTTTCTGGTAGAAACAAAGATCCATTATTGCTATTGATTTGTGATATTAACATCTATGGAATATGAAAAACAACATTTGGGGAAAAACATTACTTTTAGAGTCTCAGTGGTTGATAGTTGTTTTCTGCACTGTCTACAGCCCATCTAACCAAGTGGCTCCTTTTCATTTGAAATTTTTCATAAATTTGAAATCAGTAGATGCCGTTTATGTTTCAAACTTTCAGTTCAAGCATTATGTTTAGGAATGTTATCTTTTATTAATTTTTGATAGATATCTGATGTTACTTTTCACCACAGCAGTAAACAATACGGATTGGAAATAAGGAATAGACTCCAGGTGAGATATTACTTTCAACCTTTTTACTTGAGGAAATCTATGTTCAGCTGCTGCTCTACAGATTAAGCTGCTGGGACTTTTGTGGTTGGCAAAAGACCCAGTTTAACCATTAAACTTTTACATTTTCCCCTTGGATGTTTGATGCCATACTTGCAATTATTTTTACCACTATTATTATTAGTATTAATAGTGGTGGTGGTAATACTGATTTATTCTTTATTAGATAAAATATTGTCAACCAATATTAATTTTTGATTAGTATTGTTGAGAAAATGCTCCCAATCCCCAAAACGAATGGAGACTAGTCAGGTTGAGCAGAGAGTGGGGGAGCAATAGCACTTATCTCAAGTTGCAAAATATATTGCCACTTCTCTGTGATGTATAAATATGGAAGGTAAATTTAGCAATAAAAAAAGATTTTTCCCTTCTTTTTATGCAACTTCAGGGATCACATAGTAAACCTGTCATGTGACCACTGTAACTCTAAAGGGTTAGTACAGAAAATAACAAGCTTTTGTTTAGTAAGCATTTGAACAACTCAAGGTAAATACTCTTCTCCTTTCCTGTCTGACCAACAGTTAATTTCTCCACAGTATTTCTGTCAGCTTTTTTCTCTCTTAGTATTTGTAGTAATATTATCTGGAATTTTTATAAGATGAAGCATCGACAGTCATTAGTCAATTTTGACTTACTTAATTTCTATTGTTTTTCATCAAGTAGTATTAGTTTTAAAAGCATTGAAAATTATAGTTTTCATCTTTTTGTTTCATCTTAATTTGACTTGCTTTTCAAAACAAGTATTTTGAATGTTAGTCTCTGATTAGAATTAAACAAAATGGATTGGAAATTAATTGTTGACAATGCTTCATTTGATAAAAAAGCAAATTCTCTTCCAGTTATATTCCTCAATATACTCTTGCAAAGAATATTGATTTGTGCTACAATAATTGCATAAAACATTCAGTTGGCATTTGTTTTTGCTGTTGAATGAAAAGAAAACTCAATCATAAACCATGTGGTATTTAATGGAGCTTAAAAAACCAGGGTACATGTACACTGATATTTCTGAAGAAATGTTAGCTGCCTTCATTGGTATTTATGAAATGGCTTAATCTTCCATAAATAATTTAAAGAAAGAACTGAATTTATTTGAATTATTGTTAACATTATTTTTTTTAACTAATTGTTCACCTAAAACAAGGCTCAAGAGCTACTCAAGGTAGAGGGTTACTGTTTGAAGTTGAGGCATGTAAGAAGAATAGGTAAAAATGGTTAACTCCCTGTATAGCTGTACTTTATACATAAGGTCACAAACAATATATTTTCATAAAAAAAAAAAATATGAAAGATACATATTTATAGTAAAATTAATAAAAATTTATCCTCCGGGTCATATAGCAAAATTGAAAACATGGCACAGATTGTCAAAAAAGATTTTTAAAATTAAAAAAAAAAAAACAATTTGGTATGATTAATTTCATTTATTGAAAAGAAAAACAAGTTTTTACTTCTCATTTGATTTTCTTAGGTTATTTGTTTCAAAAATGCAGATACGTAATTATAATTTAACCATGAAATAAAATCATTCTCTTTAATTTATAAATAATTCAAAAGAATGATATTATTTCATGATTTGAATTTTTAATACTTAGATTTTGATATTAAACAAGCCATTTGACTCATAAAAAAACAAGCAAACCAAATTGACTTTTTAATTCTATTTTCTCTGCTGATAACGTTGTAGCACCTGGACATTCATGTATAAGATAAAGTTACATAATTCTGTTCTCTGATTTGTCAACAGAGAAGCTGTCTCAGCTAATCATTGGTTAATCAAATTTTGTATGCATATTAATATCCTTTTGGACTATATACACATCACTAAAAAAAAAATATCTATTTTTCTCTGAATAATAACCATTTATTTTTAGCATCCAATTCATACCCATGAATTTGTAGCAATCATACAGCAAGGCATCAGACTCTTCCTGTCTGATCTTCTGTGAGTGCCACCAATGGGAAGGGGGGGAAATTGAGCAGGAGAGTTAAATATGTAGAGAAATAAGTAGTCGTTCATCTGACAAACTTGTCTTTGCAATTGCAAAGCATTACCAGAATCACGTAGGAACAGTTGTGGAAAAGGAATACACTTTGTAAATAAAGAAAGTCACAGAAAAAATAGCAGTCATTACATTCATATTTAAATTACAAGATGAAAAATAAATGGTAAATTTGACATTTAGAATTTTATTAAACACAATCTTATGTAATTGAAATAATTATAGAAATAATCCAAAATCAAAAACTAAATTGATGAAGCAATTGAAATCAATTTTTGTTAGCAATTTGTTTGACTGAAGAATGATATTAGCCCTGCATTTATCAATAGTCTGATACCATATATAACTATTTATTGATCTGTTCCATTTATTGATTTTGATGAATGTATATTGATCCAGCAGTTTGATTTTTTAATGCTAGAATATTAATTGAATAATTTCCTTTGTTTATGGCATTTTCAGTTTTGATTTGCTCATCCGACCATCTCATCTCCTCTTCATCAAAATGTTTGCTGGTGTATAGAATCAGAAAATAAAGTGACAGGTGACTCTGCATGTTGGTGTCTTATAAGGTGGGTATGTTGTTGTTTTTTTTTTTTTTTTTTTTTTTTTTTTTTTAAGCATTTCACCCCATGCAAGGCGGAAGTCCTACTAGCACATAGGTGGTACAGTGAATGAGAGCAAGAGTAAAGCGGTGTGTTTGAGGCAAGGAGAAAGAGAAGGACAGGAAACTAGATCAAAGCATTAGAACATCTCTATTGACATATGCATATTTGAAGATTGTAGCTATTAGGGAAGCAACTAAAAGGAAAGGAGTTCCACAGATGGGAAGTGCAAGATAAGAAGGTATTCGAGTAGAAGAGACAGCTACATTTAATAATTTCAACCTAGTAGCATGCTTGAATTCATGCAGTTTGGGAACCAGAGAATGTAGTTCATCAGAGCAGTTGCTGTGAAAATACTTGTAGAAAAGGCAGAGGGAAGCAAAGGTACATGTGTGAGAAAGTGACTGTAGATGAGATGCCAGATCAGGACCCATCATATCCTATTTCCGTCTCTGGATTCTGTTGAGGTCTTGTTACTTTTAGCTTTAATCCAATCTAAACTCTTTGTATTTCACAAACATTTTTTTTTAATTCAGGACACACTTGTAGAATAACTGAAATTCTGGGGCATACTTTAAATTTTAATAAGGAAATCATTAATCATGAAATTTGAAAATAGGAAAATAATACAGAGGTCTCCTGAAATAAGCATTAATTTCTTTTTTTTTTTTTTTTTTTTTTTTTTTTTTTTTTTTAGACATTACATTGCTTGGTGTCTTTAACTTTTAAAAAGAAAGATTTTTTTAAATATAAAAATGATCCATAAATTACTGTTCTGTTAATGTGGGGCACACCTTGATATCTTTCAGGGAACATTGATGTGAATGAAAGCACCAACTGATAAACAAGGATCTGAAATAATAAATGATAAAGCTATAAGTTACAATCTACTCAAAGATTCCTTGAAAGAAGTTAATGGCAAAAGCTTAAAAGCTGACTTCCTCTCTTCATGATGTAGGCAATCATGGCTCTCCACAACTTCCTATCCTTCATAGCTCTTAATAATTCTTCTTTTTGTTATTTCTCCTAAACCTTGTTCCATTTACTCAAGCTTACTAAATAGGTTATACATTGTTTTCCTCTGTCCCACTTGCCTTCTTTACTCATTATGTGCCAAGGAAATTTCAACAGTCAACTTGTGTTAAGAATAAGTTTCCTTCTGGTTTCCATTTTCTCTAAAACTTTATTCTTACTTGTTACTTACATATTCAGTCCTTGGTATCCTCAGTATCCTTCTGTAGAATCACGTTTCCGTTTTTTGAGGTCTCATCATTTTTCAGTGTTAAATTCTTTAATGTCTATTAAGTGATAATACTAGAATATTGAATAATAAGTAATTTCATTTAATTAATTAGTCAAATATTATTGTGTTTTTATGCTCAGTCAGTAAAGATCCACGGTCATTTTTTCAGTAAATTTGCATATTAAGCCCCAGAAACCAATTGTAATGAAAATTTCCATTCTGGTGTAAATGTACATGATTATTTAAAAAATACCAATAAAAGTTTGCAGACAAATATGGTTTAGGAGTTACCATCAATGGTGAGTACTATGCCAACTTGCTGAGGCAGTTATAGCTCATAAATATAACATACTTTAAATAAATATATTTATATATAGTAAGTAATCCAAGTGAATCCTAGTAGTATAAAATATTAAAACTGATCCACAGAAGAGAGCTCAATATATTTTTATAGAGCAAACATGAATTACTGTAGATAAAATTCAATACCCCATATGATATATAGCCATTTCACCCAGAATGGGCTTGTCTTTTTAAATACATTTACTCTTAGTTGTGAATTTCCCTCCTCTTTCTTCGTATTTACAAAATCATTGATTCATTTCTTTATCTAATTCCTTGGTGTTGACAAGCTGGTTCTGGTTAAAATGGCTCTTTATCCTATGGGGTATTGAATTTTATTTACTTGTAATATATATATATATATATATATATTGTTCAAAAGTCTGAAGCCACCCCCAGCATTAGCATGGGAAGAACTTGATAAAATAGTGAAAAAAATGAAATAGCGTCATCAGAAAAATGGATTCTCTTTTAACCAAATCTATATCAATAAGAGAGAACTTAATTTATATTAGTCACATGGATATTGGATTAATTCAAGAAACTCCTTAGTAACCCATTAGATAAAACCGTGATATTACTGAGACATTTGGGATAGGATAGTGGATGGTTTCCTTCTTTGGGAGTGAGAATAGTATAATGGTGATAATTAATTGCCAATACCATTAGAATAAACGGTACACTGCATGATTTCACCCTCGCGCACTTGTGGGAAAGGACTCTGTCAGATATCTCATAATACAAAATATGTAAAAGTCTAGCTGTAGATGCCATGAAATGTTGCTTTGTTGATCTGACTCTCAAGAGAATGCTTATCCAATCCCAACAATCTTAACCTGTTTGAGTCTAGAGTCAACAGTTATCTTCCCTATATATGCTCATAAACTGAGTGGCTTTTGAGCCTTGCACAGGGTTAACGTTATTCTAAAAAAAAAAAAAAAAAGGGAAAAAACATCATGCAACTGTTGTTATTCAAATGTAATGCATGAATGAGGCTGCTGGCAACAGAAAATGATGAGAATGATACAATGAAAGGCAATGTAATTCAATGCCAGTGCTACTCAACCTATCAGCCTGTGCATTGTATAATACACACTGCATTCTACAGAGTTTTAGAGTTGTTAACCCACAAGGGTACCATTATTGAGAATACAGCTTCAGTTACTTCATCTGGATCAGCAAACATTGGTCTGTCAAAGACTAGCACCATGTCTCTTGACCATTTCCAATTCTTTTGGACAGACATTTGAGTCTGGACAAATGGATAGAGAAACAAATACTTCAAAGAGAAAAGGAAAGCATATAGGAGCAAGTATTATTCTGAGCAACCAAAGAAAGTTGTAGAGAGCCATAATTGCCCACATTCTGAAGAGACATAGCATGTAGGGAGAGAGAGTGAGAGAGTATTTTAATATTGTAAATGTTTTCACGATCCTACTGTATTCAAATTACACTTAAATTTCCATTTTTAAAATAAACATTTTGTGTTGATTAATGATGAACTTTTCCAAATTATGGACAATCCTTTGCAGACAAAGACAAAATTTCAATCACCCTGTATATTTAAGGATGTGAGCTCTTATAATTGTTTTTATTTATCGATAATTGTTTTCATTGTATGAGTATTGCTTCAAGAATGATAAGAATTTGATTTTACTAGTATTTGGCATTGTTTTTGAGTAGATGTTTAATGTTACTATGAGATCCTGATGCTGTTTATTAATGTTATCTGATGGTACTCTGTTCCAGTAGGTGGCAGGTAAGTCCTCATGAGAATGTGGTATATCCTATATTAGAAGTTTCATGCTTTTGAATTACAGAGAAACATTCGCTGAGTGGGTAAGTATATTCATACACAAAATTAATCTTATTAAGGACTTGGAAGTTTAGGATATATTACATTTAATGAATAAGTTGAGAGTTTTGGATTTTTTATATTAAATAATGAATCTAATGTATTTATTTTATCGACTGGTTTTATATATCTATGTATGAACTTTTTAATTGCTGTTTTGAGATTTTTGTAAATATGGTGCATTTGATTTTGATAATATATGTTAATAGCATTATTGTCATTATTATTTTTATAACTATGGTTTTATTGGCTAAAATTGTTGTTTAAATGAAATTTGATTTGTTTTGTCATTATTTTTATAACTATGGTTTTATTGCCTAAAATTGTTGTTTAAATGAAATTTGATTTGTTTATCAACTACATAATTGGGGGCCCCCATTATTGATAAATGTTAGTTGTATATTATTTAATTTTTTTAATGAATATTGTTTTGGATAAAGAAATGATTTTAGCTCTTTGGATTTAGTTATTAATGACAGCAGATGGATATTTTTCAGGCCACTCACTATCATACTTTATAAAACAAGAGTTAGAATTAGTAGATGTTTTATATAGAGAAGTAGTGTTTGGGCTTGTGCCACTTCAAAGCTACAAGATATAGTGAAATTATCATAGAGTAAATGAGAATATCTAGAAATGGGATATTTTCAATCAATATTTAATTAAAAAATTGAACATTATAATGTAATTATTTTAATGTTCTGTAATGACATTACGAGATTTGGTTTGGGTAAAGATGTAATTTTATTGAATGATTTGCTAACTTAGTTGGACATAAAAATGTGATAAAGGAAAGAGTGATTTTGGGTACACACACACACGCACACACACACACACACACACACACACATATATATATATATATATATAAAAGGTGTACAAAAAAACTGAAGTGTGATATGTACGCTATTAGCTGAAAATTGATATGGAATTTTACTCTGTAAGTATAAAATTATTTTTCAGTGGGATGAATAGGAAAAATTTGGTAAGTGATGAAGACGCATCTTGTCTTAGGGGTTTTCTTGAAATTTTTAGTGCAGCCCAAAACTGGGGGATCAGCCATATTTCGCTTCATTTTAAATATTTTCCATTGAATGAAATATTTCGAAAATTGGTTTTAAATTGTAGGAAATTTGTCAATTACTCCATATATAACAGGATTTTTCATTTGGTTGAATAGAGGGAACTGCAGGTATGAGGATGTTGAGCCATGTTTTGGGGTTTGATTTCATAATTTAAAGTGTCCAAAAACCGGGTTGCTATATTCCACTTGATTTCAAATTTTGGTTTTCTATGGAATAATTATAAAAGTGATAACAAATGTTAAGACATTTCTTCCTTAATCAATGTTTAAAATTTTTTTCCAGTAGCTTGAATAGGGAAAACATGGGGTTCAATGAAGTTGCAACTTCACTAAGGGGTTTTATTGAAATATTTAGTGCAGCCCAAAACTGGGGATCAGTCATATTCCACTTCATTTTAATTTTTTTCCATTAAACGAAATATTTTCAAAATAGGTATCAAACTGTAGGAAATTTATTAATTAATCCATGTCTACAAGGGTTTTTCATTTGGCTGAATAGAGCAGGGTGGAGGTTCGACCATGTCGAGACATGTCTCTGTCGTCTACTTTGAAAATTAAAGGCATACTAAAAACGCTTTGCTTGATGAATCTGGAATACCACTTTTTCGTTTCTATAGAATACTTATAAAATTGATATCAAATGTTATGGATTTTTTTCCTTAATCCAGGTTTAAAATTTTTTTTCAGTCAGTTGAATAGGGACAACATGGGATTGGATGAAGTGGCAACTTGTTAGGGGATTTGTGGGAATTTTTAGTGCAGCCCAAAACTGGGGGATCAGTCATATTTCACTTTTTTAAAATTTTTTTACATTGAATAAATTTTTTAAAAATTGGTATTAAATTGTAGAATATTTATTAATTAATCCATGTCTACAAAGATTATATATTTTGTTGAATAGAGCAAAGTGGAGGTGCAACCATGTCTTTGGCATATACTTTGAAAATTTACGTCATCCAAAAACCGGTTTGCTTGAGGACTCCGGATTTCAACTTTTTTACGTCTATAGAATAGTTATCAAATTGATATCAAATGTTAAGTAATTACTTGCTTAATCCATGTTGGAAAAAATTTTTTCAGTCGTTTGAATAGGACTTGTGATAAGGGATTTGTTGCAATTTTAATAAGGCCCAAAATTGGGGGACCAGTCAAATTTCAATTCTTTTTATTTTTTTTCCATTAAATAAAATATTTAAAAATTAGTATTGTAGGAAATTTATTAATACATCCATGACTACAAGGATTTTTCATTTGGTTGAATAGAGCAAAGTGCAGCTTTGACAATGTCACTGTTGTGTTCTTTAACAATGAAGGTGTCCGAAAACCGGTGCGCTCAATGGGTCTGCATTTCTTAATTTCTTGCTTAATCCATGTATAAAAGAATTTTTCCAGTTGCTTAAGTATAGACAATGTGGAGTTTGATGATACGTCGACTTGTGTTAGTGGATTTGTTGGGATTTTCATGAGGCCCAAAACTGGGGGATCAAAATTTTTTATTCATATTGATTTTATTATTAATTCTAATGTAGTTAGATGAATAAGAAAAGAAAAAAAAAACAATTGCAATTCTTTTCATGCAAGATATATGCCTTAAATCAGACATCGAACATTGCAGTCTTAGGCCCTAGTAGTAATAGAAGTCTCAAAAATGCCAATTTCCAAAATGATTTAATTGTACTCAATTTATTATTGATTCTTATAAAGTTAGATGCATAAGAAAAGAAAAAAGCAATTGCAGTCCATTTCGTACAAGACATATGCCTTAAATCAGACATCGAACATTGCAATTTCAGGCCCTAGTAGTAATAGACGCCTCAAAAATGTCAATTTCCAACATTTTTTATTCATATTGATTTTAATATTGATTTATATAGTTAGATGAGTATAAAAAGAAAAAACATTAGCAATAATGTTCATACAAGATATATGCCTTAAATCAGACATTGAAGATTGCAGTTTTAGCCGCGAGTAGTAATAGAAGACTCAAAAAGGCTGATTTCCAAAATTTTTTATTTGTACTCTTTTTATTATTGATTTTTATGAAGTTAGATGCATAAGAAAAGAAAAAAAAAACAAAAGTCGATTTAAAATTGTAATTTTTGATAGGTATATTTGTAGCTTATTCGACGTAAGATGAGTTGGAGAATCAAATAAACCCCACTTCCGCTAGCCTAGCTGCAAGAGAAATGACTTAAATCGTCGTTTGCAGCTTCAGATTTCGGTCCCCAGTTCGCGTTATTTGGGTATCGAAAAAAAAAAGTCGATTTAAAATTGTAATTTGTGATAGGTATATTTTTAGCTTTTTCGACATAAGATGAGTTGGAGAAACAGATAAAACTACTTCCGGTAGCCTAGCTGCAAGAGAAGTGCCTTAAATCGTCGTTTGAAGCTTCAGCTTTCGGTCCCCAGTTCGCGTTATTTCGGTATCGAAAAAAAAAGTCGATTTAAAATTGTATTTTTTCGTAGGCAATTTATTGGCTTATTAAATGCAGTATGAGTTGAAGAATCAGATAAACCCACTTCCGGTAGCCTAGCTGCAAGAGAAATGCCTTAAATCGCCGTTTGAAGCTTCAACTTTGGGTCCCCAGTTCGCGTTTTTTGGGTATCTAAAAAAAAAGTAGATTTAAATTTGTAATTTTTGATAGGTATATTTTTAGCTTATTCCACGTAAGATGAGTTGTAGAATCAGATAAACATCACTTCCGGTAGCCTAGCTGCAAGAGTAATGCCTTAAATCGTCGTTTGAAGCTTCAACTTTGGGTCCCCATTTCGCGTCATTTGGGTATCGAAAAAAAAAGTCAATTTAAAATTATCATTTTTGGTATGCATTTTATTGGCTTATTAGATGCAGTATGAGTTGGAGAATCTGATAAACCCCACTTCCGGTATCCAAGCTGCAAGTGAAATGCCTTAAATCATCGTTTGAACCTTCAACTTTGGGACACCAGTTCCCCTTATTTAGGCATCTTTAAAATTGTAATTTTTCGTAGGCATTTTATTGGCTTATTAGATGTAGTATGAGTTGGAAAATCAGATAAACCCCACTTCCGGTTGCCTAGCTGCAAGAGAAATGCCTTAAATCGTCGTTTGAAGCTTCAACTTTGGGACCCCAGTTCGCGTTATTTGGGTATCGAAAAAAAAAGTCGATTTAAAATTGTAATTTTTGGTAGGCATTTTATTGGCTTATTATATGAAGTATGAGTTCGAGAATCACATAAACCGCACTTCCGGTAGCCTAGCTGCAAGAGTAATGCCTTAAATCGTCGTTTGAAGCTTCAACTTTGGGTCCCCATTTCGCGTCATTTGGGTATCGAAAAAAAAAGTCAATTTAAAATTATCATTTTTGGTATGCATTTTATTGGCTTATTAGATGCAGTATGAGTTGGAGAATCTGATAAACCCCACATCCGGTAGCCAAGCTGCAAGAGAAATGCCTTAAATCATCGTTTGAAGCTTCAACTTTGGGACACCAGTTCCCCTTATTTAGGCATCTTTAAAATTGTAATTTTTCGTAGGCATTTTATTGGCTTATTAGATGTAGTATGAGTTGGAGAATCAGATAAACCCCACTTCCGGTTGCCTAGCTGCAAGAGAAATGCCTTAAATCGTCGTTTGAAGCTTCAACTTTGGGACCCCAGTTCGCGTTATTTGGGTATCGAAAAAAAAAGTCGATTTAAAATTGTAATTTTTGGTAGGCATTTTATTGGCTTATTAGATGAAGTATGAGTTCGAGAATCACATAAACCGCACTTCCGGTAGCCTAGCTGCAAGAGAAATGCCTTAAATCGTCGTTTGAAGCTTCAACTTTGGGTTCCCAGTTCACGTTATTTGGGTATCGAAAAAAAAAGTCGATTTAAAATTGTCATTTTTGGTAGGTATTTTATTGGCTTATTAGATGCAGTATGAGTTGGTGAATCAGATAAACCCCACATTCGGTAGCCTAGCTGCAAGAGAAATGCCTTAAATCGCCGTTTGAAGCTTCAACTTTGGGTTCCCAGGTGACGTTATTTGGGTATCGTAAAAAAAAGTCGATTTAAGTTTGTCATTTTTGGTAGGCATTTTAATGGCTTATTAGATGCACAATGAGTTGGAGAATCAGATAAACCCCACTTCCGGTAGCCTAGCTGCAAGAGAAATGCCTTAAATCGCCGTGTGAAGCTTCAACTTTGGGTTCCCAGTTCGCGTTATTTGGTATCGAAAAGAAAAGTCGATTTCGATTTGTCATTTTTAGTAGGCATTTTATTGGCTTATTAGATGCACAATGAGTTGTAGAATTTGATAAACCCCACTTCCGGTAGCCTAGCTGCAAGAGAAATGCCTTATATCTTGACGTTTGAAGCTTCAACTTTGGGTTCCCAGTTCGCGTTATTTGGTTATCGAAAAAAAAAGTCGATTTCGATTTGTCATTTTTGGTAGTCATTTTATTGGCTTATTAGATGCACAATGAGTTGGAGAATCCGATAAACCACACTTCCGATAGCCTAGCTGAAAAGAGATATGCCTTAAATCACCCCTTGAAGCTTCAACTTTGGGTTCCAAGTTTACGTTATTTGGGTATCGAAAAAAAAAGTCGATTACGATTTGTCATTTTTGGTAGTGATTTTATTGGCTTATTAGATGCACAATGAGTTGGAGAATCTGATAAACCGCACTTCCGGTAGCCTAGCTGCAAGAGAAATGCCTTAAATCGCCGTTTGAAGCTTCAACTTTGGGTTCCCAATTCGCGTTATTTGGGTCTCGAAAAAAAAAGTTGATTACGATTTGTCATTTTTGGTAGTGATTTTATTGGCTTATTAGATGCACAATGAGTTGGAGAATCAGATAAACCCCACTTCCGGTAGACTAGCTGCAAGAGAAATGCCTTAAATTGCCGTTTGAAGCTTCAACTTTGGGTTCACAGTTCACGTTATTTGGGTATCGAAAAAAAAAGTCGATTAAGATTTGTCATTTTTGGTACTGATTTTATTAGCTTATTAGATGCACAATGATTTGGAGAATCAGATAAACCCCACTTCTGGTAGCCTAGCTGCAGGAGAAATGCCTTAAATTGCCGTTTGAAGCTTCAACTTTGGGTTCACAGTTCACGTTATTTGGGTATCGAAAAAAAAAGTCGATTAAGATTTGTCATTTTTGGTAGTGATTTTATTAGCCTATTAGATGCACAATGAGTTGGAGAATCAGATAAACCCCACTTCCGGTAGTCTAGCTGCAAGAGAAATGTCTTAAATCGCCGTTTGAAGCTTCAACTTTGGGTTCCCAGTTCACGTTATCTGGGTATCGAAAAAAAAAGTCTATAATCGATTTGTCATTTTTGGTAGGCATTTTATTGGCTTATTAGATGCACAATCAGTTGGAGTATCAGATAAACCCCACTTCCGGTAGTCTAGCTGCAAGGGAAATGCCTTAAATCGCCGTGTGAAGCTTCAACTTTGGGTTCCCAGTTCACGTTATTTGGGTATCGAAAAAAAAAGTCGATTAAGTTTTGTCATTTTTGGTAGTGATTTTATTAGCTTATTAGATGCACAATGAGTTGGAGAATCAGATAAACCCCACTTACGGTAGACTAGCTGCAAGAGAAATGTCTTAAATTGCCGTTTGAAGCTTCAACTTTGGGTTCCCAGTTCACGTTATTTGGGTATCGAAAAAAAAAGTCGATTAAGATTTGTCATTTTTGGTAGTGATTTTATTAGCTTATTAGATGCACAATGAGTTGGAGAATCAGATAAACCCCACTTCCGGTAGCCTAGCTGCAAGAGAAATGCCTTAAATTGCCGTTTGAAGCTTCAACTTTGGGTTCCCAGTTCACGTTATTTGGGTATCGAAAAAAAAAGTCGATTAAGATTTGTCATTTTTGGTAGTGATTTTATTAGCCTATTAGATGCACAATGAGTTGGAGAATCAGATAAACCCCACTTCCGGTAGTCTAGCTGCAAGAGAAATGTCTTAAATTGCCGTTTGAAGCTTCAACTTTGGGTTCCCAGTTCACGTTATTTGGGTATCGAAAAAAAAAGTCGATTAAGATTTGTCATTTTTGGTAGTGATTTTATTAGCCTATTAAATGCACAATGAGTTGGAGAATCTGATAAACCCCACTTCCGGTAGCCTAGCTGCAAGAGAAATGCCTTAAATTGCCGTTTGAAGCTTCAACTTTGGGTTCCCAGTTCACGTTATTTGGGTATCGAAAAAAAAAGTCGATTAAGATTTGTCATTTTTGGTAGTGATTTTATTAGCCTATTAGATGCACAATGAGTTGGAGAATCAGATAAACCCCACTTCCGGTAGCCTAGCTGCAAGAGTAATGCCTTAAATTGCCGTTTGAAGCTTCAACTTTGGGTTCCCAGTTCACGTTATTTGGGTATCGAAAACAAAAGTCGATTAAGATTTGTCATTTCTGGTAGTGATTTTATTAGCCTATTAGATGCACAATGAGTTGGAGAATCAGATAAACCCCACTTCCGGTAGTCTAGCTACAAGAGAAATGCCTTAAATTGCCGTGTGACTGGTACACACCTGGCCCAGGGTCGAATCCTTTGGTTACGGCGCCAACTGTGACGTCGCTCCTCCTGGTTCCAAGCGTTCCGCTCCAACCTCTTGGTTAGATGATCACCAGCCTCGCCTTTCCCAACCCGCTTCCAATACCTGGTTTCGTATTATGTTTCTGTCTTTCCTCTTCTTTTTGTTTTATTTTTTTTTTCTTCTTCTCTATTTCTTCAACCAAATATAACAATTTCTATTTCCCTGGATTTCGGTCAGGTAATTTGACCTGATATATTTTGACACCTGTCTTGTCTTAGTTTTACTTATGACCGGGTTTTGTTTTATCTATTCCTCTTTCTCTTTCTTTTTATTATTTTTTTTTCTTCTCTTTGGATCGCCTAAATACAGTTAGAGAATTATTCTCAAAACTCAATTATTCTTCGTTTCTAAATAACTAACAACTGGTTAATAAACCGAATAAAAATTAAATCATATTTCTATGAATATCTCTTTTTAGTCTTTCTAAAAATGCAGGGTGCCACAATCCTCCCCTAACCGATTTGTCATTTACCCGTAAATGACACCTAACCCCAATTACATCATTTAACATGCACCATGCATTTGTCTCATGCAATTCTATTCTACTTTCTTACATGCAAGGGTAATGTTCTTTTCACCTTCTTTTGTTTTACATGCAATGTAATGTTCTTTTCATCTTCTTTTGTTCTACATGCAAGGGTAATGTTCTTTTTCATTTTCTTTTGTTCTACATGCAAGGGTAATGTTCTTTTTCTTTTTTTTTTTTTTTTTTTTTGTTCTACATGCAAAAGTAATATGTGCGTGTGTCTGTGGGTGCAGATGTGTTTACTATGGTTTGTTCTTCTTGGTCAATGTTTTCCTCTCCGCTGTGGGAGGTTTTTCCGCCGCACGTGGTGGTCTCACGCCAGCCTCCTCCGTTGGTCTTTCAGCAATTTCTTCGCCCGTCCTGTCTGAGCGAGGAACACTGCTCGGCATCTCCCTCTCGAGTTGCTGCACGCTCACTAGATTGTCGTTCGCTAATCTCCTCTTACTCTTAACCTTCCATATTAATACACCCCCGATGGCTATAACTAGGAATGTACCCATTACTATTGACCAACTTATCGCGATCTGCTCATCGTCTTCCCAAGCCACACCTTCGTTTCCCAACGCACTTAACTTGTCTCTCAATTGATCCATATCGATCTTTTCTATTGGCTTCATTAATACTGGCATCTTATTTAAGGTAACATTAGAGAATCTCTTCACTATCGGCTCCCATAATTCTGTACAATTGACTAAGCCTCTACCAATCATCTCTATGATTGAATCTTTCTCTTCATATCTTTCTTCTTCCTGGTAATAGGGGGGTAAGGAAATGGATATTCCAACCGCCGAACATCCCATGGGTAGCGTCACCAGGGATAACGGTGGTCTTATTCTTAATGTCCTTGTGGACTCTCCCCCACATACCCTAGACAAGCTGATATGTCTCTGTGTGGCTACTGCCCACACCCCGTCTGAAACACTGATAGCTTGTGGTAATGCCGTGTTTGTTAATACCTCCACTTGGCAGATTCTTTTGATTCCTTCCCTTTTCCCATCAAACAATTCTAGTATGCACATTCTGCGATTACCAGTTTTATAGATAGGGCTTAACGAGGTACAAGTCTCTAGAGCATCATCTCTACACCTTCCAGCTTCTTCAGCTGATAGCAACATGAATTTCGTTCTCCCCGAATTTAAAGCTATGTAGTCTGCTTCCACCTTGTACCTTGCTATCATTCCTAAACCTTGATCTCTTCTGGGGTAGGGGATGGGTAAGTTTATAACCTGGTATATCTCGAATACACTCTCGCTATCTAACAACGGAACAGATATCACAACCAATAGTCGCCTATTTTCTAACAAGGTCACACATCCTAGTGCATTATAATATTTCCACACTTCTTTGGTGGGGTCCACCGGCAGCCTTAAATGGTGGGGTAACTCGGCCTGTATTCCGAGTAGCGCTCCCCTTAGGTGACCCGGGTTTACTATGCTTGGGGAGAGGTGTCCTAATGACAGCATGTCTAATTGCGCCCTCACGTGTTCCAGCAAGGTCGTCAACGACTGACTCGTTTGTCGTACCTTATTCGTAATTATCAGCTGGAAATATTTTTGCATGAATCCGCTCATTTCCTGTAATTCAATCATTACAGTTTCTGTATTATTAATTACCTCTTGTCTCAACCTCGCCAGGTTGTCTATTAACCAATTGATTCTGGCTCTATTTTTGGACACCTCTAACCTTGTCAGATTTAATATTGTCACACTCTCCCTTGCCACCTGGGCAAGCGTCCTCTGGTTTACCTCCACTTCTCCCAGTTTCCTTCTTATGAATTTAACGTCATCTTCAGTCACTGTTCCAAACAGGACACTCAATGCCTTTCCCACAATCGGGACTACGGATCTCCTTTCCCGCGTCTGCAGTGACTCTATTCCCTGCAGGTAGTTTTGCATGTCTTTCCATTGAGCCTCTATCATAGTGGCTTCTGATTCTAGGGAGTGCAATAAACTGAGATACCCTTTTTGCTTGGGATAATCTTGTCCTACTTTCAACCGGGCTGCATCCAGTTGCGTTAGCTCGTTTCCTAACTTATTTAGTAGCGACTCATACTGGTTCAAATCTATCACGAATGTGACCAACCACTTAGACCTGGTTATTATTACTTCGCTCGTTTTTTTTAAAAATGGTGTTTCGGCTGCGCTTCCCAGCTTCCGCCATCGTCACCATCAGCGTGGCTACCACCATCATCGTCATAACCAACCCTTTCATCTTGATCATTCCTGAAAGGTAACGAAATTCTTTTGTTGTTATTCTTCACAACTACTTCGTGTCGCTCAACTCATCACTCAATTATTTTATAACTTCTTACTAAGTTCAGCTCTTCCCTCCTCTAACTAACCTCTAGCGGACAGAATGGTCTGGTCAGGTGTGCGTGGCGCCCACTCCAAAGGTTGTACTTCATGACACCACTGGTGATCAATCAACAATGCCAATGATCTTCTCCCGTCCCTTGTGAGGTGCAGCCCGCGACTCCATCCCCTCCACTCACATCTACCATAGTCAGCCAATAGGATTTTGGATGAGCCTGTGTCGTTATCTGTCGACACTAAATGCTTGTATTCTGCACAGCCCTTTTGTTCTACTGAGATTTGGGGTTCTTCTCCCTCCCTGATCTCATCTTCTGAGGTGATTCCTGTTCAACCTCTAACCTTCTTTCTGTGTCTAACTTCCGTCCAGGAGGTTTTTTTTTTTTTTTTTTTTTTTTTTTGTCCTCTTCTTCATCTCCTGATTCTTCTTTCTGTTTAGAGTCTTCGCCTTGAATGTCCTCAATACCTTTCGACTCTATGTCTAAATTTCTCCTGCTCCTTATCCTTTCCTTGAGCTGGGAAAGGGGTATTCGATCCTCCTCCTCCCACTCGCTGGATCCTTCGTCCTGTTCAGGGTGCCTCTTTTTAGAGCCTTCGACTGCTTGATTGGACCTCCTCGTCTTTTTCTTCCTTTTCTTCGGACATGGGGGTGTGATGGCGATCTCACGGGGTCTTCTCTGTACCGATTCAGTCGACGACTGAACATCGCCAATCCCCGCTGAGGGTTCCAACTCTGTCACTCGGGCTGCTTCGTTTATCTGGCCAAGTCGACCTATCTCCGCATCCTCCTCGGAGTCTTCTTCCGTTTCCATTTCTTCCGGTTCAACCAGAGTTACTTTCCTTTTCCTTGTCTTCTTAGGCCTCGGCTCGCTCATTTCCAGGTTAGCTATTTCAGCCTTCTTCAGATCATTGGCATGAACCCTCCTCGCTCGTCCTGCCACTTGATCCCATATTACATATGATACTGGGCCCGTCTGCTCTACTATCCGGTAGTACGGTTCCCATCTTTGGTCCAGCTTTCCCTCTCTCTGGTGGATTTTATAGTAGACAGGGTCTCCAACCTTCAATTCTACTACCTTTCTTTCAGCATTCACCCTCTCATTTCTTTTCTTCTGGGCCCTCTTTATTCTTCTTCTGGCCTGTACAAATATCTTATGTTGCTGTTCCAGCAATAGTTGATGATGATCTTCTCCCATATACCTTCTTCGGGGCTTCAGTAGGTTATCCACAGGCAGGACCACGTCTCTGCCAAACAACAAAAAGTAAAGAGAAAATCTGGAGGTTTCGTTTATCGTAAACCTCACGGCCGCCAGAGCCTGCGTCAAATACAAGTCCCAATTTCCAGTGTTTTCTCTGACCAGCTTGGCCAATACATCTCCCAAGGTTTTATGAAACCTTTCCACTTTAGCATTTCCCTGGGGGTGATATGGGGATGTTTTTATGTGCTCTACATTCAAACCTGTCAAAACTTCTCTCATGATGCTGTTCACATTCTCCGTGCCATTGTCTGTTACCAATTGCACAGGGGCACCATACCTAGGGAAGATTTCACTTATTATCAACCCGGCCACAGTTCTGGCCTTCTTGTCTGGTACTGCAAATGCTTCAGGCCAATTTGTTAGCCAATCGACAAAACTCACTATATAGTTGTTTCCTTGTGCAGTTTCTCCATATGGTCCTGATACATCCATACTCACCTTCTCGAAGGGAAAGTTTGGTACGTCTGTTTCCTCCAAGGGTGCCATTTCCTGCCTTCTGCTCTGCGACTGGCACACTACACAACTCCGAACATAGTTAGTGACCTCTCCGTACAGTTTGGGCCAATAGTACTTTCTTCCTATGAGATCACATGTCCTATCAATTCCCATGTGACCCAACCTCTCGTGGCACTGCTCCAATATCTCTGGTCTTAAACTTTTGGGCACATACAACTTGGGCTTGACTTCTTCATCCCTGCCTGAGAGATAATACAGCATTTCCTCTATTATGGCATACTTGGTGGTCTCTCCTGCCTTCACCTTCTCTCTCAGAGCAGCTATTTCACTGTCTGCTTGCTCCTTCTCAATTCCTTCTGTCCAGTAGGGATCGGTTATTATCTGGGCGTCCCCTTCTTCGTCCGATTCTAACATGGGGCGATCTTTTAGCTTATTAGAGTTAATTACTCCTATTCTATAGGCTTTATCATCTACTCCCTGTTCTACCTTTACAGATCTTTCTTCCAGTTGTTTCGGTATTCTTGAGAGTAAATCTGCGCACGTGTTTTCCTTTCCTGCCAAATACTCTATCTTACAGTGGTAGCCACTTAACTTAAGTGCCCACTGTTGAATTTTCTTATTATTTGTCCACTCTGCCTGCAATAGGTACTGCAAAGGTTTGTGGTCTGTTTTTATAGTAAAGACCGCACCATTTAAATAGTAGTCCAGTTTTTGGAGAGCATACATGATGGCATATGCTTCTCTTTCTATTACTGGCCACCTCTGTTGTGTCTCTGAGAGCTTATGGGAGAGGAAGTATATCGGTACTTCCTCTGGTATGCCAGGCACTGGTCCTTCCTTATCAGGACACGGCTGGGTAAGTACTGCCCCTACACACTGCTCACTGGCATCCGTGTATAATATCATGGGCTTGCTGAGGTCTGGGTACGTCAGCAGTGGGACGGTTGTCAACTGTCCCTTTAGCGAATCAAATGCTCGTTGACAGTCCTCTGTCCACTTGAACCTAGCGTATTTCTTCGTCAGGGCTATTAGTGGTATGGCAATTCTTGAAAATGCCGGGACGAAGCGTTGGTAGTAGCCTATAGCTCCTATAAAACCTCTTACCTGTCTCACTGTCTTAGGCTCTGGCATTTCCCTTATGACCTTTACCTTATCCATGTCGGGTTTAATACCGTCTCCGTTTATGACGAAGCCTAAATACCTAGTTTCTTCCTTCAGAAACTGACACTTTGACAATTTTAATTTTAATCCGTGTTTCCTCAACCTTCCCAACACCTGTCCTAAATGAAAAAAATGTTGTTCCACTGTCTCCGAAAATATCAAGATATCGTCCAAATACGCCATGGCAAAGCTCTCGTATCCTCCTAACACTATTGACATTAGCTGTTGGAAGACTCCCGGGGCATTAGCTAGACCGAATGGCATCACCCTGAACTGAAACAGTCCCAGGTGACACGCAAATGCGGCCTTCTCCTTGTCAGCCTCATCCAGGGCTACTTGCCAATACCCGGACCTCAAGTCCAACGTAGAGAAGTACTTTGCCTTCCCTAATAATGCCAAAATGTCGTCTATCAATGGCAATGGCACCGCCAACGGCTTCGATATAGAATTTAGCTTCCTAAAATCTACACAGAAACGATGCCCGCCATCTTTCTTACCTACTATTACTATTGGGAAGCTCCAAGGGGAGATCGATCTTTCGATCATCCCAGCTTCCAACATTTCCTCTACTGCCTCTTCTACAAGTGGTCTTTTATGTATAGGTGTCCGGTAGGGTTTCAATTTCACAGGGGGGTGGTCTCCGGTGTCGATTTTCATTTCGACTGTGTGGGTCTGACCTAGCTCCTTGTCTGACTGGGCCACCACATCCCGACTGTTCCTTAACAGACCCCCCACTCTGGTTCTAAATTGATCCGGTGCTAATATATCCTCATCTAAGATTCCCTCTGTTTGCTCTACTAGCTTCCTTCGTTCCTCCTCGAATCTCACCCGACTCAGAGTTCGTAGGGGAAGTGCTCTCCCTATCTTCTCCCCTCTCCTAACCTTTATAGTCTTTTGGGCCTGGTTCACCATCATTATGGGCACCAACTCGGCTGCCTCCACTACCGTTTCGCACAGGGTTACCTCGTTATCTTCTATGCCCTTTCCTTCTACAGGGACCAACTGCAGGGGTCCTCTCCATACCCTTTTTCCTGACATTAACCTACCCTTTCCCGACACTGCGGTTCTAGGAGGTAACTTTACATCTTCCTCCACCACTATGGTTATCTCTTCCTCTGGTGGGCATCCCAATGGCGTTCTCTCGCCGTTCACCACCAACACAGTAGGATTAAACTCAATCTGGGCCCTCTGGCTCCGGAGCCAATCTTCTCCCAAGATTGCCTCCGTACACAGGTCGGGGGTTACGTAAAAATTTTGGGTGCTTTTTACTTTCCCAATCCTCACCGGGAGCCTCACCATCCCTTTTATCTTCAGGGGGGGGGGCTCCATCTGCTTGCGTGATCTCTATGTCCGCTTCCCGTAACCTTCTCTTCCGTTTCACCCGCCTGTATGTTTCCTCTCTCATCAATGACACAGATGCTCCTGTGTCCACCAGAGCCCTCATCTCCCTACCCCCTATCTCTGCTCTAGAGGATAGTTCTTTCTCTAGCGTTAGCGAAGAGAACACTTGAGCTTTCTTCTTCCTGGGTCTCCACCCTTGGGTCAACCCAGCCATGGGTGCCGGTAGTAATAAATCACCTTCATTTTTCTCATGAGGTGGAGTTCTGCGCCCCCTGCACCTGGACGACCCCGGCCGGACCTCTCCCGGTCTCCCGCGTTCGTTTCTAAGGATACAGTTTCTCTTCAGGTGTCCTGGCCTCCTGCAAAACCAGCACCTTCTTGTTGGACAGCTTGCCGCAAAGTGGCCCGCCCGCCCGACCACATGTCCAACATTTTGCTCTTTTCCTTTTCAATTGGGTTGGCCTTGTGTCTATTCCCGGGGGAACCCGTCCTCTATTCAAGCGGTTCGCCCGTCCACTGGTCCAAGTTTTTATTTCTCTTCTTTTTAACTGGGCCACCCTCCCTCTTAATTCCGGGGTGGCCCGCTGGCTTTTCCCTGGGCCGGTCTCTTGGGCTCAGCCTTCTTTGTTAATATCGGTGGGGCACCCTTCCTCAGCCCGCACCACTTGGCCAGGTGTCCTTTCTTACCACACCTGGTGCATCTGTCCTGATCGAAGTCTGGGGGTAACCCCCACTTCGTCGGACATTCCGCCGCCCTGTGGTCCTCGTGCCCACAGGTCCAGCAGACCAGCCCGTATCGACCCGGCGTGGGCTTATAAAAGCCATGCCTGGTCGACCATGCTTTTCTATTGGGGTCCTCCTCCCATAATTCTGCCCGATCCACCTCATCCTTAACCCTCTGATTCCACGCGGGGGGTCTTCCGCCTACCCCCCTCTTTCCAGCCTCCTGACTTGGCATCTGCTTCTTCCCACACCTCTTCACTTTATCCCACACGCCCTGGCTCTCCCTGGCCAGCTCCACCGCTGCCGACAGTCTGAGCGGTCCTTCCTTCAGTACGTCGTGACGAACACGCTCGTCGCTCAGCGCCTCTATATACAGGTCCACCAGTTGGGCCTGCATAACTGCATTATCCCTGACCACTTCGGGGAATGCCAACGATGATAGCTTCCCCGCTCGGGTCCCTAATTCTCCCGGGGTTTCATCCCGTAGATGTGTCAGTCCCAAAAGGGCCCTCATGGCCTCTATGGCCGTACCTTCGTCGGCGAACTCTTTGGTTAGCAGTCTTTTTATCTCTTCCCAAGACAAGCAGGGTTGATTTTCCAAGAGCCCCCTCACGAACTCAGACGCTTTTCCCTTTGTGGCATCGTATGCCAAATACAGGGTTTCTTGGTCCGAAAGCTCGTAGATGATTCGGCTCTTCTCAAGGATTGCCAGCCAGTTTTTAAACTCCTTCCCGCTGCCATCAAATACTGGGACCCTCGGTCCACCTAACAGCTTCCTTAAATCCACTGACAAACCCCGTCTTACTTCCTCTTCACCCCCCACTGCTCTATCCGAATCACAGTCCGACATGTCTACAGAGAAAGACAATCTATGCAGCAACAATCGAGGTTGGGAAATAAAATAAGGTGTCCTACATTGCAGACGATTCTGTTCTTGTTCCTTTCGGTCCCGGTCGTTTTGAGTTCTATTTGAATTTTCAGCAACGGCGGTCGATCGATGTGACGTGACGCGGCTGTCTCAGGGTCGATCCTGGTCACTGGCACCAATTGTGACGGGTACACACCTGGCCCAGGGTCGAATCCTTTGGTTACGGCGCCAACTGTGACGTCGCTCCTCCTGGTCGCTCCTCCTGGTTCCAAGCGTGCCGCTCCAACCTCTTGGTTAGATGATCACCAGCCTCGCCTTTCCCAACCCGCTTCCAATGCCTGGTTTCGTATTATATTTCTGTCTTTCTTCTTCTTTTTGTTTTATTTTTTTTTTCTTCTTCTCTATTTCTTCAACCAAATATAACAATTTCTGTTTCCCTGGATTTCGGTCAGGTAATTTGACCTGATATATTTTGACACCTGTCTTGTCTTAGTTTTACTTATGACCGGGTTTTGTTTTATCTATTCCTCTTTCTCTTTCTTTTTATAATTTTTTTTTTTTTTCTTCTCTTTGGATCGCCTAAATACAGTTAGAGAATTATTCTCAAAACTCAATTATTCTTCGTTTCTAAATAACTAACAACTGGTTAATAAACCGAATAAAAATTAAATCATATTTCTATGAATATCTCTTTTTAGTCTTTCTAAAAATGCAGGGTGCCACAGCCGTTTGAAGCTTCAACTTTGGGTTCCCAGTTCACGTTATTTGGGTATCGTAAAAAAAAGTCGATTAAGATTTGTCATTTTTGGTAGTGATTTTATTAGCCTATTAGATGCACAATGAGTTGGAGAATCAGATAAACCCCACTTCCGGTAGTCTAGCTGCAAGAGAAATGCCTTAAATTGCCGTTTGAAGCTTCAACTTTGGGTTCCCAGTTCACGTTATTGGGTATCGAAAAAAAAAGTCGATTAAGATTTGTCATTTTTGGTAGTGATTTTATTAGCCTATTAGATGCACAATGAGTTGGAGAATCTGATAAACCCCACTTCCGGTAGTCTAGCTGCAAGAGAAATGCCTTAAATTGCCGTTTGATGCTTCAACTTTGGGTTCCCAGTTCACGTTATTTGGGTATCGAAAAAAAAAGTCGATTAAGATTTGTCATTTTTGGTAGTGATTTTATTAGCCTATTAGATGCACAATGAGTTGGAGAATCAGATAAACCCCACTTCCGGTAGTCTAGCTGCAAGAGAAATGCCTTAAATTGCCGTTTGAAGCTTCAACTTTGGGTTCCCAGTTCACGTTATTTGGGTATCGTAAAAAAAAGTCGATTAAGATTTGTCATTTTTGGTAGTGATTTTATTAGCCTATTAGATGCACAATGAGTTGGAGAATCAGATAAACCCCACTTCCGGTAGTCTAGCTGCAAGAGAAATGCCTTATATTGCCGTTTGAAGCTTCAACTTTGGTTTCCCAGTTCACGTTATTTGGGTATCGAAAAAAAAAGTCGATTAAGATTTGTCATTTTTGGTAGTGATTTTATTAGCCTATTAGATGCACAATGAGTTGGAGAATCAGATAAACCCCACTTCCGGTATTCTAGCTGCAAGAGAAATGCCTTAAATTGCCGTTTGAAGCTTCAACTTTGGGTTCCCAGTTCACGTTATTTGGGTATCGAAAAAAAAAGTCGATTAAGTTTTGTCATTTTTGGTAGTGATTTTATTAGCCTATTAGATGCACAATGAGTTGGAGAATCAGATAAACCCCACTTCCGGTAGCCTAGCTGCAAGAGAAATGCCTTAAATTGCCGTTTGAAGCTTCAACTTTGGGTTCCCAGTTCACGTTATTTGGGTATCGTAAAAAAAAGTCGATTAAGATTTGTCATTTTTGGTAGTGATTTTATTAGCCTATTAGATGCACAATGAGTTGGAGAATCTGATAAACCCCACTTCCGGTAGTCTAGCTGCAAGTGAAATGTCTTATATTGCCGTTTGAAGCTTCAGCTTTGGGTTCCCAGTTCACGTTATTTGGGTATCGAAAAAAAAAGTCGATTAAGATTTGTCATTTTTGGTAGTGATATTATTAGCCTATTAGATGCACAATGAGTTGGAGAATCTGATAAACCCCACTTCCGGTAGCCTAGCTGCAAGAGAAATGCCTTAAATTGCCGTTTGAAGCTTCAACTTTGGGTTCCCAGTTCACGTTATTTGGTCTATCGTAAAAAAAAGTCGATTAAGATTTGTCATTTTTGGTAGCGATTTTATTAGCCTATGAGATGCACAATGAGTTGGAGAATCAGATAAACCCCACTTCCGGTAGTCTAGCTGCAATGAGAAATGCCTTAAATTGCCGTTTGAAGCTTCAACATTGGGTTCCCAGGTCACGTTATTTTGGGTATCGTAAAAAAAAGTCGATTAAGATTTGTCATTTTTGGTAGTGATTTTATTAGCCTATTAGATGCACAATGAGTTGGAGAATCAGATAAACCCCACTTCCGGTAGTCTAGCTGCAAGAGAAATGCCTTATATTGCCGTTTGAAGGTTCAACTTTGGTTTCCCAGTTCACGTTATTTGGGTAACGAAAAAAAAAGTCGATTAAGATTTGTCATTTTTGGTAGTGATTTTATTAGCCTATTAGATGCACAATGAGTTGGAGAATCAGATAAACCCCACTTCCGGTATTCTAGCTGCAAGAGAAATGCCTTAAATTGCCGTTTGAAGCTTCAACTTTGGGTTCCCAGTTCACGTTATTTGGGTATCGAAAAAAAAAGTCGATTAAGTTTTGTCATTTTTGGTAGTGATTTTATTAGCCTATTAGATGCACAATGAGTTGGAGAATCAGATAAATCCCACTTCCGGTAGCCTAGCTGCAAGAGAAATGCCTTAAATTGCCGTTTGAAGCTTCAACTTTTGGTTCCCAGTTCACGTTATTTGGGTATCGTAAAAAAAAGTCGATTAAGATTTGTCATTTTTGGTAGTGATTTTATTAGCCTATTAGATGCACAATGAGTTGGAGAATCTGATAAACCCCACTTCCGGTAGTCTAGCTGCAAGTGAAATGTCTTATATTGCCGTTTGAAGCTTCAACTTTGGGTTCCCAGTTCACGTTATTTGGGTATCGAAAAAAAAAGTCGATTAAGATTTGTCATTTTTGGTAGTGATATTATTAGCCTATTAGATGCACAATGAGTTGGAGAATCTGATAAACCCCACTTCCGGTAGTCTAGCTGCAAGAGAAATGCCTTAAATTGCCGTTTGAAGCTTCAACTTTGGGTTCCCAGTTCACGTTATTTGGGTGTCGTAAAAAAAAGTCGATTAAGATTTGTCATTTTTGGTAGTGATTTTATTAGCCTATTAGATGCACAATGAGTTGGAGAATCTGATAAACCCCACTTCCGGTAGTCTAGCTGCAAGTGAAATGTCTTATATTGCCGTTTGAAGCTTCAACTTTGGGTTCCCAGTTCACGTTATTTGGGTATCGAAAAAAAAAGTCGATTAAGATTTGTCATTTTTGGTAGTGATATTATTAGCCTATTAGATGCACAATGAGTTGGAGAATCTGATAAACCCCACTTCCGGTAGTCTAGCTGCAAGAGAAATGCCTTAAATTGCCGTTTGAAGATTCAACTTTGGGTTCCCAGTTCACGTTATTTGGGTATCGAAAAAAAAAGTCGATTAAGATTTGTCATTTTTGGTAGTGATATTATTAGCCTATTAGATGCACAATGAGTTGGAGAATCTGATAAACCCCACTTCCGGTAGCCTAGCTGCAAGAGAAATGCCTTAAATTGCCGTTTGAAGCTTCAACTTTGGGATCCCAGTTCACGTTATTTGGGTATCGTAAAAAAAAGTCGATTAAGATTTGTCATTTTTGGTAGCGATTTTATTAGCCTATTAGATGCACAATGAGTTGGAGAATCTGATAAACCCCACTTGCGGTAGCCTAGGTGCAAGAGAAATGCCTTAAATTGCCGTTTGAAGCTTCAACTTTGGGTTCCCAGTTCACGTTATTTGGGTATCGTAAAAAAAAGTCGATTAAGATTTGTCATTTTTGGTAGTGATTTTATTAGCCTATTAGATGCACAATGAGTTGGAGAATCTGATAAACCCCACTTCCGGTAGCCTAGCTGCAAGAGAAATGCCTTAAATTGCCGTTTGAAGCTTCAACTTCGGGTTCCCAGTTCACGTTATTTGGGTATCGTAAAAAAAAGTCGATTAAGATTTGTCATTTTTGGTAGTGATTTTATTAGCCTATTAGATGCACAATGAGTTGGAGAATCTGATAAACCCCACTTCCGGTAGCCTAGCTGCAAGAGAAATGCCTTAAATTGCCGTTTGAAGCTTCAACTTTGGGTTCCCAGTTCACGTTATTTGGGTATCGTAAAAAAAAGTCGATTAAGATTTGTCATTTTTGGTAGTGATTTTATTAGCCTATTCGATGCACAATGAGTTGGAGAATCTGATAAACCCCACTTCCGGTAGTCTAGCTGCAAGAGAAATGCCTTAAATTGCCGTTTGAAGCTTCAACTTTGGGTTCCCAGTTCACGTTATTTGGGTATCGAAAAAAAAAGTCGATTAAGATATGTCATTTTTGGTAGTGATTTTATTAGCCTATTAGATGCACAATGAGTTGGAGAATCAGATAAACAGCACTTCCGGTAGCCTAGCTGCAAGAGAAATGCCTTAAATTGCCGTTTGAAGCTTCAACTTTGGGTTCCCAGTTCACGTTATTTGGGTATCGAAAAAAAAAGTCGATTAAGATTTGTCATTTTTGGTAGTGATTTTATTAGCCTATTCGATGCACAATGAGTTGGAGAATCTGCTAAACCCCACTTCCGGTAGCCTAGCTGCAAGAGAAATGCCTTAAATTGCCGTTTGAAGCTTCAACTTTGGGTTCCCAGTTCACGTTATTTGGGTATCGTAAAAAAAAGTCGATTAAGATTTGTCATTTTTGGTAGTGATTTTATTAGCCTATTAGATGCACAATGAGTTGGAGAATCTGATAAACCCCACTTCCGGTAGTCTAGCTGCAAGTGAAATGTCTTATATTGCCGTTTGAAGCTTCAACTTTGGGTTCCCAGTTCACGTTATTTGGGTATCGAAAAAAAAAGTCGATTAAGATTTGTCATTTTTGGTAGTGATATTATTAGCCTATTAGATGCACAATGAGTTGGAGAATCTGCTAAACCCCACTTCCGGTAGTCTAGCTGCAAGAGAAATGACTTAAATTGCCGTTTGAAGCTTCAACTTTGGGTTCCCAGTTCACGTTATTTGGGTATCGTAAAAAAAAGTCGATTAAGATTTGTCATTTTTGGTAGTGATTTTATTAGCCTATTAGATGCACAATGAGTTGGAGAATCTGATAAACCCCACTTCCGGTAGCCTAGCTGCAAGAGAAATGCCTTAAATTGCCGTTTGAAGCTTCAACTTTGGGTTCCCAGTTCACGTTATTTGGGTATCGTAAAAAAAAGTCGATTAAGATTTGTCATTTTTGGTAGTGATTTTATTAGCCTATTCGATGCACAATGAGTTGGAGAATCTGATAAACCCCACTTCCGGTAGCCTAGCTGCAAGAGAAATGCCTTAAATTGTCGTTTGAAGCTTCAACTTTGGGTTCCCAGTTCACGTTATTTGGGTATCGTAAAAAAAATCGATTAAGATTTGTCATTTTTGGTAGTGATTTTATTAGCCTATTCGATGCACAATGAGTTGGAGAATCTGATAAACCCCACTTCCGGTAGCCTAACTGCAAGAGAAATGCCTTAAATTGCCGTTTGAAGCTTCAACTTTGGGTTCCCAGTTCACGTTATTTGGGTATCGAAAAAAAAGTCGACTAAGATTAGTCATTTTTGGTAGTGATTTATGCTAGCCTATTCGATGCACAATGAGTTGGAGAATCTGATAAACCCCACTTCCGGTAGCCTAGCTGCAAGAGAAATGCCTTAAATTGCCGTTTGAAGCTTCAACTTTGGGTTCCCAGTTCACGTTATTTGGCTATCGTAAAAAAAAGTCGATTAAGATTTGTCATTTTTGGTGGTGATTTTATTAGCCTATTAGATGCACAATGAGTTGGAGAATCTGATAAACCCCACTTCCGGTAGCCTAGCTGCAAGAGAAATGCTTTAATTTGCCGTTTGAAGCTTCAACTTTGGGTTCCCAGTTCACGTTATTTGGGTATCGTAAAAAAAAGTCGATTAAGATTTGTCATTTTTGGTAGTGATTTTATTAGCCTATTCGATGCACAATGAGTTGGAGAATCTGATAAACCCCACTTCCGGTAGCCTAGCTGCAAGAGAAATGCCTTAAATTGCCGTTTGAAGCTGCAACTTTGGGTTCCCAGTTCACGTTATTTGGGTATCGAAAAAAAAAGTCGATTAAGATTTGTCATTTTTGGTAGTGATTTTATTAGCCTATTCGATGCACAATGAGTTGGAGAATCAGATCAACCCCACTTCCGGTAGTCTAGCTGCAAGAGAAATGCCTTAAATTGCCGTTTGAAGCTTCAACTTTGGGTTCCCAGTTCACGTTATTTGGGTATCGAAAAAAAAAGTCGATTAAGATTTGTCATTTTTGGTAGTGATTTTATTAGCCTATTAGATGCACAATGAGTTGGAGAATCTGATAAACCCCACTTCCGGTAGCCTAGCTGCAAGAGAAATGCCTTAAATTGCCGTTTGAAGCTTCAACTTTGGGTTCCCAGTTCACGTTATTTGGGTATCGTAAAAAAAAGTCGATTAAGATTTGTCATTTTTGGTAGTGATTTTATTAGCCTATTAGATGCACAATGAGTTGGAGAATCTGATAAACCCCACTTCCGGTAGCCTAGCTGCAAGAGAAATGCCTTAAATTGCCGTTTGAAGCTTCAACTTTGGGTTCCCAGTTCACGTTATTTGGGTATCGTAAAAAAAAGTCGATTAAGATTTGTCATTTTTGGTAGTGATTTTATTAGCCTATTCGATGCACAATGAGTTGGAGAATCTGATAAACCCCACTTCCGGTAGCCTAGCTGCAAGAGAAATGCCTTAAATTGTCGTTTGAAGCTTCAACTTTGGGTTCCCAGTTCACGTTATTTGGGTATCGTAAAAAAAATCGATTAAGATTTGTCATTTTTGGTAGTGATTTTATTAGCCTATTCGATGCACAATGAGTTGGAGAATCTGATAAACCCCACTTCCGGTAGCCTAACTGCAAGAGAAATGCCTTAAATTGCCGTTTGAAGCTTCAACTTTGGGTTCCCAGTTCACGTTATTTGGGTATCGAAAAAAAAGTCGACTAAGATTAGTCATTTTTGGTAGTGATTTATGCTAGCCTATTCGATGCACAATGAGTTGGAGAATCTGATAAACCCCACTTCCGGTAGCCTAGCTGCAAGAGAAATGCCTTAAATTGCCGTTTGAAGCTTCAACTTTGGGTTCCCAGTTCACGTTATTTGGCTATCGTAAAAAAAAGTCGATTAAGATTTGTCATTTTTGGTGGTGATTTTATTAGCCTATTAGATGCACAATGAGTTGGAGAATCTGATAAACCCCACTTCCGGTAGCCTAGCTGCAAGAGAAATGCTTTAATTTGCCGTTTGAAGCTTCAACTTTGGGTTCCCAGTTCACGTTATTTGGGTATCGTAAAAAAAAGTCGATTAAGATTTGTCATTTTTGGTAGTGATTTTATTAGCCTATTCGATGCACAATGAGTTGGAGAATCTGATAAACCCCACTTCCGGTAGCCTAGCTGCAAGAGAAATGCCTTAAATTGCCGTTTGAAGCTGCAACTTTGGGTTCCCAGTTCACGTTATTTGGGTATCGAAAAAAAAAGTCGATTAAGATTTGTCATTTTTGGTAGTGATTTTATTAGCCTATTCGATGCACAATGAGTTGGAGAATCAGATCAACCCCACTTCCGGTAGTCTAGCTGCAAGAGAAATGCCTTAAATTGCCGTTTGAAGCTTCAACTTTGGGTTCCCAGTTCACGTTATTTGGGTATCGAAAAAAAAAGTCGATTAAGATTTGTCATTTTTGGTAGTGATTTTATTAGCCTATTAGATGCACAATGAGTTGGAGAATCTGATAAACCCCACTTCCGGTAGCCTAGCTGCAAGAGAAATGCCTTAAATTGCCGTTTGAAGCTTCAACTTTGGGTTCCCAGTTCACGTTATTTGGGTATCGTAAAAAAAAGTCGATTAAGATTTGTCATTTTTGGTAGTGATTTTATTAGCCTATTCGATGCACAATGAGTTGGAGAATCTGATAAACCCCACTTCCAGTAGCCTAGCTGCAAGAGAAATGCCTTAAATTGCCGTTTGAAGCTTCAACTTTGGGTTCCCAGTTCACGTTATTTGGGTATCGAAAAAAAAAGTCGATTAAGATTTGTCATTTTGAGTAGTGATTTTATTAGCCTATTCGATGCACAATGAGTTGGAGAATCTGATAAACCCCACTTCCGGTAGCCTAGCTGCAAGAGACATGCCTTAAATTGCCGTTTGAATCTTCAACTTTGGGTTCCCAGTTCACGTTATTTGGGTATCGAAAAAAAAAGTCGATTAAGATTTGTCATTTTTGGTAGTGATTTTATTAGCCTATTCGATGCACAATGAGTTGGAGAATCTGATAAACCCCACTTCCGGTAGCCTAGCTGCAAGAGAAATGCCTTAAATTGCCGTTTGAAGCTTCAACTTTGGGTTCCCAGTTCACGTTATTTGGGTATCGAAAAAAAAAGTCGATTAAGATTTGTCATTTTTGGTAGTGATTTTATTAGCCTATTCGATGCACAATGAGTTGGAGAATCTGATAAACCCCACTTCCGGTAGCCTAGCTGCAAGAGAAATGCCTTAAATTGCCGTTTCAAGCTTCAACTTTGGGTTCCCAGTTCACGTTATTTGGGTATCGTAAAAAAAAGTCGATTAAGATTTGTCATTTTTGGTAGTGATTTTATTAGCCTATTCGATGCACAATGAGTTGGAGAATCTGATAAACCCCACTTCCGGTAGCCTAGCTGCAAGAGAAATGCCTTAAATTGCCGTTTGAAGCTTCAACTTTGGGTTCCCAGTTCACGTTATTTGGGTATCGTAAAAAAAGTCGATTAAGATTTGTCATTTTTGGTAGTGATTTTATTAGCCTATTCGATGCACAATGAGTTGGAGAATCTGATAAACCCCACTTCCGGTAGCCTAGCTGCAAGAGACATGCCTTAAATTGCCGTTTGAAGCTTCAACTTTGGGTTCCCAGTTCACGTTATTTGGGTATCGAAAAAAAAAGTCGATTAAGATTTGTCATTTTTGGTAGTGATTTTATTAGCCTATTCGATGCACAATGAGTTGGAGAATCTGATAAACCCCACTTCCGGTAGCCTAGCTGCAAGAGAAATGCCTTAAATTGCCGTTTGAAGCTTCAACTTTGGGTTCCCAGTTCACGTTATTTGGGTATCGTAAAAAAAAGTCGATTAAGATTTGTCATTTTTGGTAGTGATTTTATTAGCCTATTCGATGCACAATGAGTTGGAGAATCTGATAAACCCCACTTCCGGTAGCCTAGCTGCAAGAGAAATGCCTTAAATTGCGGTTTGAAGCTTCAACTTTGGGTTCCCAGTTCACGTTATTTGGGTATCGAAAAAAAAAGTCGATTAAGATTTGTCATTATTTTTGTTAGTGATTTTATTAGCCTATTAAATGCACAATGAGTTGGAGAATCTGATAAACCCCACTTCCGGTAGCCTAGCTGCAAGAGAAATGCCTTAAATTGCGGTTTGAAGCTTCAACTTTGGGTTCCCAGTTCACGTTATTTGGGTATCGAAAAAAAAAGTCGATTAAGATTTGTCATTATTTTTGTTAGTGATTTTATTAGCCTATTAGATGCACAATGAGTTGGAGAATCTGATAAACCCCACTTCCGGTAGCCTAGCTGCAAGAGAAATGCCTTAAATTGCCGTTTGAAGCTTCAACTTTGGGTTCCCAGTTCACGTTATTTGGGTATCGTAAAAAAAAGTCGATTAAGATTTGTCATTTTTGTTAGTGATTTTATTAGCCTATTCGATGCACAATGAGTTGGAGAATCTGATAAACCCCACTTCCGGTAGCCTAGCTGCAAGAGAAATGCCTGAAATTGCCGTTTGAAGCTTCAACTTTGGGTTCCCAGTTCACGTTATTTGGGTATCGTAAAAAAAAGTCGATTAAGATTTGTCATTTTTGGTACTGATTTTATTAGCCTATTCGATGCACAATGAGTTGGAGAATCTGATAAACCCCACTTCCGGTAGCCTAGCTGCAAGAGAAATGCCTTAAATTGCCGTTTGAAGCTTCAACTTTGGGTTCCCAGTTCACGTTATTTGGGTATCGAAAAAAAAAGTCGATTAAGATTTGTCATTTTTGGTAATGATTTTATTAGCCTATTAGATGCACAATGAGTTGGAGAATCTGATAAACCCCACTTCCGGTAGCCTAGCTGCAAGAGAAATGCCTTAAATTGCCGTTTGAAGCTTCAACTTTGGGTTCCCAGTTCACGTTATTTGGGTATCGAAAAAAAAAGTCGATTAAGATTTGTCATTATTTTTGTTAGTGATTTTATTAGCCTATTAGATGCACAATGAGTTGGAGAATCTGATAACCCCCACTTCCGGTAGCCTAGCTGCAAGAGAAATGCCTTAAATTGCCGTTTGAAGCTTCAACTTTGGGTTCCCAGTTCACGTTATTTGGGTATCGTAAAAAAAAGTCGATTAAGATTTGTCATTTTTGTTAGTGATTTTATTAGCCTATTAAATGCACAATGAGTTGGAGAATCTGATAAACCCCACTTCCGGTAGCCTAGCTGCAAGAGAAATGCCTTAAATTGCCGTTTGAAGCTTCAACTTTGGGTTCCCAGTTCACGTTATTTGGCTATCGTAAAAAAAAGTCGATTAAGATTTGTCATTTTTGGTAGTGATTTTATTAGCCTATTCGATGCACAATGAGTTGGAGAATCTGATAAACCCCACTTCCGGTAGCCTAGCTGCAAGAGAAATGCCTTAAATTGCCGTTTGAAGCTTCAACTTTGGGTTCCCAGTTCACGTTATTTGGGTATCGAAAAAAAAAGTCGATTAAGATTTGTCATTATTTTTGTTAGTGATTTTATTAGCCTATTAAATGCACAATGAGTTGGAGAATCTGATAAACCCCACTTCCGGTAGCCTAGCTGCAAGAGAAATGCCTTAAATTGCGGTTTGAAGCTTCAACTTTGGGTTCCCAGTTCACGTTATTTGGGTATCGAAAAAAAAAGTCGATTAAGATTTGTCATTATTTTTGTTAGTGATTTTATTAGCCTATTAGATGCACAATGAGTTGGAGAATCTGATAAACCCCACTTCCGGTAGCCTAGCTGCAAGAGAAATGCCTTAAATTGCCGTTTGAAGCTTCAACTTTGGGTTCCCAGTTCACGTTATTTGGGTATCGTAAAAAAAAGTCGATTAAGATTTGTCATTTTTGTTAGTGATTTTATTAGCCTATTCGATGCACAATGAGTTGGAGAATCTGATAAACCCCACTTCCGGTAGCCTAGCTGCAAGAGAAATGCCTGAAATTGCCGTTTGAAGCTTCAACTTTGGGTTCCCAGTTCACGTTATTTGGGTATCGTAAAAAAAAGTCGATTAAGATTTGTCATTTTTGGTACTGATTTTATTAGCCTATTCGATGCACAATGAGTTGGAGAATCTGATAAACCCCACTTCCGGTAGCCTAGCTGCAAGAGAAATGCCTTAAATTGCCGTTTGAAGCTTCAACTTTGGGTTCCCAGTTCACGTTATTTGGGTATCGAAAAAAAAAGTCGATTAAGATTTGTCATTTTTGGTAATGATTTTATTAGCCTATTAGATGCACAATGAGTTGGAGAATCTGATAAACCCCACTTCCGGTAGCCTAGCTGCAAGAGAAATGCCTTAAATTGCCGTTTGAAGCTTCAACTTTGGGTTCCCAGTTCACGTTATTCGGGTATCGAAAAAAAAAGTCGATTAAGATTTGTCATTTTTGGTAGTGATTTTATTAGCCTATTCGATGCACAATGAGTTGGAGAATCTGATAAACCCCACTTCCGGTAGCCTAGCTGCAAGAGAAATGCCTTAAATTGCCGTTTGAAGCTGCAACTTTGGGTTCCCAGTTCACGTTATTTGGGTATCGAAAAAAAAAGTCGATTAAGATTTGTCATTTTTGGTAGTGATTTTATTAGCCTATTCGATGCACAGTGAGTTGGAGAATCAGATCAACCCTACTTCCGGTAGTCTAGCTGCAAGAGAAATGCCTTAAATTGCCGTTTGAAGCTTCAACTTTGGGTTCCCAGTTCACGTTATTTGGGTATCGAAAAAAAAAGTCGATTAAGATTTGTCATTTTGAGTAGTGATTTTATTAGCCTATTAAATGCACAATGAGTTGGAGAATCTGATAAACCCCACTTCCGGTAGCCTAGCTGCAAGAGAAATGCCTTAAATTGCCGTTTGAAGCTTCAACTTTGGGTTCCCAGTTCACGTTATTTGGGTATCGTAAAAAAAAGTCGATTAAGATTTGTCATTTTTGGTAGTGATTTTATTAGCCTATTCGATGCACAATGAGTTGGAGAATCTGATAAACCCCACTTCCGGTAGCCTAGCTGCAAGAGAAATGCCTTAAATTGCGGTTTGAAGCTTCAACTTTGGGTTCCCAGTTCACGTTATTTGGGTATCGAAAAAAAAAGTCGATTAAGATTTGTCATTATTTTTGTTAGTGATTTTATTACCCTATTAAATGCACAATGAGTTGGAGAATCTGATAAACCCCACTTCCGGTAGCCTAGCTGCAAGAGAAATGCCTTAAATTGCGGTTTGAAGCTTCAACTTTGGGTTCCCAGTTCACGTTATTTGGGTATCGAAAAAAAAAGTCGATTAAGATTTGTCATTATTTTTGTTAGTGATTTTATTAGCCTATTAGATGCACAATGAGTTGGAGAATCTGATAAACCCCACTTCCGGTAGCCTAGCTGCAAGAGAAATGCCTTAAATTGCCGTTTGAAGCTTCAACTTTGGGTTCCCAGTTCACGTTATTTGGGTATCGAAAAAAAAAGTCGATTAAGATTTGTCATTTTTGGTAATGATTTTATTAGCCTATTAGATGCACAATGAGTTGGAGAATCTGATAAACCCCACTTCCGGTAGCCTAGCTGCAAGAGAAATGCCTTAAATTGCCGTTTGAAGCTTCAACTTTGGGTTCCCAGTTCACGTTATTTGGGTATCGAAAAAAAAAGTCGATTAAGATTTGTCATTATTTTTGTTAGTGATTTTATTAGCCTATTAGATGCACAATGAGTTGGAGAATCTGATAACCCCCACTTCCGGTAGCCTAGCTGCAAGAGAAATGCCTTAAATTGCCGTTTGAAGCTTCAACTTTGGGTTCCCAGTTCACGTTATTTGGGTATCGTAAAAAAAAGTCGATTAAGATTTGTCATTTTTGTTAGTGATTTTATTAGCCTATTAAATGCACAATGAGTTGGAGAATCTGATAAACCCCACTTCCGGTAGCCTAGCTGCAAGAGAAATGCCTTAAATTGCCGTTTGAAGCTTCAACTTTGGGTTTCCAGTTCACGTTATTTGGCTATCGTAAAAAAAAGTCGATTAAGATTTGTCATTTTTGGTAGTGATTTTATTAGCCTATTCGATGCACAATGAGTTGGAGAATCTGATAACCCCCACTTCCGGTAGCCTAGCTGCAAGAGAAATGCCTTAAATTGCCGTTTGAAGCTTCAACTTTGGGTTCCCAGTTCACGTTATTTGGGAATCGAAAAAAAAAGTCGATTAAGATTTGTCATTTTGAGTAGTGATTTTATTAGCCTATTCGATGCACAATGAGTTGGAGAATCTGATAAACCCCACTTCCGGTAGCCTAGCTGCAAGAGAAATGCCTTAAATTGCCGTTTGAAGCTTCAACTTTGGGTTCCCAGTTCACGTTATTCGGGTATCGAAAAAAAAAGTCGATTAAGATTTGTCATTTTTGGTAGTGATTTTATTAGCCTATTCGATGCACAATGAGTTGGAGAATCTGATAAACCCCACTTCCGGTAGCCTAGCTGCAAGAGAAATGCCTTAAATTGCCGTTTGAAGCTGCAACTTTGGGTTCCCAGTTCACGTTATTTGGGTATCGAAAAAAAAAGTCGATTAAGATTTGTCATTTTTGGTAGTGATTTTATTAGCCTATTCGATGCACAGTGAGTTGGAGAATCAGATCAACCCTACTTCCGGTAGTCTAGCTGCAAGAGAAATGCCTTAAATTGCCGTTTGAAGCTTCAACTTTGGGTTCCCAGTTCACGTTATTTGGGTATCGAAAAAAAAAGTCGATTAAGATTTGTCATTTTGAGTAGTGATTTTATTAGCCTATTAAATGCACAATGAGTTGGAGAATCTGATAAACCCCACTTCCGGTAGCCTAGCTGCAAGAGAAATGCCTTAAATTGCCGTTTGAAGCTTCAACTTTGGGTTCCCAGTTCACGTTATTTGGCTATCGTAAAAAAAAGTCGATTAAGATTTGTCATTTTTGGTAGTTATTTTATTAGCCTATTCGATGCACAATGAGTTGGAGAATCTGATAAACCCCACTTCCGGTAGCCTAGCTGCAAGAGAAATGCCTTAAATTGCCGTTTGAAGCTTCAACTTTGGGTTCCCAGTTCACGTTATTTGGGAATCGAAAAAAAAAGTCGATTAAGATTTGTCATTTTGAGTAGTGATTTTATTAGCCTATTCGATGCACAATGAGTTGGAGAATCTGATAAACCCCACTTCCGGTAGCCTAGCTGCAAGAGACATGCCTTAAATTGCCGTTTGAAGCTTCAACTTTGGGTTCCCAGTTCACGTTATTTGGGTATCGAAAAAAAAAGTCGATTAAGATTTGTCATTTTTGGTAGTGATTTTATTAGCCTATTCGATGCACAATGAGATTGAGAATCTGATAAACCCCACTTCCGGTAGCCTAGCTGCAAGAGAAATGCCTTAAATTGCCGTTTGAAGCTTCAACTTTGGGTTCCCCGTTCACGTTATTTGGGTATCGTAAAAAAAAGTCGATTAAGATTTGTCATTTTTGGTAGTGATTTTATTAGCCTATTCGATGCACAATGAGTTGGAGAATCTGATAAAACCCACTTCCGGTAGCCTAGCTGCAAGAGAAATGCCTTAAATTGCCGTTTGAAGCTTCAACTTTGGGTTCCCAGTTCACGTTATTTGGGTATCGTAAAAAAAAGTCGATTAAGATTTGTCATTTTTGGTAGTGATTTTATTAGCCTATTCGATGCACAATGAGTTGGAGAATCTGATAAACCCCACTTCCGGTAGCCTAGCTGCAAGAGAAATGCCTGAAATTGCCGTTTGAATCTTCAACTTTGGGTTCCCAGTTCACGTTATTTGGGTATCGTAAAAAAAAGTCGATTAAGATTTGTCATTTTTGGTACTGATTTTATTAGCCTATTCGATGCACAATGAGTTGGAGAATCTGATAAACCCCAATTCCGGTAGCCTAGCTGCAAGAGAAATGCCTTAAATTGCCGTTTGAAGCTTCAACTTTGGGTTCCCAGTTCACGTTATTTGGGTATCGAAAAAAAAAGTCGATTAAGATTTGTCATTTTTGGTAGTGATTTTATTAGCCTATTAGATGCACAATGAGTTGGAGAATCTGATAAACCCCACTTCCGGTAGCCTAGCTGCAAGAGAAATGCCTTAAATTGCCGTTTGAAGCTTCAACTTTGGGTTCCCAGTTCACGTTATTTGGGTATCGTAAAAAAAAGTCGATTAAGATTTGTCATTTTTGGTAGTGATTTTATTAGCCTATTCGATGCACAATGAGTTGGAGATTCTGATAAACCCCACTTCCGGTAGCCTAGCTGCAAGAGAAATGCCTTAAATTGCCGTTTGAAGCTTCAACTTTGGGTTCCCAGTTCACGTTATTTGGGTATCGTAAAAAAAAGTCGATTAAGATTTGTCATTTTTGGTAGTGATTTTATTAGCCTATTCGATGCACAATGAGTTGGAGAATCTGATAAACCCCACTTCCGGTAGCCTAGCTGCAAGAGAAATGCCTTTAATTGCCGTTTGAAGCTTCAACTTTGGGTTCCCAGTTCACGTTATTTGGGTATCGAAAAAAAAAGTCGATTAAGATTTGTCATTTTTGGTAGTGATTTTATTAGCCTATTCGATGCACAATGAGTTGGAGAATCTGATAAACCCCACTTCCGGTAGCCTAGCTTCAAGAGAAATGCCTTAAATTGCCGTTTGAAGCTTCAACTTTGGGTTCCCAGTTCACGTTATTTGGGTATCGTAAAAAAAAGTCGATTAAGATTTGTCATTTTTGGTAGTGATTTTATTAGCCTATTCGATGCACAATGAGTTGGAGAATCTGATAAACCCCACTTCCGGTAGCCTAGCTGCAAGAGAAATGCCTTAAATTGCCGTTTGAAGCTTCAACTTTGGGTTCCCAGTTCACGTTATTTGGGTATCGTAAAAAAAAGTCGATTAAGATTTGTCATTTTTGGTAGTGATTTTATTAGCCTATTAGATGCACAATGAGTTGGAGAATCTGATAAACCCCACTTCCGGTAGCCTAGCTGCAAGAGAAATGCCTTAAATTGCCGTTTGAAGCTTCAACTTTGGGTTCCCAGTTCACGTTATTTGGGTATCGTAAAAAAAAGTCGATTAAGATTTGTCATTTTTGGTAGTGATTTTATTAGCCTATTCGATGCACAATGAGTTGGAGATTCTGATAAACCCCACTTCCGGTAGCCTAGCTGCAAGAGAAATGCCTTAAATTGCCGTTTGAAGCTTCAACTTTGGGTTCCCAGTTCACGTTATTTGGGTATCGTAAAAAAAAGTCGATAAGGATTTGTCATTTTTGGTAGTGATTTTATTAGCCTATTCGATGCACAATGAGTTGGAGAATCTGATAAACCCCACTTCCGGTAGCCTAGCTGCAAGAGAAATGCCTTAAATTGCCGTTTGAAGCTTCAACTTTGGGTTCCCAGTTCACGTTATTTGGGTATCGTAAAAAAAAGTCGATTAAGATTTGTCATTTTTGGTAGTGATTTTATTAGCCTATTAGATGCACAATGAGTTGGAGAATCTGATAAACCCCACTTCCGGTAGCCTAGCTGCAAGAGAAATGCCTTAAATTGCCGTTTGAAGCTTCAACTTTGGGTTCCCAGTTCACGTTATTTGGGTATCGTAAAAAAAAGTCGATTAAGATTTGTCATTTTTGGTAGTGATTTTATTAGCCTATTCGATGCACAATGAGTTGGAGATTCTGATAAACCCCACTTCCGGTAGCCTAGCTGCAAGAGAAATGCCTTAAATTGCCGTTTGAAGCTTCAACTTTGGGTTCCCAGTTCACGTTATTTGGGTATCGTAAAAAAAAGTCGATTAAGATTTGTCATTTTTGGTAGTGATTTTATTAGCCTATTCGATGCACAATGAGTTGGAGAATCTGATAAACCCCACTTCCGGTAGCCTAGCTGCAAGAGAAATGCCTTTAATTGCCGTTTGAAGCTTCAACTTTGGGTTCCCAGTTCACGTTATTTGGGTATCGAAAAAAAAAGTGGATTAAGATTTGTCATTTTTGGTAGTGATTTTATTAGCCTATTCGATGCACAATGAGTTGGAGAATCTGATAAACCCCACTTCCGGTAGCCTAGCTGCAAGAGAAATGCCTTAAATTGCCGTTTGAAGCTTCAACTTTGGGTTCCCAGTTCACGTTATTTGGGTATCGAAAAAAAAAGTCGATTAAGATTTTTCATTTTTGGCAGTGATTTTATCAGCCTATTCGATGCACAATGAGTTGGAGAATCTGATAAACCCCACTTCCGGTAGCCTAGCTGCAAGAGAAATGCCTTAAATTGCCGTTTGAAGCTTCAACTTTGGGTTCCCAGTTCACGTTATTTGGCTATCGTAAAAAAAAGTCGATTAAGATTTGTCATTTTTGGTAGTTATTTTATTAGCCTATTCGATGCACAATGAGTTGGAGAATCTGATAAACCCCACTTCCGGTAGCCTAGCTGCAAGAGAAATGCCTTAAATTGCCGTTTGAAGCTTCAACTTTGGGTTCCCAGTTCACGTTATTTGGGAATCGAAAAAAAAAGTCGATTAAGATTTGTCATTTTGAGTAGTGATTTTATTAGCCTATTCGATGCACAATGAGTTGGAGAATCTGATAAACCCCACTTCCGGTAGCCTAGCTGCAAGAGACATGCCTTAAATTGCCGTTTGAAGCTTCAACTTTGGGTTCCCAGTTCACGTTATTTGGGTATCGAAAAAAAAAGTCGATTAAGATTTGTCATTTTTGGTAGTGATTTTATTAGCCTATTCGATGCACAATGAGATTGAGAATCTGATAAACCCCACTTCCGGTAGCCTAGCTGCAAGAGAAATGCCTTAAATTGCCGTTTGAAGCTTCAACTTTGGGTTCCCCGTTCACGTTATTTGGGTATCGTAAAAAAAAGTCGATTAAGATTTGTCATTTTTGGTAGTGATTTTATTAGCCTATTCGATGCACAATGAGTTGGAGAATCTGATAAAACCCACTTCCGGTAGCCTAGCTGCAAGAGAAATGCCTTAAATTGCCGTTTGAAGCTTCAACTTTGGGTTCCCAGTTCACGTTATTTGGGTATCGTAAAAAAAAGTCGATTAAGATTTGTCATTTTTGGTAGTGATTTTATTAGCCTATTCGATGCACAATGAGTTGGAGAATCTGATAAACCCCACTTCCGGTAGCCTAGCTGCAAGAGAAATGCCTGAAATTGCCGTTTGAATCTTCAACTTTGGGTTCCCAGTTCACGTTATTTGGGTATCGTAAAAAAAAGTCGATTAAGATTTGTCATTTTTGGTACTGATTTTATTAGCCTATTCGATGCACAATGAGTTGGAGAATCTGATAAACCCCAATTCCGGTAGCCTAGCTGCAAGAGAAATGCCTTAAATTGCCGTTTGAAGCTTCAACTTTGGGTTCCCAGTTCACGTTATTTGGGTATCGAAAAAAAAAGTCGATTAAGATTTGTCATTTTTGGTAGTGATTTTATTAGCCTATTAGATGCACAATGAGTTGGAGAATCTGATAAACCCCACTTCCGGTAGCCTAGCTGCAAGAGAAATGCCTTAAATTGCCGTTTGAAGCTTCAACTTTGGGTTCCCAGTTCACGTTATTTGGGTATCGTAAAAAAAAGTCGATTAAGATTTGTCATTTTTGGTAGTGATTTTATTAGCCTATTCGATGCACAATGAGTTGGAGATTCTGATAAACCCCACTTCCGGTAGCCTAGCTGCAAGAGAAATGCCTTAAATTGCCGTTTGAAGCTTCAACTTTGGGTTCCCAGTTCACGTTATTTGGGTATCGTAAAAAAAAGTCGATTAAGATTTGTCATTTTTGGTAGTGATTTTATTAGCCTATTCGATGCACAATGAGTTGGAGAATCTGATAAACCCCACTTCCGGTAGCCTAGCTGCAAGAGAAATGCCTTTAATTGCCGTTTGAAGCTTCAACTTTGGGTTCCCAGTTCACGTTATTTGGGTATCGAAAAAAAAAGTCGATTAAGATTTGTCATTTTTGGTAGTGATTTTATTAGCCTATTCGATGCACAATGAGTTGGAGAATCTGATAAACCCCACTTCCGGTAGCCTAGCTTCAAGAGAAATGCCTTAAATTGCCGTTTGAAGCTTCAACTTTGGGTTCCCAGTTCACGTTATTTGGGTATCGTAAAAAAAAGTCGATTAAGATTTGTCATTTTTGGTAGTGATTTTATTAGCCTATTCGATGCACAATGAGTTGGAGAATCTGATAAACCCCACTTCCGGTAGCCTAGCTGCAAGAGAAATGCCTTAAATTGCCGTTTGAAGCTTCAACTTTGGGTTCCCAGTTCACGTTATTTGGGTATCGTAAAAAAAAGTCGATTAAGATTTGTCATTTTTGGTAGTGATTTTATTAGCCTATTAGATGCACAATGAGTTGGAGAATCTGATAAACCCCACTTCCGGTAGCCTAGCTGCAAGAGAAATGCCTTAAATTGCCGTTTGAAGCTTCAACTTTGGGTTCCCAGTTCACGTTATTTGGGTATCGTAAAAAAAAGTCGATTAAGATTTGTCATTTTTGGTAGTGATTTTATTAGCCTATTCGATGCACAATGAGTTGGAGATTCTGATAAACCCCACTTCCGGTAGCCTAGCTGCAAGAGAAATGCCTTAAATTGCCGTTTGAAGCTTCAACTTTGGGTTCCCAGTTCACGTTATTTGGGTATCGTAAAAAAAAGTCGATTAAGATTTGTCATTTTTGGTAGTGATTTTATTAGCCTATTCGATGCACAATGAGTTGGAGAATCTGATAAACCCCACTTCCGGTAGCCTAGCTGCAAGAGAAATGCCTTTAATTGCCGTTTGAAGCTTCAACTTTGGGTTCCCAGTTCACGTTATTTGGGTATCGAAAAAAAAAGTCGATTAAGATTTGTCATTTTTGGTAGTGATTTTATTAGCCTATTCGATGCACAATGAGTTGGAGAATCTGATAAACCCCACTTCCGGTAGCCTAGCTTCAAGAGAAATGCCTTAAATTGCCGTTTGAAGCTTCAACTTTGGGTTCCCAGTTCACGTTATTTGGGTATCGTAAAAAAAAGTCGATTAAGATTTGTCATTTTTGGTAGTGATTTTATTAGCCTATTCGATGCACAATGAGTTGGAGAATCTGATAAACCCCACTTCCGGTAGCCTAGCTGCAAGAGAAATGCCTTAAATTGCCGTTTGAAGCTTCAACTTTGGGTTCCCAGTTCACGTTATTTGGGTATCGTAAAAAAAAGTCGATTAAGATTTGTCATTTTTGGTAGTGATTTTATTAGCCTATTAGATGCACAATGAGTTGGAGAATCTGATAAACCCCACTTCCGGTAGCCTAGCTGCAAGAGAAATGCCTTAAATTGCCGTTTGAAGCTTCAACTTTGGGTTCCCAGTTCACGTTATTTGGGTATCGTAAAAAAAAGTCGATTAAGATTTGTCATTTTTGGTAGTGATTTTATTAGCCTATTCGATGCACAATGAGTTGGAGATTCTGATAAACCCCACTTCCGGTAGCCTAGCTGCAAGAGAAATGCCTTAAATTGCCGTTTGAAGCTTCAACTTTGGGTTCCCAGTTCACGTTATTTGGGTATCGTAAAAAAAAGTCGATTAAGATTTGTCATTTTTGGTAGTGATTTTATTAGCCTATTCGATGCACAATGAGTTGGAGAATCTGATAAACCCCACTTCCGGTAGCCTAGCTGCAAGAGAAATGCCTTTAATTGCCGTTTGAAGCTTCAACTTTGGGTTCCCAGTTCACGTTATTTGGGTATCGAAAAAAAAAGTGGATTAAGATTTGTCATTTTTGGTAGTGATTTTATTAGCCTATTCGATGCACAATGAGTTGGAGAATCTGATAAACCCCACTTCCGGTAGCCTAGCTGCAAGAGAAATGCCTTAAATTGCCGTTTGAAGCTTCAACTTTGGGTTCCCAGTTCACGTTATTTGGGTATCGAAAAAAAAAGTCGATTAAGATTTTTCATTTTTGGCAGTGATTTTATCAGCCTATTCGATGCACAATGAGTTAGAGAATCTGATAAACCCCACTTCCGGTAGCCTAGCTGCAAGAGAAATGCCTTAAATTGCCGTTTGAAGCTTCAACTTTGGGTTCCCAGTTCACGTTATTTGGGTATCGAAAAAAAAAGTCGATTAAGACTTGTCATTTTTGGTAGTTTTTTTTTTTAGCCTATTAGATGCACAATGAGTTGGAGAATCTGATAAACCCCACTTCCGGTAGCCTAGCTGCAAGAGAAATGCCTTAAATTGCCGTTTGAATCTTCAACTTTGGGTTCCCAGTTCACGTTATTTGGGTATCGAAAAAAAAAGTCGATTAAGATTTGTCATTTTTGGTAGTGATTTTATTAGCCTATTCGATGCACAATGAGTTGGAGAATCTGATAAACCCCACTTCCGGTAGCCTAGCTGCAAGAGAAATGCCTTAAATTGCCGTTTGAAACTTCAACTTTGGGTTCCCAGATCACGTTATTTGGGTATCGAAAAAAAAAGTCGATTAAGTTTTGTCATTTTTGGTAGTGATTTTATTAGCCTATTCGATGCACAATGAGTTGGAGAATCTGATAAACCCCACTTCCGGTAGCCTAGCTGCAAGAGAAATGCCTTAAATTGCCGTTTGAAGCTTCAACTTTGGGTTCCCAGTTCACGTTATTTGGGTATCGAAAAAAAAAGTCGATTAAGATTTTTCATTTTTGGCAGTGATTTTATCAGCCTATTCGATGCACAATGAGTTGGAGAATCTGATAAACCCCACTTCCGGTAGCCTAGCTGCAAGAGAAATGCCTTAAATTGCCGTTTGAAGCTTCAACTTTGGGTTCCCAGTTCACGTTATTTGGGTATCGAAAAAAAAAGTCGATTAAGACTTGTCATTTTTGGTAGTTTTTTTTTTTAGCCTATTAGATGCACAATGAGTTGGAGAATCTGATAAACCCCACTTCCGGTAGCCTAGCTGCAAGAGAAATGCCTTAAATTGCCGTTTGAATCTTCAACTTTGGGTTCCCAGTTCACGTTATTTGGGTATCGTAAAAAAAAGTCGATTAAGATTTGTCATTTTTGGTAGTGATTTTATTAGCCTATTCGATGAACAATGAGTTGGAGAATCTGATAAACCCCACTTCCGGTAGCCTAGCTGCAAGAGAAATGCCTTAAATTGCCGTTTTAAGCTTCAACTTTGGGTTCCCAGTTCACGTTATTTGGGTATCGAAAAAAAAAGTCGATTAAGATTTGTCATTTTTGGTAGTGATTTTATTAGCCTATTCGATGCACAATGAGTTAGAGAATCTGATAAACCCCACTTCCGGTAGCCTAGCTGCAAGAGAAATGCCTTAAATTGCCGTTTGAAGCTTCAACTTTGGGTTCCCAGTTCACGTTATTTGGGTATCGAAAAAAAAAGTCGATTAAGATTTGTCATTTTTGGTAGTGATTTTATTAGCCTATTCGATGCACAATGAGTTGGAGAATCCGATAAACCCCACTTCCGGTAGCCTAGCTGCAAGAGAAATGCTTTAAATTGCCGTTTGAAGCTTCAACTTTGGGTTCCCAGTTCACGTTATTTGGGTATCGAAAAAAAAAGTCGATTAAGATTTGTCATTTTTGGTAGTGATTTTATTAGCCTATTCGATGCACAATGAGTTGGAGAATCTGATAAACCCCACTTCCGGTAGCCTAGCTGCAAGAGAAATGCCTTAAATTGCCGTTTGAATCTTCAACTTTGGGTTCCCAGTTCACGTTATTTGGGTATCGAAAAAAAAAGTCGATTAAGATTTGTCTTTTTTGGTAGTTTTTTTTTTTAGCCTATTAGATGCACAATGAGTTGGAGAATCTGATAAACCCCACTTCCGGTAGCCTAGCTGCAAGAGAAATGCCTTAAATTGCCGTTTGAAGCTTCAACTTTGGGTTCCCAGTTCACGTTATTTGGGTATCGTAAAAAAAAGTCGATTAAGATTTGTCATTTTTGGTAGTGATTTTATTAGCCTATTCGATGAACAATGAGTTGGAGAATCTGATAAACCCCACTTCCGGTAGCCTAGCTGCAAGAGAAATGCCTTAAATTGCCGTTTGAAGCTTCAACTTTGGGTTCCCAGTTCACGTTATTTGGGTATCGAAAAAAAAAGTCGATTAAGATTTGTCATTTTTGGTACTGATTTTATTAGCCTATTCGATGCACAATGAGTTGGAGAATCTGATAAACCCCAATTCCGGTAGCCTAGCTGCAAGAGAAATGCCTTAAATTGCCGTTTGAAGCTTCAACTTTGGGTTCCCAGTTCACGTTATTTGGCTATCGAAAAAAAAAGTCGATTAAGATTTGTCATTTTTGGTAGTGATTTTATTAGCCTATTAGATGCACAATGAGTTGGAGAATCTGATAAACCCCACTTCCGGTAGCCTAGCTGCAAGAGAAATGCCTTAAATTGCCGTTTGAAGCTTCAACTTTGGGTTCCCAGTTCACGTTATTTGGGTATCGTAAAAAAAAGTCGATTAAGATTTGTCATTTTTGGTAGTGATTTTATTAGCCTATTCGATGCACAATGAGTTGGAGATTCTGATAAACCCCACTTCCGGTAGCCTAGCTGCAAGAGAAATGCCTTAAATTGCCGTTTGAAGCTTCAACTTTGGGTTCCCAGTTCACGTTATTTGGGTATCGTAAAAAAAAGTCGATTAAGATTTGTCATTTTTGGTAGTGATTTTATTAGCCTATTCGATGCACAATGAGTTGGAGAATCTGATAAACCCCACTTCCGGTAGCCTAGCTGCAAGAGAAATGCCTTTAATTGCCGTTTGAAGCTTCAACTTTGGGTTCCCAGTTCACGTTATTTGGGTATCGAAAAAAAAAGTCGATTAAGATTTGTCATTTTTGGTAGTGATTTTATTAGCCTATTCGATGCACAATGAGTTGGAGAATCTGATAAACCCCACTTCCGGTAGCCTAGCTTCAAGAGAAATGCCTTAAATTGCCGTTTGAAGCTTCAACTTTGGGTTCCCAGTTCACGTTATTTGGGTATCGTAAAAAAAAGTCGATTAAGATTTGTCATTTTTGGTAGTGATTTTATTAGCCTATTCGATGCACAATGAGTTGGAGAATCTGATAAACCCCACTTCCGGTAGCCTAGCTGCAAGAGAAATGCCTTAAATTGCCGTTTGAAGCTTCAACTTTGGGTTCCCAGTTCACGTTATTTGGGTATCGTAAAAAAAAGTCGATTAAGATTTGTCATTTTTGGTAGTGATTTTATTAGCCTATTAGATGCACAATGAGTTGGAGAATCTGATAAACCCCACTTCCGGTAGCCTAGCTGCAAGAGAAATGCCTTAAATTGCCGTTTGAAGCTTCAACTTTGGGTTCCCAGTTCACGTTATTTGGGTATCGTAAAAAAAAGTCGATTAAGATTTGTCATTTTTGGTAGTGATTTTATTAGCCTATTCGATGCACAATGAGTTGGAGATTCTGATAAACACCACTTCCGGTAGCCTAGCTGCAAGAGAAATGCCTTAAATTGCCGTTTGAAGCTTCAACTTTGGGTTCCCAGTTCACGTTATTTGGGTATCGTATAAAAAGTCGATTAAGATTTGTCATTTTTGGTAGTGATTTTATTAGCCTATTCGATGCACAATGAGTTGGAGAATCTGATAAACCCCACTTCCGGTAGCCTAGCTGCAAGAGAAATGCCTTTAATTGCCGTTTGAAGCTTCAACTTTGGGTTCCCAGTTCACGTTATTTGGGTATCGAAAAAAAAAGTCGATTAAGATTTGTCATTTTTGGTAGTGATTTTATTAGCCTATTCGATGCACAATGAGTTGGAGAATCTGATAAACCCCACTTCCGGTAGCCTAGCTGCAAGAGAAATGCCTTAAATTGCCGTTTGAAGCTTCAACTTTGGGTTCCCATTTCACGTTATTTGGGTATCGAAAAAAAAAGTCGATTAAGATTTGTCATTTTTGGTAGTTTTTTTTTTTAGCCTATTAGATGCACAATGAGTTGGAGAATCTGATAAACCCCACTTCCGGTAGCCTAGCTGCAAGAGAAATGCCTTAAATTGCCGTTTGAATCTTCAACTTTGGGTTCCCAGTTCACGTTATTTGGGTATCGAAAAAAAAAGTCGATTAAGATTTGTCATTTTTGGTAGTGATTTTATTAGCCTATTCGATGCACAATGAGTTGGAGAATCTGATAAACCCCACTTCCGGTAGCCTAGCTGCAAGAGAAATGCCTTAAATTGCCGTTTGAAACTTCAACTTTGGGTTCCCAGATCACGTTATTTGGGTATCGAAAAAAAAAGTCGATTAAGTTTTGTCATTTTTGGTAGTGATTTTATTAGCCTATTCGATGCACAATGAGTTGGAGAATCTGATAAACCCCACTTCCGGTAGCCTAGCTGCAAGAGAAATGCCTGAAATTGCCGTTTGAATCTTCAACTTTGGGTTCCCAGTTCACGTTATTTGGGTATCGTAAAAAAAAGTCGATTAAGATTTGTCATTTTTGGTACTGATTTTATTAGCCTATTCGATGCACAATGAGTTGGAGAATCTGATAAACCCCAATTCCGGTAGCCTAGCTGCAAGAGAAATGCCTTAAATTGCCGTTTGAAGCTTCAACTTTGGGTTCCCAGTTCACGTTATTTGGGTATCGAAAAAAAAAGTCGATTAAGATTTGTCATTTTTGGTAGTGATTTTATTAGCCTATTAGATGCACAATGAGTTGGAGAATCTGATAAACCCCACTTCCGGTAGCCTAGCTGCAAGAGAAATGCCTTAAATTGCCGTTTGAAGCTTCAACTTTGGGTTCCCAGTTCACGTTATTTGGGTATCGTAAAAAAAAGTCGATTAAGATTTGTCATTTTTGGTAGTGATTTTATTAGCCTATTCGATGCACAATGAGTTGGAGATTCTGATAAACCCCACTTCCGGTAGCCTAGCTGCAAGAGAAATGCCTTAAATTGCCGTTTGAAGCTTCAACTTTGGGTTCCCAGTTCACGTTATTTGGGTATCGTAAAAAAAAGTCGATTAAGATTTGTCATTTTTGGTAGTGATTTTATTAGCCTATTCGATGCACAATGAGTTGGAGAATCTGATAAACCCCACTTCCGGTAGCCTAGCTGCAAGAGAAATGCCTTAAATTGCCGTTTGAAGCTTCAACTTTGGGTTCCCAGTTCACGTTATTTGGGTATCGAAAAAAAAAGTCGATTAAGTTTTGTCATTTTTGGTAGTGATTTTATTAGCCTATTCGATGCACAATGAGTTGGAGAATCTGATAAACCCCACTTCCGGTAGCCTAGCTGCAAGAGAAATGCCTTAAATTGCCGTTTGAAGCTTCAACTTTGGGTTCCCAGTTCACGTTATTTGGGTATCGAAAAAAAAAGTCGATTAAGATTTTTCATTTTTGGCAGTGATTTTATCAGCCTATTCGATGCACAATGAGTTGGAGAATCTGATAAACCCCACTTCCGGTAGCCTAGCTGCAAGAGAAATGCCTTAAATTGCCGTTTGAAGCTTCAACTTTGGGTTCCCAGTTCACGTTATTTGGGTATCGAAAAAAAAAGTCGATTAAGACTTGTCATTTTTGGTAGTTTTTTTTTTTAGCCTATTAGATGCACAATGAGTTGGAGAATCTGATAAACCCCACTTCCGGTAGCCTAGCTGCAAGAGAAATGCCTTAAATTGCCGTTTGAATCTTCAACTTTGGGTTCCCAGTTCACGTTATTTGGGTATCGTAAAAAAAAGTCGATTAAGATTTGTCATTTTTGGTAGTGATTTTATTAGCCTATTCGATGAACAATGAGTTGAAGAATCTGATAAACCCCACTTCCGGTAGCCTAGCTGCAAGAGAAATGCCTTAAATTGCCGTTTTAAGCTTCAACTTTGGGTTCCCAGTTCACGTTATTTGGGTATCGAAAAAAAAAGTCGATTAAGATTTGTCATTTTTGGTAGTTTTTTTTTTTAGCCTATTAGATGCACAATGAGTTGGAGAATCTGATAAACCCCACTTCCGGTAGCCTAGCTGCAAGAGAAATGCCTTAAATTGCCGTTTGAAGCTTCAACTTTGGGTTCCCAGTTCACGTTATTTGGGTATCGTAAAAAAAAGTCGATTAAGATTTGTCATTTTTGGTAGTGATTTTATTAGCCTATTCGATGAACAATGAGTTGGAGAATCTGATAAACCCCACTTCCGGTAGCCTAGCTGCAAGAGAAATGCCTTAAATTGCCGTTTGAAGCTTCAACTTTGGGTTCCCAGTTCACGTTATTTGGGTATCGAAAAAAAAAGTCGATTAAGATTTGTCATTTTTGGTAGTTTTTTTTTTTAGCCTATTAGATGCACAATGAGTTGGAGAATCTGATAAACCCCACTTCCGGTAGCCTAGCTGCAAGAGAAATGCCTTAAATTGCCGTTTGAAGCTTCAACTTTGGGTTCCCAGTTCACGTTATTTGGGTATCGTAAAAAAAAGTCGATTAAGATTTGTCATTTTTGGTAGTGATTTTATCAGCCTATTCGATGCACAATGAGTTGGAGAATCTGATAAACCGCACTTCCGGTAGCCTAGCTGCAAGAGAAATGCCTTAAATTGCCGTTTGAAGCTTCAACTTTGGGTTCCCAGTTCACGTTATTTGGGTATCGAAAAAAAAAGTCGATTAAGATTTGTCATTTTTGGTAGTGATTTTATTAGCCTATTCGATGCACAATGAGTTGGAGAATCTGATAAACCCCACTTCCGGTAGCCTAGCTGCAAGAGAAATGCCTTAAATTGCCGTTTGAAGCTTCAACTTTGGGTTCCCAGTTCACGTTATTTGGGTATCGTAAAAAAAAGTCGATTAAGATTTGTCATTTTTGGTAGTGATTTTATCAGCCTATTCGATGCACAATGAGTTGGAGAATCTGATAAACCGCACTTCCGGTAGCCTAGCTGCAAGAGAAATGCCTTAAATTGCCGTTTGAAGCTTCAACTTTGGGTTCCCAGTTCACGTTATTTGGGTATCGAAAAAAAAAGTCGATTAAGATTTGTCATTTTTGGTAGTGATTTTATTAGCCTATTCGATGCACAATGAGTTGGAGAATCTGATAAACCCCACTTCCGGTAGTCTAGCTGCAAGAGAAATGCCTTAAATTGCCGTTTGAAGCTTCAACTTTGGGTTCCCAGTTCACGTTATTTGGGTATCGTAAAAAAAAGTCGATTAAGATTTGTCATTTTTGGTAGTGATTTTATTAGCCTATTCGATGAACAATGAGTTGGAGAATCTGATAAACCCCACTTCCGGTAGCCTAGCTGCAAGAGAAATGTCTTAAATTGCCGTTTTAAGCTTCAACTTTGGGTTCCCAGTTCACGTTATTTGGGTATCGAAAAAAAAAGTCGATTAAGATTTGTCATTTTTGGTAGTGATTTTATTAGCCTATTCGATGCACAATGAGTTGGAGAATCTGATAAACCCCACTTCCGGTAGCCTAGCTGCAAGAGAAATGCCTTAAATTGCCGTTTGAAGCTTCAACTTTGGGTTCCCAGTTCACGTTATTTGGGTATCGAAAAAAAAAGTCGATTAAGATTTGTCATTTTTGGTAGTGATTTTATTAGCCTATTCGATGCACAATGAGTTGGAGAATCTGATAAACCCCACTTCCGGTAGCCTAGCTGCAAGAGAAATGCCTTAAATTGCCGTTTGAAGCTTCAACTTTGGGTTCCCAGTTCACGTTATTTGGGTATCGAAAAAAAAAGTCGATTAAGATTTGTCATTTTTGGTAGTGATTTTATTAGCCTATTCGATGCACAATGAGTTTGAGAATCTGATAAACCCCACTTCCGGTAGCCTAGCTGCAAGAGAAATGCCTTAAATTGCCGTTTGAAACTTCAACTTTGGGTTCCCAGTTCACGTTATTTGGGTATCGTAAAAAAAAGTCGATTAAGATTTGTCATTTTGGTAGTGATTTTATTAGGCTATTCGATGCACAATGAGTTGGAGAATCCGATAAACCCCACTTCCGGTAGCCTAGCTGCAAGAGAAATGCTTTAAATTGCCGTTTGAAGCTTCAACTTTGGGTTCCCAGTTCACGTTATTTGGGTATCGAAAAAAAAAGTCGATTAAGATTTGTCATTTTTGGTAGTGATTTTATTAGCCTATTCGATGCACAATGAGTTGGAGAATCTGATAAACCCCACTTCCGGTAGCCTAGCTGCAAGAGAAATGCCTTAAATTGCCGTTTGAATCTTCAACTTTGGGTTCCCAGTTCACGTTATTTGGGTATCGAAAAAAAAAGTCGATTAAGATTTGTCTTTTTTGGTAGTTTTTTTTTTTAGCCTATTAGATGCACAATGAGTTGGAGAATCTGATAAACCCCACTTCCGGTAGCCTAGCTGCAAGAGAAATGCCTTAAATTGCCGTTTGAAGCTTCAACTTTGGGTTCCCAGTTCACGTTATTTGGGTATCGTAAAAAAAAGTCGATTAAGATTTGTCATTTTTGGTAGTGATTTTATTAGCCTATTCGATGAACAATGAGTTGGAGAATCTGATAAACCCCACTTCCGGTAGCCTAGCTGCAAGAGAAATGCCTTAAATTGCCGTTTGAAGCTTCAACTTTGGGTTCCCAGTTCACGTTATTTGGGTATCGTAAAAAAAAGTCGATTAAGATTTGTCATTTTTGGTAGTGATTTTATTAGCCTATTCGATGCACAATGAGTTGGAGAATCTGATAAACCCCACTTCCGGTAGCCTAGCTGCAAGAGAAATGCCTTAAATTGCCGTTTGAAGCTTCAACTTTGGGTTCCCAGTTCACGTTATTTGGGTATCGAAAAAAAAAGTCGATTAAGATTTGTCATTTTTGGTAGTTTTTTTTTTTAGCCTATTAGATGCACAATGAGTTGGAGAATCTGATAAACCCCACTTCCGGTAGCCTAGCTGCAAGAGAAATGCCTTAAATTGCCGTTTGAAGCTTCAACTTTGGGTTCCCAGTTCACGTTATTTGGGTATCGTAAAAAAAAGTCGATTAAGATTTGTCATTTTTGGTAGTGATTTTATCAGCCTATTCGATGCACAATGAGTTGGAGAATCTGATAAACCGCACTTCCGGTAGCCTAGCTGCAAGAGAAATGCCTTAAATTGCCGTTTGAAGCTTCAACTTTGGGTTCCCAGTTCACGTTATTTGGGTAGCGAAAAAAAAAGTCGATTAAGATTTGTCATTTTTGGTAGTGATTTTATTAGCCTATTCGATGCACAATGAGTTGGAGAATCTGATAAACCCCACTTCCGGTAGCCTAGCTGCAAGAGAAATGCCTTAAATTGCCGTTTGAAGCTTCAACTTTGGGTTCCCAGTTCACGTTATTTGGGTATCGAAAAAAAAAGTCGATTAAGATTTGTCATTTTTGGTAGTGATTTTATTAGCCTATTCGATGCACAATGAGTTGGAGAATCTGATAAACCCCACTTCCGGTAGTCTAGCTGCAAGGGAAATGCCTTAAATTGCCGTTTGAAGCTTCAACTTTGGGTTCCCAGTTCACGTTATTTGGGTATCGTAAAAAAAAGTCGATTAAGATTTGTCATTTTTGGTAGTGATTTTATTAGCCTATTCGATGAACAATGAGTTGGAGAATCTGATAAACCCCACTTCCGGTAGCCTAGCTGCAAGAGAAATGCCTTAAATTGCCGTTTGAAGCTTCAACTTTGGGTTCCCAGTTCACGTTATTTGGGTATCGAAAAAAAAAGTCGATTAAGATTTGTCATTTTTGGTAGTGATTTTATTAGCCTATTCGATGCACAATGAGTTGGAGAATCTGATAAACCCCACTTCCGGTAGCCTAGCTGCAAGAGAAATGCCTTAAATTGCCGTTTGAAGCTTCAACTTTGGGTTCCCAGTTCACGTTATTTGGGTATCGAAAAAAAAAGTTCATTAAGATTTGTCATTTTGGTAGTGATTTTATTAGCCTATTCGATGCACAATGAGTTGGAGAATCTGATAAACCCCACTTCCGGTAGCCTAGCTGCAAGAGAAATGCCTTAAATTGCCGTTTGAAGCTTCAACTTTGGGTTCCCAGTTCACGTTATTTGGGTATCGAAAAAAAAAGTCGATTAAGATTTGTCATTTTTGGTAGTGATTTTATTAGCCTATTCGATGCACAATGAGTTTGAGAATCTGATAAACCCCACTTCCGGTAGCCTAGCTGCAAGAGAAATGCCTTAAATTGCCGTTTGAAACTTCAACTTTGGGTTCCCAGTTCACGTTATTTGGGTATCGTAAAAAAAAAGTCGATTAAGATTTGTCATTTTGGTAGTGATTTTATTAGGCTATTCGATGCACAATGAGTTGGAGAATCCGATAAACCCCACTTCCGGTAGCCTAGCTGCAAGAGAAATGCTTTAAATTGCCGTTTGAAGCTTCAACTTTGGGTTCCCAGTTCACGTTATTTGGGTATCGAAAAAAAAAGTCGATTAAGATTTGTCATTTTTGGTAGTGATTTTATTAGCCTATTCGATGCACAATGAGTTGGAGAATCTGATAAACCCCACTTCCGGTAGCCTAGCTGCAAGAGAAATGCCTTAAATTGCCGTTTGAAGCTTCAACTTTGGGTTCCCAGTTCACGTTATTTGGGTATCGAAAAAAAAAGTCGATTAAGATTTGTCATTTTTGGTAGTTTTTTTTTTTAGCCTATTAGATGCACAATGAGTTGGAGAATCTGATAAACCCCACTTCCGGTAGCCTAGCTGCAAGAGAAATGCCTTAAATTGCCGTTTGAAGCTTCAACTTTGGGTTCCCAGTTCACGTTATTTGGGTATCGTAAAAAAAAGTCGATTAAGATTTGTCATTTTTGGTAGTGATTTTATCAGCCTATTCGATGCACAATGAGTTGGAGAATCTGATAAACCGCACTTCCGGTAGCCTAGCTGCAAGAGAAATGCCTTAAATTGCCGTTTGAAGCTTCAACTTTGGGTTCCCAGTTCACGTTATTTGGGTATCGAAAAAAAAAGTCGATTAAGATTTGTCATTTTTGGTAGTGATTTTATTAGCCTATTCGATGCACAATGAGTTGGAGAATCTGATAAACCCCACTTCCGGTAGCCTAGCTGCAAGAGAAATGCCTTAAATTGCCGTTTGAAGCTTCAACTTTGGGTTCCCAGTTCACGTTATTTGGGTATCGAAAAAAAAAGTCGATTAAGATTTGTCATTTTCGGTAGTGATTTTATTAGCCTATTCGATGCACAATGAGTTGGAGAATCTGATAAACCCCACTTCCGGTAGCCTAGCTGCAAGAGAAATGCTTTAAATTGCCGTTTGAAGCTTCAACTTTGGGTTCCCAGTTCACGTTATTTGGGTATCGAAAAAAAAAGTCGATTAAGATTTGTCATTTTTGGTAGTTTTTTTTTTTAGCCTATTAGATGCACAATGAGTTGGAGAATCTGATAAACCCCACTTCCGGTAGCCTAGCTGCAAGAGAAATGCCTTAAATTGCCGTTTGAAGCTTCAACTTTGGGTTCCCAGTTCACGTTATTTGGGTATCGAAAAAAAAAGTCGATTAAGATTTGTCATTTTTGGTAGTGATTTTATTAGCCTATTCGATGCACAATGAGTTGGAGAATCTGATAAACCCCACTTCCGGTAGCCTAGCTGCAAGAGAAATGCCTTAAATTGCCGTTTGAAGCTTCAACTTTGGGTTCCCAGTTCACGTTATTTGGGTATCGAAAAAAAAAGTCGATTAAGATTTGTCATTTTTGGTAGTGATTTTATTAGCCTATTAGATGCACAATGAGTTGGAGAATCTGATAAACCCCACTTCCGGTAGCCTAGCTGCAAGAGAAATGCCTTAAATTGCCGTTTGAAGCTTCAACTTTGGGTTCCCAGTTCACGTTATTTGGGTATCGTAAAAAAAAGTCGATTAAGATTTGTCATTTTTGGTAGTGATTTTATTAGCCTATTCGATGCACAATGAGTTGGAGAATCTGATAAACCCCACTTCCGGTAGCCTAGCTGCAAGAGAAATGCCTTAAATTGCCGTTTGAAGCTTCAACTTTGTGTTCCCAGTTCACGTTATTTGGGTATCGTAAAAAAAAGTCGATTAAGATTTGTCATTTTTGGTAGTGATTTTATTAGCCTATTCGATGCACAATGAGTTGGAGAATCTGATAAACCCCACTTCCGGTAGCCTAGCTGCAAGAGAAATGCCTTAAATTGCCGTTTGAAGCTTCAACTTTGGGTTCCCAGTTCACGTTATTTGGGTATCGTAAAAAAAAGTCGATTAAGACTTGTCATTTTTGGTAGTGATTTTATTAGCCTATTCGATGCACAATGAGTTGGAGAATCTGATAAACCCCACTTCCGGTAGCCTAGCTGCAAGTGAAATGCCTTAAATTGCCGTTTTAAGCTTCAACTTTGGGTTCCCAGTTCACGTTATTTGGGTATCGTAAAAAAAAGTCGATTAAGATTTGTCATTTTTGGTAGTGATTTTATTAGCCTATTCGATGCACAATGAGTTGGAGAATCTGATAAACCGCACTTCCGGTAGCCTAGCTGCAAGAGAAATGCCTTAAATTGCCGTTTGAAGCTTCAACTTTGGGTTCCCAGTTCACGTTATTTGGGTATCGTGAAAAAAAGTCGATTAAGATTTGTCATTTTTGGTAGTGATTTTATTAGCCTATTCGATGCACAATGAGTTGGAGAATCTGATAAACCCCACTTCCGGTAGCCTAGCTGCAAGAGAAATGCCTTAAATTGCCGTTTGAAGCTTCAACTTTGGGTTCCCAGTTCACGTTATTTGGGTATCGAAAAAAAAAGTCGATTAAGATTCGTCATTTTTGGTAGTGATTTTATTAGCCTATTAGATGCACAATGAGTTGGAGAATCTGATAAACCCCACTTCCGGTAGCCTAGCTGCAAGAGAAATGCCTTAAATTGCCGTTTGAAGCTTCAACTTTGGGTTCCCAGTTCACGTTATTTGGGTATCGTAAAAAAAAGTCGATTAAGATTTGTCATTTTTGGGTAGTGATTTTATTAGCCTATTCGATGCAGAATGAGTTGGAGAATCTGATAAACCCCACTTCCGGTAGCCTAGCTGCAAGAGAAATGCCTTAAATTGCCGTTTGAAGCTTCAACTTTGGGTTCCCAGTTCACGTTATTTGGGTATCGTAAAAAAAATCGATTAAGATTTGTCATTTTTGGTAGTGATTTTATTAACCTATTCGATGCACAATGAGTTGGAGAATCTGATAAACCCCACTTCCGGTAGCCTAGCTGCAAGAGAAATGCCTTAAATTGCCGTTTGAAGCTTCAACTTTGGGTTCCATGTTCACGTTATTTTGGGTATCGTAAAAAAAAGTCGATTAAGATTTGTCATTTTTGGTAGTGATTTTATTAGCCTATTCGATGCACAATGAGTTGGAGAATCTGTTAAACCCCACTTCCGGTAGCCTAGCTGCAAGAGAAATGCCTTAAATTGCCGTTTGAAGCTTCAACTTTGGGTTCCCAGTTCACGTTATTTGGGTATCGTAAAAAAAAGTCGATTAAGATTTGTCATTTTTGGTAGTGATTTTATTAGCCTATTCGATGCACAATGAGTTGGAGAATCTGATAAACCCCACTTCCGGTAGCCCAGCTGCAAGTGAAATGCCTTAAATTGCCGTTTGAAGCTTCAACTTTGGGTTCCCAGTTCACGTTATTTGGGTATCGTAAAAAAAAGTCGATTAAGATTTGTCATTTTTGGTAGTGATTTTATTAGCCTATTAGATGCACAATGAGTTGGAGAATCTGATAAACCCCACTTCCGGTAGCCTAGCTGCAAGAGAAATGCCTTAAATTGCCGTTTGAAGCTTCAACTTTGGGTTCCCAGTTCACGTTATTTGGGTATCGTAAAAAAAAGTCGATTAAGATTTGTCATTTTTGGTAGTGATTTTATTAGCCTATTCGATGCACAATGAGTTGGAGAATCTGATAAACCCCACTTCCGGTAGCCCAGCTGCAAGAGAAATGCCTTAAATTGCCGTTTGAAGCTTCAACTTTGGGTTCCCAGTTCACGTTATTTGGGTATCGTAAAAAAAAGTCGATTAAGATTTGTCATTTTTGGTAGTGATTTTATTAGCCTATTAGATGCACAATGAGTTGGAGAATCTGATAAACCCCACTTCCGGTAGCCTAGCTGCAAGAGAAATGCCTTAAATTGCCGTTTGAAGCTTCAACTTTGGGGTCCCAGTTCACGTTATTTGGGTATCGTAAAAAAAAGTCGATTAAGATTTGTCATGTTTGGTAGTGATTTTATTAGCCTATTCGATGCACAATGAGTTGGAGAATCTGATAAACCCCACTTCCGGTAGCCTAGCTGCAAGAGAAATGCCTTAAATTGCCGTTTGAAGCTTCAACTTTGGGTTCCCAGTTCACGTTATTTGGGTATCGAAAAAAAAAGTCGATTAAGGTTTTTCATTTTTGGTAGTGATTTTATTAGCCTATTCGATGCACAATGAGTTGGAGAATCTGATAAACCCCACTTCCGGTAGCCCAGCTGCAAGAGAAATGCCTTAAATTGCCGTTTGAAGCTTCAACTTTGGGTTCCCAGTTCACGTTATTTGGGTATCGTAAAAAAAAGTCGATTAAGATCTGTCATTTTTGGTAGTGATTTTATTAGCCTATTCGATGCACAATGAGTTGGAGAATCTGATAAACCCCACTTCCGGTAGTCTAGCTGCAAGAGAAATGCCTTAAATTGCCGTTTGAAGCTTCAACTTTGGGGTCCCAGTTCACGTTATTTGGGTATCGTAAAAAAAAGTCGATTAAGATTTGTCATTTTTGGTAGTGATTTTATTAGCCTATTAGATGCACAATGAGTTGGAGAATCTGATAAACCCCACTTCCGGTAGCCTAGCTGCAAGAGAAATGCCTAAAATTGCCGTTTGAAGCTTCAACTTTGGGTTCCCAGTTCACGTTATTTGGGTATCGTAAAAAAAAGTCGATTAAGATTTGTCATTTTTGGTAGTGATTTTATTAGCCTATTCGATGCACAATGAGTTGGAGAATCTGATAAACCCCACTTCCGGTAGCCTAGCTGCAAGAGAAATGCCTTAAATTGCCGTTTGAAGCTTCAACTTTGGGTTCCCAGTTCACGTTATTTGGGTATCGAAAAAAAAAGTCGATTAAGATTTTTCATTTTTGGTAGTGATTTTATTAGCCTATTCGATGCACAATGAGTTGGAGAATCTGATAAACCCCACTTCCTGTAGCCTAGCTGCAAGAGAAATGCCTTAAATTGCCGTTTGAAGCTTCAACTTTGGGTTCCCAGTTCACGTTATTTGGGTATCGAAAAAAAAAGTCGATTAAGATTTGTCATTTTTGGTAGTGATTTTATTAGCCTATTAGATGCACAATGAGTTGGAGAATCTGATAAACCCCACTTCCGGTAGCCTAGCTGCAAGAGAAATGCCTTAAATTGCCGTTTGAAGCTTCAACTTTGGGTTCCCAGTTCACGTTATTTGGGTATCGAAAAAAAAAGTCGATTAAGATTTGTCATTTTTGGTAGTGATTTTATTAGCCTATTAGATGCACAATGAGTTGGAGAATCTGATAAACCCCACTTCCGGTAGCCTAGCTGCAAGAGAAATGCCTTAAATTGCCGTTTGAAGCTTCAACTTTGGGTTCCCAGTTCACGTTATTTGGGTATCGTAAAAAAAAGTCGATTAAGATTTGTCATTTTTGGTAGTGATTTTATTAGCCTATTCGATGCACAATGAGTTGGAGAATCTGATAAACCCCACTTCCGGCAGCCTAGCTGCAAGAGAAATGCCTTAAATTGCCGTTTGAAGCTTCAACTTTGGGTTCCCAGTTCACGTTATTTGGGTATCGTAAAAAAAAGTCGATTAAGATTTGTCATTTTTGGTAGTGATTTTATTAGCCTATTCGATGCACAATGAGTTGGAGAATCTGATAAACCCCACTTCCGGTAGCCTATCTGCAAGAGAAATGCCTTAAATTGCCGTTTGAAGCTTCAACTTTGGGTTCCCAGTTCACGTTATTTGGGTATCGTAAAAAAAAGTCGATTAAGATTTGTCATTTTTGGTAGTGATTTTATTAGCCTATTCGATGCACAATGAGTTGGAGAATCTGATAAACCCCACTTCCGGTAGCCTAGCTGCAAGAGAAATGCCTTAAATTGCCGTTTGAAGCTTCAACTTTGGGTTCCCAGTTCACGTTATTTGGGTATCGTAAAAAAAAGTCGATTAAGATTTGTCATTTTTGGTAGTGATTTTATTAGCCTATTCGATGCACAATGAGTTGGAGAATCTGATAAACCCCACTTCCGGTAGCCTAGCTGCAAGAGAAATGCCTTAAATTGCCGTTTGAAGCTTCAACTTTGGGTTCCCAGTTCACGTTATTTGGGTATCGTAAAAAAAAGTCGATTAAGATTTGTCATTTTTGGTAGTGATTTTATTAGCCTATTCGATGCACAATGAGTTGGAGAATCTGATAAACCCCACTTCCGGTAGCCTAGCTGCAAGAGAAATGCCTTAAATTGCCGTTTGAAGCTTCAACTTTGGGTTCCCAGTTCACGTTATTTGGGTATCGAAAAAAAAAGTCGATTAAGATTTGTCATTTTTGGTAGTGATTTTATTAGCCTATTAGATGCACAATGAGTTGGAGAATCTGATAAACCCCACTTCCGGTAGCCTTGCTGCAAGTGAAATGCCTTAAATTGCCGTTTGAAGCTTCAACTTTGGGTTCCCAGTTCACGTTATTTGGGTATCGTAAAAAAAAGTCGATTAAGATTTGTCATTTTTGGTAGTGATTTTATTAGCCTATTCGATGCACAATGAGTTGGAGAATCTGATAAACCCCACTTCCGGTAGCCTAGCTGCAAGAGAAATGCCTTAAATTGCCGTTTGAAGCTTCAACTTTGGGTTCCCAGTTCACGTTATTTGGGTATCGTAAAAAAAAGTCGATTAAGATTTGTCATTTTTGGTAGTGATTTTATTAGCCTATTCGATGCACAATGAGTTGGAGAATCTGATAAACCCCACTTCCGGTAGCCTAGCTGCAAGAGAAATGCCTTAAATTGCCGTTTGAAGATTCAACTTTGGGTTCCCAGTTCACGTTATTTGGGTATCGAAAAAAAAAGTCGATTAAGATTTGTCATTTTTGGTAGTGATTTTATTAGCCTATTCGATGCACAATGAGTTGGAGAATCTGATAAACCCCACTTCCGGTAGCCTAGCTGCAAGAGAAATGCCTTAAATTGCCGTTTGAAGCTTCAACTTTGGGTTCCCAGTGCACGTTATTTGGGTATCGTAAAAATAAGTCGATTAAGATTTGTCATTTTTGGTAGTGATTTTATTAGACTATTCGATGCACAATGAGTTGGAGAATCTGATAAACCCCACTTCCGGTAGCCTAGCTGCAAGAGAAATGCCTTAAATTGCCGTTTGAAGCTTCAACTTTGGGTTCCCAGTTCACGTTATTTGGGTATCGTAAAAAAAAGTCGATTAAGATTTGTCATTTTTGGTAGTGATTTTATTAGACTATTCGATGCACAATCAGTTGGAGAATCTGATAAACCCCACTTCCGGTAGCCTAGCTGCAAGAGAAATGCCTTAAATTGCCGTTTGAAGCTTCAACTTTGGGTTCCCAGTTCACGTTATTTGGGTATCGAAAAAAAAAGTCGATTAAGATTTGTCATTTTTGGTAGTGATTTTATTAGCCTATAAGATGCACAATGAGTTGGAGAATCTGATAAACCCCACTTTCGGTAGCCTAGCTGCAAGAGAAATGCCTTAAATTGCCGTTTGAAGCTTCAACTTTGGGTTCCCAGTTCACGTTATTTGGGTATCGAAAAAAAAAGTCGATTAAGATTTGTCATTTTTGGTAGTGATTTTATTAGCCTATTCGATGCACAATGAGTTTGAGAATCTGATAAACCCCACTTCCGGTAGCCTAGCTGCAAGAGAAATGCCTTAAATTGCCGTTTGAAACTTCAACTTTGGGTTCCCAGTTCACGTTATTTGGGTATCGTAAAAAAAAGTCGATTAAGATTTGTCATTTTGGTAGTGATTTTATTAGGCTATTCGATGCACAATGAGTTGGAGAATCCGATAAACCCCACTTCCGGTAGCCTAGCTGCAAGAGAAATGCTTTAAATTGCCGTCTGAAGCTTCAACTTTGGGTTCCCAGTTCACGTTATTTGGGTATCGAAAAAAAAAGTCGATTAAGATTTGTCATTTTTGGTAGTGATTTTATTAGCCTATTCGATGCACAATGAGTTGGAGAATCTGATAAACCCCACTTCCGGTAGCCTAGCTGCAAGAGAAATGCCTTAAATTGCCGTTTGAAGCTTCAACTTTGGGTTCCCAGTTCACGTTATTTGGGTATCGAAAAAAAAAGTCGATTAAGATTTGTCATTTTTGGTAGTTTTTTTTTTTAGCCTATTAGATGCACAATGAGTTGGAGAATCTGATAAACCCCACTTCCGGTAGCCTAGCTGCAAGAGAAATGCCTTAAATTGCCGTTTGAAGCTTCAACTTTGGGTTCCCAGTTCACGTTATTTGGGTATCGAAAAAAAAAGTCGATTAAGTTTTGTCATTTTTGGTAGTGATTTTATTAGCCTATTCGATGCACAATGAGTTGGAGAATCTGATAAACCCCACTTCCGGTAGCCTAGCTGCAAGAGAAATGCCTTAAATTGCCGTTTGAAGCTTCAACTTTGGGTTCCCAGTTCACGTTATTTGGGTATCGTAAAAAAAAGTCGATTAAGATTTGTCATTTTGGTAGTGATTTTATTAGCCTATTCGATGCACAATGAGTTGGAGAATCTGATAAACCCCACTTCCGGTAGCCTAGCTGCAAGAGAAATGCTTTAAATTGCCGTTTGAAGCTTCAACTTTGGGTTCCCAGTTCACGTTATTTGGGTATCGAAAAAAAAAGTCGATTAAGATTTGTCATTTTTGGTAGTGATTTTATTAGCCTATTCGATGCACAATGAGTTGGAGAATCTGATAAACCCCACTTCCGGTAGCCTAGCTGCAAGAGAAATGCCTTAAATTGCCGTTTGAAGCTTCAACTTTGGGTTCCCAGTTCACGTTATTTGGGTATCGTAAAAAAAAGTCGATTAAGATTTGTCATTTTTGGTAGTGATTTTATTAGCCTATTCGATGCACAATGAGTTGGAGAATCTGATAAACCGCACTTCCGGTAGCCTAGCTGCAAGAGAAATGCCTTAAATTGCCGTTTGAAGCTTCAACTTTGGGTTCCCAGTTCACGTTATTTGGGTATCGAAAAAAAAAGTCGATAAAGATTTGTCATTTTTGGTAGTGATTTTATTAGCCTATTCGATGCACAATGAGTTTGAGAATCTGATAAACCCCACTTCCGGTAGCCTAGCTGCAAGAGAAATGCCTTAATTTGCCGTTTGAAGCTTCAACTTTGGGTTCCCAGTTCACGTTATTTGGGTATCGTAAAAAAAAGTCGATTAAGATTTGTCATTTTTGGTAGTGATTTTATTAGCCTATTCGATGCACAATGAGTTGGAGAATTTGATAAACCCCACTTCCGGTAGCCTAGCTGCAAGAGAAATGCCTTAAATTGCCGTTTGAAGCTTCAACTTTGGGGTCCCAGTTCACGTTATTTGGGTATCGAAAAAAAAAGTCGGTTAAGATTTGTCATTTTTGGTAGTGATTTTATTAGCCTATTAGATGCACAATGAGTTGGAGAATCTGATAAACCCCACTTCCGGTAGCCTAGCTGCAAGAGAAATGCCTTAAATTGCCGTTTGAAGCTTCAACTTTGGGTTCCCAGTTCACGTTATTTGGGTATCGTAAAAAAAAGTCGATTAAGATTTGTCATGTTTGGTAGTGATTTTATTAGCCTATTCGATGCACAATGAGTTGGAGAATCTGATAAACCCCACTTCCGGTAGCCTAGCTGCAAGAGAAATGCCTTAAATTGCCGTTTGAAGCTTCAACTTTGGGTTCCCAGTTCACGTTATTTGGGTATCGAAAAAAAAAGTCGATTAAGATTTTTCATTTTTGGTAGTGATTTTATTAGCCTATTCGATGCACAATGAGTTGGAGAATCTGATAAACCCCACTTCCGGTAGCCCAGCTGCAAGAGAAATGCCTTAAATTGCCGTTTGAAGCTTCAACTTTGTTTCCCAGTTCACGTTATTTGGGTATCGTAAAAAAAAGTCGATTAAGATTTGTCATTTTTGGTAGTGATTTTATTAGCCTATTAGATGCACAATGAGTTGGAGAATCTGATAAACCCCACTTCCGGTAGCCTAGCTGCAAGAGAAATGCCTTAAATTGCCGTTTGAAGCTTCAACTTTGGGTTCCCAGTTCACGTTATTTGGGTATCGTAAAAAAAAGTCGATTAAGATTTGTCATTTTTGGTAGTGATTTTATTAGCCTATTCGATGCACAATGAGTTGGAGAATCTGATAAACCCCACTTCCGGTAGCCTAGCTGCAAGAGAAATGCCTTAAATTGCCGTTTGAAGCTTCAACTTTGGGGTCCCAGTTCACGTTATTTGGGTATCGAAAAAAAAAGTCGATTAAGATTTGTCATTTTTGGTAGTGATTTTATTAGCCTATTAGATGCACAATGAGTTGGAGAATGTGATAAACCCCACTTCCGGTAGCCTAGCTGCAAGAGAAATGCCTTAAATTGCCGTTTGAAGCTTCAACTTTGGGTTCCCAGTTCACGTTATTTGGGTATCGTAAAAAAAAGTCGATTAACATTTGTCATTTTTGGTAGTGATTTTATTAGCCTATTCGATGCACAATGAGTTGGAGAATCTGATAAACCCCACTTCCGGTAGCCTAGCTGCAAGAGAAATGCCTTAAATTGCCGTTTGAAGCTTCAACTTTGGGTTCCCAGTTCACGTTATTTGGGTATCGTAAAAAAAAGTCGATTAAGATCTGTCATTTTTGGTAGCGATTTTATTAGCCTATTCGATGCACAATGAGTTGGAGAATCTGATAAACCCCACTTCCGGTAGCCTAGCTGCAAGAGAAATGCCTTAAATTGCCGTTTGAAGCTTCAACTTTGGGTTCCCAGTTCACGTTATTTGGGTATCGTAAAAAAAAGTCGATTAAGATTTGTCATTTTTGGTAGTGATTTTATTAGCCTATTAGATGCACAATGAGTTGGAGAATCTGATAAACCCCACTTCCGGTAGCCTAGCTGCAAGAGAAATGCCTTAAATTGCCGTTTGAAGCTTCAACTTTGGGTTCCCAGTTCACGTTATTTGGGTATCGTAAAAAAAAGTCGATTAAGATTTGTCATTTTTGGTAGTGATTTTATTAGCCTATTCGATGCACAATGAGTTGGAGAATCTGATAAACCCCACTTCCGGTAGCCTAGCTGCAAGAGAAATGCCTTAAATTGCCGTTTGAAGCTTCAACTTTGGGTTCCCAGTTCACGTTATTTGGGTATCGTAAAAAAAAGTCGATTAAGATTTGTCATGTTTGGTACTGATTTTATTAGCCTATTCGATGCACAATGAGTTGGAGAATCTGATAAACCCCACTTCCGGTAGCCTAGCTGCAAGAGAAATGCCTTAAATTGCCGTTTGAAGCTTCAACTTTGGGTTCCCAGTTCACGTTATTTGGGTATCGAAAAAAAAAGTCGATTAAGATTTTTCATTTTTGGTAGTGATTTTATTAGCCTATTCGATGCACAATGAGTTGGAGAATCTGATAAACCCCACTTCCTGTAGCCTAGCTGCAAGAGAAATGCCTTAAATTGCCGTTTGAAGCTTCAACTTTGGGTTCCCAGTTCACGTTATTTGGGTATCGAAAAAAAAAGTCGATTAAGATTTGTCATTTTTGGAAGTGATTTTATTAGCCTATTAGATGCACAATGAGTTGGAGAATCTGATAAACCCCACTTCCGGTAGCCTAGCTGCAAGAGAAATGCCTTAAATTGCCGTTTGAAGCTTCAATTTTGGGTTCCCAGTTCACGTTATTTGGGTAACGTAAAAAAAAGTGGATTAAGATTTGTCATTTTTGGTAGTGATTTTATTAGCGTATTCGATGCACAATGAGTTGGAGAATCTGATAAACCCCACTTCCTGTAGCCTAGCTGCAAGAGAAATGCCTTAAATTGCCGTTTGAAGCTTCAACTTTGGGTTCCCAGTTCACGTTATTTGGGTATCGAAAAAAAAAGTCGATTAAGATTTGTCATTTTTGGAAGTGATTTTATTAGCCTATTAGATGCACAATGAGTTGGAGAATCTGATAAACCCCACTTCCGGTAGCCTAGCTGCAAGAGAAATGCCTTAAATTGCCGTTTGAAGCTTCAATTTTGGGTTCCCAGTTCACGTTATTTGGGTAACGTAAAAAAAAGTCGATTAAGATTTGTCATTTTTGGTAGTGATTTTATTAGCCTATTCGATGCACAATGAGTTGGAGAATCTGATAAACCCCACTTCCGGTAGCCTAGCTGCAAGAGAAATGCCTTAAATTGCCGTTTGAAGCTTCAGCTTTGGGTTCCCAGTTCACGTTATTTGGGTATCGAAAAAAAAAGTCGATTAAGATTTGTCATTTTTGGTAGTGATTTTATTAGCCTATTAGATGCACAATGAGTTGGAGAATCTGATAAACCCCACTTCCGGTAGCCTAGCTGCAAGTGAAATGCCTTAAATTGCCGTTTGAAGCTTCAACTTTGGGTTCCCAGTTCACGTTATTTGGGTATCGTAAAAAAAAGTCGATTAAGGTTTGTCATTTTTGGTAGTGATTTTATTACCCTATTCGATGCACAATGAGTTGGAGAATCTGATAAACCCCACTTCCGGTAGCCTAGCTGCAAGAGAAATGCCTTAAATTGCCGTTTGAAGCTTCAACTTTGGGTTCCCAGTTCACGTTATTTGGGTATCGAAAAAAAAAGTCGATTAAGATTTGTCATTTTTGGAAGTGATTTTATTAGCCTATTAGATGCACAATGAGTTGGAGAATCTGATAAACCCCACTTCCGGTAGCCTAGCTGCAAGAGAAATGCCTTAAATTGCCGTTTGAAGCTTCAATTTTGGGTTCCCAGTTCACGTTATTTGGGTAACGTAAAAAAAAGTCGATTAAGATTTGTCATTTTTGGTAGTGATTTTATTAGCCTATTCGATGCACAATGAGTTGGAGAATCTGATAAACCCCACTTCCGGTAGCCTAGCTGCAAGAGAAATGCCTTAAATTGCCGTTTGAAGCTTCAGCTTTGGGTTCCCAGTTCACGTTATTTGGGTATCGAAAAAAAAAGTCGATTAAGATTTGTCATTTTTGGTAGTGATTTTATTAGCCTATTAGATGCACAATGAGTTGGAGAATCTGATAAACCCCACTTCCGGTAGCCTAGCTGCAAGTGAAATGCCTTAAATTGCCGTTTGAAGCTTCAACTTTGGGTTCCCAGTTCACGTTATTTGGGTATCGTAAAAAAAAGTCGATTAAGGTTTGTCATTTTTGGTAGTGATTTTATTACCCTATTCGATGCACAATGAGTTGGAGAATCTGATAAACCCCACTTCCGATAGCCTAGCTGCAAGATAAATGCCTTTAATTGCCGTTTGAAGCTTCAACTTTGGGTTCCCAGTTCACGTTATTTGGGTATCGTAAAAAAAAGTCGATTAAGATTTGTCATTTTTGGTAGTGATTTTATTAGCCTATTCGATGCACAATGAGTTGGAGAATCTGATAAACCCCACTTCCGGTAGCCTAGCTGCAAGAGAAATGCCTTAAATTGCCGTTTGAAGATTCAACTTTGGGTTCCCAGTTCACGTTATTTGGGTATCGAAAAAAAAAGTCGATTAAGATTTGTCATTTTTGGTAGTGATTTTATTAGCCTATTCGATGCACAATGAGTTGGAGAATCTGATAAACCCCACTTCCGGTAGCCTAGCTGCAAGAGAAATGCCTTAAATTGCCGTTTGAAGCTTCAACTTTGGGTTCCCAGTGCACGTTATTTGGGTATCGTAAAAATAAGTCGATTAAGATTTGTCATTTTTGGTAGTGATTTTATTAGACTATTCGATGCACAATGAGTTGGAGAATCTGATAAACCCCACTTCCGGTAGCCTAGCTGCAAGAGAAATGCCTTAAATTGCCGTTTGAAGCTTCAACTTTGGGTTCCCAGTTCACGTTATTTGGGTATCGTAAAAAAAAGTCGATTAAGATTTGTCATTTTTGGTAGTGATTTTATTAGACTATTCGATGCACAATCAGTTGGAGAATCTGATAAACCCCACTTCCGGTAGCCTAGCTGCAAGAGAAATGCCTTAAATTGCCGTTTGAAGCTTCAACTTTGGGTTCCCAGTTCACTTAATTTGGGTATCGTAAAAAAAAGTCGATTAAGATTTGTCATTTTTGGTAGTGATTTTATTAGCCTATTAGATGCACAATGAGTTGGAGAATCTGATAAACCCCACTTCCGGTAGTCTAGCTGCAAGAGAAATGCCTTAAATTGCCGTTTGAAGCTTCAACTTTGGGTTCCCAGTTCACGTTATTTGGGTATCGTAAAAAAAAGTCGATTAAGATTTGTCATTTTTGGTAGTGATTTTATTCGCCTATTAGATGCACAATGAGTTGGAGAATCTGATAAACCCCACTTCCGGTAGTCTAGCTGCAAGAGAAATGCCTTAAATTGCCGTTTGAAGCTTCAACTTTGGGTTCCCAGTTCACGTTATTTGGGTATCGTAAAAAAAAGTCGATTAAGATTTGTCATTTTTGGTAGTGATTTTATTCGCCTATTAGATGCACAATGAGTTGGAGAATCTGATAAACCCCACTTCCGGTAGTCTAGCTGCAAGAGAAATGCCTTAAATTGCCGTTTGAAGCCTCAACTTTGGGTTCCCAGTTCACGTTATTTGGGTATCGTAAAAAAAAGTCGATTAAGATTTGTCATTTTTGGTAGTGATTTTATTCGCCTATTAGATGCACAATGAGTTGGAGAATCTGATAAACCCCACTTCCGGTAGTCTAGCTGCAAGAGAAATGCCTTAAATTGCCGTTTGAAGCTTCAACTTTGGGTTCCCAGTTCACGTTATTTGGGTATCGTCCAAAAAAGTCGATTAAGATTTGTCATTTTTGGTAGTGATTTTATTCGCCTATTAGATGCACAATGAGTTGGAGAATCTGATAAACCCCACTTCCGGTAGTCTAGCTGCAAGAGAAATGCCTTAAATTGCCGTTTGAAGCTTCAACTTTGGGTTCCCAGTTCACGTTATTTGGGTATCGTAAAAAAAAGTCGTTTAAGATTTGTTATTTTTGGTAGTGATTTTATTCGCCTATTAGATGCACAATGAGTTGGAGAATCTGATAAACCCCACTTCCGGTAGTCTAGCTGCAAGAGAAATGCCTTAAATTGCCGTTTGAAGCTTCAACTTTGGGTTCCCAGGTCACGTTATTTGGGTATCGTAAAAAAAAGTCGATTAAGATTTGTCATTTTTGGTAGTGATTTTATTCGCCTATTAGATGCACAATGAGTTGGAGAATCTGATAAACCCCACTTCCGGTAGTCTAGCTGCAAGAGAAATGCCTTAAATTGCCGTTTGAAGCTTCAACTTTGGGTTCCCAGTTCACGTTATTTGGGTATCGTAAAAAAAAGTCGATTAAGATTTGTCATTTTTGGTAGTGATTTTATTCGCCTATTAGATGCACAATGAGTTGGAGAATCTGATAAATCCCACTTCCGGTAGCCTAGCTGCAAGAGAAATGCCTTAAATTGCCGTTTGAAGCCTCAACTTTGGGTTCCCAGTTCACGTTATTTGGGTATCGTAAAAAAAAGTCGATTAAGATTTGTCATTTTTGGTAGTGATTTTATTCGCCTATTAGATGCACAATGAGTTGGAGAATCTGATAAACCCCACTTCCGGTAGTCTAGCTGCAAGAGAAATGCCTTAAATTGCCGTTTGAAGCTTCAACTTTGGGTTCCCAGATCACGTTATTTGGGTATCGTAAAAAAAAGTCGATTAAGATTTGTCATTTTTGGTAGTGATTTTATTCGCCTATTAGATGCACAATGAGTTGGAGAATCTGATAAACCCCACTTCCGGTAGTCTTGCTGCAAGAGAAATGCCTTAAATTGCCGTTTGAAGCTTCAACTTTGGGTTCCCAGTTCACGTTATTTGGGTATCGTAAAAAAAAGTCGATTAAGATTTGTCATTTTTGGTAGTGATTTTATTCGCCTATTAGATGCACAATGAGTTGAAGAATCTGATAAATCCCACTTCCGGTAGCCTAGCTGCAAGAGAAATGCCTTAAATTGCCGTTGGAAGCCTCAACTTTGGGTTCCCAGTTCACGTTATTTGGGTATCGTAAAAAAAAGTCGATTAAGATTTGTCATTTTTGGTAGTGATTTTATTCGCCTATTAGATGCACAATGAGTTGGAGAATCTGATAAACCGCACTTCCGGTAGTCTAGCTGCAAGAGAAATGCCTTAAATTGCCGTTTGAAGCTTCAACTTTGGGTTCCCAGTTCACGTTATTTGGGTATCGTAAAAAAAAGTCGATTAAGATTTGTCATTTTTGGTAGTGATTTTATTCGCCTATTAGATGCACAATGAGTTGGAGAATCTGATAAACCCCACTTCCGGTAGTCTAGCTGCAAGAGAAATGCCTTAAATTGCCGTTTGAAGCCTCAACTTTGGGTTCCCAGTTCACGTTATTTGGGTATCGTAAAAAAAAGTCGATTAAGATTTGTCATTTTTGGTAGTGATTTTATTCGCCTATTAGATGCACAATGAGTTGGAGAATCTGATAAACCCCACTTCCGGTAGTCTAGCCTCAAGAGAAATGCCTTAAATTGCCGTTTGAAGCTTCAACTTTGGGTTCCCAGTTCACGTTATTTGGGTATCGTAAAAAAAAGTCGATTAAGATTTGTCATTTTTGGTAGTGATTTTATTCGCCTATTAGATGCACAATGAGTTGGAGAATCTGATAAACCCCACTTCCGGTAGTCTAGCTGCAAGAGAAATGCCTTAAATTGCCGTTTGAAGCTTCAACTTTGGGTTCCCAGTTCACGTTATTTGGGTATCGTAAAAAAAAGTCGATTAAGATTTGTCATTTTTGGTAGTGATTTTATTCGCCTATTAGATGCACAATTAGTTGGAGAATCTGATAAACCCCACTTCCGGTAGCCTAGCTGCAAGAGAAATGCCTTAAATTGCCGTTTGAAGCTTCAACTTTGGGTTCCCAGTTCACGTTATTTGGGTATCGTAAAAAAAAGTCGATTAAGATTTGTCATTTTTGGTAGTGATTTTATTCGCCTATTAGATGCACAATGAGTTGGAGAATCTGATGAACCCCACTTCCGGTAGCCTAGCATCAAGAGAAATGCCTTAAATTGCCGTTTGAAGCTTCAACTTTGGGTTCCCAGTTCACGTTATTTGGGTATCGTAAAAAAAAGTCGATTAAGATTTGTCATTTTTGGTAGTGATTTTATTCGCCTATTAGATGCACAATGAGTTGGAGAATCTGATAAACCCCACTTCCGGTAGTCTAGCTGCAAGAGAAATGCCTTAAATTGCCGTTTGAAGCTTCAACTTTGGGTTCCCAGTTCACGTTATTTGGGTATCGTAAAAAAAAGTCGATTAAGATTTGTCATTTTTGGTAGTGATTTTATTCGCCTATTAGATGCACAATGAGTTGGAGAATCTGATAAACCCCACTTCCGGTAGTCTAGCTGCAAGAGAAATGCCTTAAATTGCCGTTTGAAGCCTCAACTTTAGGTTCCCAGTTCACGTTATTTGGGTATCGTAAAAAAAAGTCGATTAAGATTTGTCATTTTTGGTAGTGATTTTATTCGCCTATTAGATGCACAATGAGTTGGAGAATCTGATAAACCCCACTTCCGGTAGTCTAGCTGCAAGAGAAATGCCTTAAATTGCCGTTTGAAGCTTCAACTTTGGGTTCCCAGTTCACGTTATTTGGGTATCGTAAAAAAAGTCGATTAAGATTTGTCATTTTTGGTAGTGATTTTATTCGCCTATTAGATGCACAATGAGTTGGAGAATCTGATAAACCCCACTTCCGGTAGTCTAGCTGCAAGAGAAATGCCTTAAATTGCCGTTTGAAGCTTCAACTTTGGGTTCCCAGTTCACGTTATTTGGGTATCGTCAAAAAAAGTCGATTAAGATTGGTCATTTTTGGTAGTGATTTTATTCGCCTATTAGATGCACAATGAGTTGGAGAATCTGATAAACCCCACTTCCGGTAGTCTAGCTGGAATTGAAATGCCTTAAATTGCGGTTTGAAGCCTCAACTTTGGGTTCCCAGTTCACGTTATTTGGGTATCGTAAAAAAAAGTCGATTAAGATTTGTCATTTTTGGTAGTGATTTTATTCGCCTATTAGATGCACAATGAGTTGGAGAATCTGATAAAGCCCACTTCCGGTAGTCTAGCTGCAAGAGAAATGCCTTAAATTGCCGTTTGAAGCTTCAACTTTGGGTTCCCAGTTCACGTTATTTGGGTATCGTAAAAAAATGTCGATTAAGGTTTGTCATTTTTGGTAGTGATTTTATTCGCCTATTAGATGCACAATGAGTTGGAGAATCTGATAAACCCCACTTGCGGTAGCCTAGCTGCAAGAGAAATGCCTTAAATTGCCGTTTGAAGCCTCAACTTTGGGTTCCCAGTTCACGTTATTTGGGTATCGTAAAAAAAAGTCGATTAAGATTTGTCATTTTTGGTAGTGATTTTATTCGCCTATTAGATGCACAATGAGTTGGAGAATCTGATAAACCCCACTTCCGGTAGTCTAGCTGCAAGAGAAATGCCTTAAATTGCCGTTTGAAGCTTCAACTTTGGGTTCCCAGTTCACGTTATTTGGGTATCGTAAAAAAAAGTCGATTAAGATTTGTCATTTTTGGTAGTGATTTTATTCGCCTATTAGATGCACAATGAGTTGGAGAATCTGATAAACCCCACTTCCGGTAGTCTAGCTGCAAGAGAAATGCCTTAAATTGCCGTTTGAAGCTTCAACTTTAGGTTCCCAGTTCACGTTATTTGGGTATCGTAAAAAAAAGTCGATTAAGATTTGTCATTTTTGGTAGTGATTTTATTCGCCTATTAGATGCACAATAAGTTGGAGAATCTGATAAACCCCACTTCCGGTAGTCTAGCTGCAAGAGAAATGCCTTAAATTGCCGTTTGAAGCCTCAACTTTAGGTTCCCAGTTCACGTTATTTGGGTATCGTAAAAAAAAGTCGATTAAGATTTGTCATTTTTGGTAGTGATTTTATTCGCCTATTAGATGCACAATGAGTTGGAGAATCTGATAAACCCCACTTCCGGTAGTCTAGCTGCAAGAGAAATGCCTTAAATTGCCGTTTGAAGCTTCAACTTTGGGTTCCCAGTTCACGTTATTTGGGTATCGTAAAAAAAAGTCGATTAAGATTTGTCATTTTTGGTAGTGATTTTATTCGCCTATTAGATGCACAATGAGTTGGAGAATCTGATAAACCTCACTTCCGGTAGTCTAGCTGCAAGAGAAATGCCTTAAATTGCCGTTTGAAGCTTCAACTTTGGGTTCCCAGTTCACGTTATTTGGGTATCGTCAAAAAAAGTCGATTAAGATTGGTCATTTTTGGTAGTGATTTTATTCGCCTATTAGATGCACAATGAGTTGGAGAATCTGATAAACCCCACTTCCGGTAGTCTAGCTGGAAGTGAAATGCCTTAAATTGCGGTTTGAAGCCTCAACTTTGGGTTCCCAGTTCACGTTATTTGGGTATCGTAAAAAAAAGTCGATTAAGATTTGTCATTTTTGGTAGTGATTTTATTCGCCTATTAGATGCACAATGAGTTGGAGAATCTGATAAACCCCATTTCCGGTAGTCTAGCTGCAAGAGAAATGCCTTAAATTGCCGTTTGAAGCTTCAACTTTGGGTTCCCAGTTCACGTTATTTGGGTATCGTAAAAAAAAGTCGATTAAGATTTGTCATTTTTGGTAGTGATTTTATTAGCCTATTAGATGCACAATGAGTTGGAGAATCTGATAAACCCCACTTCCGGTAGTCTAGCTGCAAGAGAAATGCCTTAAATTGCCGTTTGAAGCTTCAACTTTGGGTTCCCAGTTCACGTTATTTGGGTATCGTAAAAAAATGTCGATTAAGGTTTGTCATTTTTGGTAGTGATTTTATTCGCCTATTAGATGCACAATGAGTTGGAGAATCTGATAAACCCCACTTGCGGTAGCCTAGCTGCAAGAGAAATGCCTTAAATTGCCGTTTGAAGCCTCAACTTTGGGTTCCCAGTTCACGTTATTTGGGTATCGTAAAAAAAAGTCGATTAAGATTTGTCATTTTTGGTAGTGATTTTATTCGCCTATTAGATGCACAATGAGTTGGAGAATCTGATAAACCCCACTTCCGGTAGTCTAGCTGCAAGAGAAATGCCTTAAATTGCCGTTTGAAGCTTCAACTTTGGTTTCCCAGTTCACGTTATTTGGGTATCTTAAAAAAAAGTCGATTAAGATTTGTCATTTTTGGTAGTGATTTTATTCGCCTATTAGATGCACAATGAGTTGGAGAATCTGATAAACCCCACTTCCGGTAGTCTAGCTGCAAGAGAAATGCCTTAAATTGCCGTTTGAAGCTTCAACTTTGGGTTCCCAGTTCACGTTATTTGGGTATCGTAAAAAAAAGTCGATTAAGATTTGTCATTTTTGGTAGTGATTTTATTCGCCTATTAGATGCACAATGAGTTGGAGAATCTGATAAACCCCACTTCCGGTAGTCTAGCTGCATAAGAAATGCCTTAAATTGCCGTTTGAAGCTTCAACTTTGGGATCCCAGTTCACGTTATTTGGGTATCGTAAAAAAAAGTCGATTAAGATTTGTCATTTTTGGTAGTGATTTTATTCGCCTATTAGATGCACAATGAGTTGGAGAATCTGATAAACGCCACTTCCGGTAGCCTAGCTGCAAGAGAAATGCCTTAAATTGCCGTTTGAAGCTTCAACTTTGGGTTCCCAGTTCACGTTATTTGGGTATCGTAAAAAAAAGTCGATTAAGATTTGTCATTTTTGGTAGTGATTTTATTCGCCTATTAGATGCACAATGAGTTGGAGAATCTGATAAACCCCACTTCCGGTAGTCTAGCTGCAAGATAAATGCCTTAAATTGCCGTTTGAAGCTTCAACTTTGGGTTCCCAGTTCACGTTATTTGGGTATCGTAAAAAAAAGTCAAGATTTGTCATTTTTGGTAGTGATTTTATTCGCCTATTAGATGCACAATGAGTTGGAGAATCTGATAAACCCCACTTCCGGTAGTCTAGCTGCAAGAGAAATGCCTTAAATTGCCGTTTGAAGCCTCAACTTTGGGTTCCCAGTTCACGTTATTTGGGTATCGTAAAAAAAAGTCGATTAAGATTTGTCATTTTTGGTAGTGATTTTATTCGCCTATTAGATGCACAATGAGTTGGAGAATCTGATAAACCCCACTTCCGGTAGTCTAGCTGCAAGAGAAATGCCTTAAATTGCCGTTTGAAGCTTCAACTTTGGGTTCCCAGTTCACGTTATATGGTATCGTAAAAAAAAGTCGATTAAGATTTGTCATTTTTGGTAGTGATTTTATTCGCCTATTAGATGCACAATTAGTTGGAGAATCTGATAAACCCCACTTCCGGTAGCCTAGCTGCAAGAGAAATGCCTTAAATTGCCGTTTGAAGCTTCAACTTTGGGTTCCCAGTTCACGTTATTTGGGTATCGTAAAAAAAAGTCGATTAAGATTTGTCATTTTTGGTAGTGATTTTATTCGCCTATTAGATGCACAATGAGTTGGAGAATCTGATAAACCCCACTTCCGGTAGTCTAGCTGCAAGAGAAATGCCTTAAATTGCCGTTTGAAGCTTCAACTTTGGGTTCCCAGTTCACGTTATTTGGGTATCGTAAAAAAAAGTTGATTAAGATTTGTCATTTTTGGTAGTGATTTTATTCGCCTATTAGATGCACAATGAGTTGGAGAATCTGATAAACCCCACTTCCGGTAGTCTAGCTGCAAGAGAAATGCCTTAAATTGCCGTTTGAAGCTTCAACTTTGGGTTCCCAGTTCACGTTATTTGGGTATCGTAAAAAAAAGTCGATTAAGATTTGTCATTTTTGGTAGTGATTTTATTCGCCTATTAGATGCACAATTAGTTGGAGAATCTGATAAACCCCACTTCCGGTAGCCTAGCTGCAAGTGAAATGCCTTAAATTGCCGTTTGAAGCCTCAACTTTGGGTTCCCAGTTCACGTTATTTGGGTATTGTAAAAAAAAGTCGATTAAGATTTGTCATTTTTGGTAGTGATTTTATTCGCCTATTAGATGCACAATGAGTTGGAGAATCTGATAAACCCCACTTCCGGTAGTCTAGCTGCAAGAGAAATGCCTTAAATTGCCGTTTGAAGCCTCAACTTTGGGTTCCCAGTTCACGTTATTTGGGTATCGTAAAAAAAAGTCGATTAAGATTTGTCATTTTTGGTAGTGATTTTATTCGCCTATTAGATGCACAATGAGTTGGAGAATCTGATAAACCCCACTTCCGGTAGTCTAGCTGCAAGAGAAATGCCTTAAATTGCCGTTTGAAGCTTCAACTTTGGGTTCCCAGTTCACGTTATTTGGGTATCGTAAAAAAAAGTCGATTAAGATTTGTCATTTTTGGTAGTGATTTTATTCGCCTATTAGATGCACAATGAGTTGGAGAATCTGATCAACCCCACTTCCGGTAGTCTAGCTGCAAGTGAAATGCCTTAAATTGCCGTTTGAAGCCTCAACTTTGGGTTCCCAGTTCACGTTATTTGGGTATCGTAAAAAAAAAGTCGATTAAGATTTGTCATTTTTGGTAGTGATTTTATTCGCCTATTAGATGCACAATGAGTTGGAGAATCTGATAAACCCCACTGCCGGTAGTCTAGCTGCAAGAGAAATGCCTTAAATTGCCGTTTGAAGCTTCAACTTTGGGTTCCCAGTTCACGTTATTTGGGTATCGTAAAAAAAAGTCGATTAAGATTTGTCATTTTTGGTAGTGATTTTATTCGCCTATTAGATGCACAATTAGTTGGGGAATCTGATAAACCCCACTTCCGGTAGCCTAGCTGCAAGAGAAATGCCTTAAATTGCCGTTTGAAGCCTCAACTCTGGGTTCCCAGTTCACGTTATTTGGGTATCGTAAAAAAAAGTCGATTAAGATTTGTCATTTTTGGTAGTGATTTTATTCGCCTATTAGATGCACAATGAGTGGGAGAATCTGATAAACCCCACTTCCGGTAGTCTAGCTGCAAGAGAAATGCCTTAAATTGCCGTTTGAAGCTTCAAATTTGGGTTCCCAGTTCACGTTATTTGGGTATCGTAAAAAAAAGTCGATTAAGATTTGTCATTTTTGGTAGTGATTTTATTCGCCTATTAGATGCACAATGAGTTGGAGAATCTGATAAACCCCACTTCCGGTAGTCTAGCTGCAAGAGAAATGCCTTAAATTGCCGTTTGAAGCCTCAACTTCGGGTTCCCAGTTCACGTTATTTGGGTATCGTAAAAAAAAGTCGATTAAGATTTGTCATTTTTGGTAGTGATTTTATTCGCCTATTAGATGCACAATGAGTTGGAGAATCTGATAAACCCCACTTCCGGTAGTCTAGCTGCAAGTGAAATGCCTTAAATTGCCGTTTGAAGCTTCAACTTTGGGTTCCCAGTTCACGTTATTTGGGTATCGTAAAAAAAAGTCGATTAAGATTTGTCATTTTTGGTAGTGATTTTATTCGCCTATTAGATGCACAATGAGTTGGAGAATCTGATAAACCCCACTTCCGGTAGTCTAGCTGCAAGAGAAATGCCTTAAATTGCCGTTTGAAGCCTCAACTTTGGGTTCCCAGTTCACGTTATTTGGGTATCGTAAAAAAAAGTCGATTAAGATTTGTCATTTTTGGTAGTGATTTTATTCGCCTATTAGATGCACAATGAGTTGGAGAATCTGATAAACCCCACTTCCGGTAGTCTAGCTGCAAGAGAAATGCCTTAAATTGCCGTTTGAAGCTTCAACTTTGGGTTCCCAGTTCACGTTATTTGGGTATCGTAAAAAAAAGTCGATTAAGATTTGTCATTTTTGGTAGTGATTTTATTCGCCTATTAGATGCACAATTAGTTGGAGAATCTGATAAACCCCACTTCCGGTAGCCTAGCTGCAAGAGAAATGCCATAAATTGCCGTTTGAAGCTTCAACTTTGGGTTCCCAGTTCACGTTATTTGGGTATCGTAAAAAAAAGTCGATTAAGATTTGTCATTTTTGGTAGTGATTTTATTCGCCTATTAGATGCACAATGAGTTGGAGAATCTGATAAACCCCACTTCCGGTAGCCTAGCTGCAAGAGAAATGCCTTAAATTGCCGTTTGAAGCTTCAACTTTGGGTTCCCAGTTCACGTTATTTGGGTATCGTAAAAAAAAGTCGATTAAGATTTGTCATTTTTGGTAGTGATTTTATTCGCCTATTAGATGCACAATGAGTTGGAGAATCTGATAAACCCCACTTCCGGTAGTCTAGCGGCAAGAGAAATGCCTTAAATTGCCGTTTGAAGCTTCAACTTTGGGTTCCCAGTTCACGTTATTTGGGTATCGTAAAAAAAAGTCGATTAAGATTTGTCATTTTTGGTAGTGATTTTATTCGCTTATTAGATGCACAATGAGTTGGAGAATCTGATAAACCCCACTTCCGGTAGCCTAGCTGCAAGAGAAATGCCTTAAATTGCCGTTTGAAGCTTCAACTTTGGGTTCCCAGTTCACGTTATTTGGGTATCGTAAAAAAAAGTCGATTAAGATTTGTCATTTTTGGTAGTGATTTTATTCGCCTATTAGATGCACAATGAGTTGGAGAATCTGATAAACCCCACTTCCGGTAGTCTAGCTGCAAGAGAAATGCCTTAAATTGCCGTTTGAAGCTATAACTTTGGGTTCCCAGTTCACGTTATTTGGGTATTGTAAAAAAAAGTCGATTAAGATTTGTCATTTTTGGTAGTGATTTTATTCGCCTATTAGATGCACAATTAGTTGGAGAATCTGATAAACCCCACTTCCGGTAGCCTAGCTGCAAGTGAAATGCCTTAAATTGCCGTTTGAAGCCTCAACTTTGGGTTCCCAGTTCACGTTATTTGGGTATTGTAAAAAAAAGTCGATTAAGATTTGTCATTTTTGGTAGTGATTTTATTCGCCTATTAGATGCACAATGAGTTGGAGAATCTGATAAACCGCACTTCCGGTAGTCTAGCTGCAAGAGAAATGCCTTAAATTGCCGTTTGAAGCCTCAACTTTGGGTTCCCAGTTCACGTTATTTGGGTATCGTAAAAAAAAGTCGATTAAGATTTGTCATTTTTGGTAGTGATTTTATTCGCCTATTAGATGCACAATGAGTTGGAGAATCTGATAAACCCCACTTCCGGTAGTCTAGCTGCAAGAGAAATGCCTTAAATTGCCGTTTGAAGCTTCAACTTTGGGTTCCCAGTTCACGTTATTTGGGTATCGTAAAAAAAAGTCGATTAAGATTTGTCATTTTTGGTAGTGATTTTATTCGCCTATTAGATGCACAATGAGTTGGAGAATCTCATCAACCCCACTTCCGGTAGTCTAGCTGCAAGTGAAATGCCTTAAATTGCCGTTTGAAACCTCAACTTTGGGTTCCCAGTTCACGTTATTTGGGTATCGTAAAAAAAAAGTCGATTAAGATTTGTCATTTTTGGTAGTGATTTTATTCGCCTATTAGATGCACAATGAGTTGGAGAATCTGATAAACCCCACTTCCGGTAGTCTAGCTGCAAGAGAAATGCCTTAAATTGCCGTTTGAAGCTTCAACTTTGGGTTCCCAGTTCACGTTATTTGGGTATCGTAAAAAAAAGTCGATTAAGATTTGTCATTTTTGGTAGTGATTTTATTCGCCTATTAGATGCACAATGAGTTGGAGAATCTGATAAACCCCACTTCCGGTAGTCTAGCTGCAAGGGAAATGCCTTATATTGCCGTTTGAAGCTTCAAGTTTGGGTTCCCAGTTCACGTTATTTGGGTATCGTAAAAAAAAGTCGATTAAGATTTGTCATTTTTGGTAGTGATTTTATTCGCCTATTAGATGCACAATGAGTTGGAGAATCTGATAAACCCCACTTCCGGTAGTCTAGCTGCAAGAGAAATGCCTTAAATTGCCGTTTGAAGCTTCAACTTTGGGTTCCCAGTTCACGTTATTTGGGTATCGTAAAAAAAAGTCGATTAAGATTTGTCATTTTTGGTAGTGATTTTATTCGCCTATTAGATGCACAATGAGTTGGAGAATCTGATAAACCCCACTTCCGGTAGTCTAGCTGCAAGAGAAATGCCTTAAATTGCCGTTTGAAGCTTCAACTTTGGGTTCCCAGTTCACGTTATTTGGGTATCGTAAAAAAAAGTCGATTAAGATTTGTCATTTTTGGTAGTGATTTTATTCGCCTATTAGATGCACAATGAGTTGGAGAATCTGATAAACCCCACTTCCGGTAGCCTAGCTGCAAGGGAAATGCCTTAAATTGCCGTTTGAAGCTTCAACTTTGGGTTCCCAGTTCACGTTATTTGGGTATCGTAAAAAAAAGTCGATTAAGATTTGTCATTTTTGGTAGTGATTTTATTCGCCTATTAGATGCACAATGAGTTGGAGAATCTGATAAACCCCACTTCCGGTAGTCTAGCTGCAAGAGAAATGCCTTAAATTGCCGTTTGAAGCTTCAACTTTGGGTTCCCAGTTCACGTTATTTGGGTATCGTAAAAAAAAGTCGATTAAGATTTGTCATTTTTGGTAGTGATTTTATTCGCCTATTAGATGCACAATTAGTTGGGGAATCTGATAAACCCCACTTCCGGTAGCCTAGCTGCAAGGGAAATGCCTTAAATTGCCGTTTGAAGCCTCAACTTTGGGTTCCCAGTTCACGTTATTTGGGTATCGTAAAAAAAAGTCGATTAAGATTTGTCATTTTTGGTAGTGATTTTATTCGCCTATTAGATGCACAATGAGTTGGAGAATCTGATAAACCCCACTTCCGGTAGTCTAGCTGCAAGAGAAATGCCTTAAATTGCCGTTTGAAGCTTCAAATTTGGGTTCCCAGTTCACGTTATTTGGGTATCGTAAAAAAAAGTCGATTAAGATTTGTCATTTTTGGTAGTGATTTTATTCGCCTATTAGATGCACAATGAGTTGGAGAATCTGATAAACCACACTTCCGGTAGTCTAGCTGCAAGAGAAATGCCTTAAATTGCCGTTTGAAGCCTCAACTTCGGGTTCCCAGTTCACGTTATTTGGGTATCGTAAAAAAAAGTCGATTAAGATTTGTCATTTTTGGTAGTGATTTTATTCGCCTATTAGATGCACAATGAGTTGGAGAATCTGATAAACCCCACTTCCGGTAGTCTAGCTGCAAGTGAAATGCCTTAAATTGCCGTTTGAAGCTTCAACTTTGGGTTCCCAGTTCACGTTATTTGGGTATCGTAAAAAAAAGTCGATTAAGATTTGTCATTTTTGGTAGTGATTTTATTCGCCTATTAGATGCACAATGAGTTGGAGAATCTGATAAACCCCACTTCCGGTAGTCTAGCTGCAAGAGAAATGCCTTAAATTGCCGTTTGAAGCTTCAACTTTGGGTTCCCAGTTCACGTTATTTGGGTATCGTAAAAAAAAGTCAAGATTTGTCATTTTTGGTAGTGATTTTATTCGCCTATTAGATGCACAATGAGTTGGAGAATCTGATAAACCCCACTTCCGGTAGTCTAGCTGCAAGAGAAATGCCTTAAATTGCCGTTTGAAGCTTCAACTTTGGGTTCCCAGTTCACGTTATTTGGGTATCGTAAAAAAAAGTCGATTAAGATTTGTCATTTTTGGTAGTGATTTTATTCGCCTATTAGATGCACAATGAGTTGGAGAATCTGATAAACCCCACTTCCGGTAGTCTAGCTGGAAGAGAAATGCCTTAAATTGCCGTTTGAAGCTTCAACTTTGGGTTCCCAGTTCACGTTATTTGGGTATAGTAAAAAAAAGTCGATTAAGATTTGTCATTTTTGGTAGTGATTTTATTCGCCTATTAGATGCACAATTAGTTGGAGAATCTGATAAACCCCACTTCCGGTAGCCTAGCTGCAAGAGAAATGCCTTAAATTGCCGTTTGAAGCTTCAACTTTGGGTTCCCAGTTCACGTTATTTGGGTATCGTAAAAAAAAGTCGATTAAGATTTGTCATTTTTGGTAGTGATTTTATTCGCCTATTAGATGCACAATGAGTTGGAGAATCTGATAAACCCCATTTCCGGTAGTCTAGCTGCAAGAGAAATGCCATAAATTGCCGTTTGAAGCTTCAACTTTGGGTTCCCAGTTCACGTTATTTGGGTATCGTAAAAAAAAGTCGATTAAGATTTGTCATTTTTGGTAGTGATTTTATTCGCCTATTAGATGCACAATGAGTTGGAGAATCTGATAAACCCCACTTCCGGTAGTCTAGCTGCAAGAGAAATGCCTTAAATTGCCGTTTGAAGCTTCAACTTTGGGTTCCCAGTTCACTTTATTTGGGTATCGTAAAAAAAAGTCGATTAAGATTTGTCATTTTTGGTAGTGATTTTATTCGCCTATTAGATGCACAATGAGTTGGAGAATCTGATAAACCCCACTTCCGGTAGTCTAGCTGCAAGTGAAATGCCTTAAATTGCCGTTTGAAGCTTCAACTTTGGGTTCCCAGTTCACGTTATTTGGGTATCGTAAAAAAAAGTCGATTAAGATTTGTCATTTTTGGTAGTGATTTTATTCGCCTATTAGATGCACAATGAGTTGGAGAATCTGATAAACCCCACTTCCGGTAGTCTAGCTGCAAGAGAAATGCCTTAAATTGCCGTTTGAAGCTTCAACTTTGGGTTCCCAGTTCACGTTATTTGGGTATCGTAAAAAAAAGTCAAGATTTGTCATTTTTGGTAGTGATTTTATTCGCCTATTAGATGCACAATGAGTTGGAGAATCTGATAAACCCCACTTCCGGTAGTCTAGCTGCAAGAGAAATGCCTTAAATTGCCGTTTGAAGCTTCAACTTTGGGTTCCCAGTTCACGTTATTTGGGTATAGTAAAAAAAAGTCGATTAAGATTTGTCATTTTTGGTAGTGATTTTATTCGCCTATTAGATGCACAATGAGTTGGAGAATCTGATAAACCCCACTTCCGGTAGTCTAGCTGCAAGAGAAATGCCGTTAAATTGCCGTTTGAAGGTTCAACTTTGGGTTCCCAGTTCACGTTATTTGGGTATCGTAAAAAAAAGTCGATTAAGATTTGTCATTTTTGGTAGTGATTTTATTCGCCTATTAGATGCACAATTAGTTGGGGAATCTGATAAACCCCACTTCCGGTAGCCTAGCTGCAAGGGAAATGCCTTAAATTGCCGTTTGAAGCCTCAACTTTGGGTTCCCAGTTCACGTTATTTGGGTATCGTAAAAAAAAGTCGATTAAGATTTGTCATTTTTGGTAGTGATTTTATTCGCCTATTAGATGCACAATGAGTTGGAGAATCTGATAAACCCCACTTCCGGTAGCCTAGCTGCAAGAGAAATGCCTTATATTGCCGTTTGAAGCTTCAAGTTTGGGTTCCCAGTTCACGTTCTTTGGGTATCGTAAAAAAAAGTCGATTAAGATTTGTCATTTTTGGTAGTGATTTTATTCGCCTATTAGATGCACAATGAGTTGGAGAATCTGATAAACCCCACTTCCGGTAGTCTAGCTGCAAGAGAAATGCCTTAAATTGCCGTTTGAAGCTTCAACTTTGGGTTCCCAGTTCACGTTATTTGGGTATCGTAAAAAAAAGTCGATTAAGATTTGTCATTTTTGGTAGTGATTTTATTCGCCTATTAGATGCACAATGAGTTGGAGAATCTGATAAACCCCACTTCCGGTAGTCTAGCTGCAAGAGAAATGCCTTAAATTGCCGTTTGAAGCTTCAACTTTGGGTTCCCAGTTCACGTTATTTGGGTATCGTAAAAAAAAGTCGATTAAGATTTGTCATTTTTGGTAGTGATTTTATTCGCCTATTAGATGCACAATGAGTTGGAGAATCTGATAAACCCCACTTCCGGTAGCCTAGCTGCAAGGGAAATGCCTTAAATTGCCGTTTGAAGCTTCAACTTTGGGTTCCCAGTTCACGTTATTTGGGTATCGTAAAAAAAAGTCGATTAAGATTTGTCATTTTGGTAGTGATTTTATTCGCCTATTAGATGCACAATGAGTTGGAGAATCTGATAAACCCCACTTCCGGTAGTCTAGCTGCAAGAGAAATGCCTTAAATTGCCGTTTGAAGCTTCAACTTTGGGTTCCCAGTTCACGTTATTTGGGTATCGTAAAAAAAAGTCGATTAAGATTTGTCATTTTTGGTAGTGATTTTATTCGCCTATTAGATGCACAATTAGTTGGGGAATCTGATAAACCCCACTTCCGGTAGCCTAGCTGCAAGGGAAATGCCTTAAATTGCCGTTTGAAGCCTCAACTTTGGGTTCCCAGTTCACGTTATTTGGGTATCGTAAAAAAAAGTCGATTAAGATTTGTCATTTTTGGTAGTGATTTTATTCGCCTATTAGATGCACAATGAGTTGGAGAATCTGATAAACCCCACTTCCGGTAGTCTAGCTGCAAGAGAAATGCCTTAAATTGCCGTTTGAAGCTTCAAATTTGGGTTCCCAGTTCACGTTATTTGGGTATCGTAAAAAAAATTCGATTAAGATTTGTCATTTTTGGTAGTGATTTTATTCGCCTATTAGATGCACAATGAGTTGGAGAATCTGATAAACCACACTTCCGGTAGTCTAGCTGCAAGAGAAATGCCTTAAATTGCCGTTTGAAGCCTCAACTTCGGGTTCCCAGTTCACGTTATTTGGGTATCGTAAAAAAAAGTCGATTAAGATTTGTCATTTTTGGTAGTGATTTTATTCGCCTATTAGATGCACAATGAGTTGGAGAATCTGATAAACCCCACTTCCGGTAGTCTAGCTGCAAGTGAAATGCCTTAAATTGCCGTTTGAAGCTTCAACTTTGGGTTCCCAGTTCACGTTATTTGGGTATCGTAAAAAAAAGTCGATTAAGATTTGTCATTTTTGGTAGTGATTTTATTCGCCTATTAGATGCACAATGAGTTGGAGAATCTGATAAACCCCACTTCCGGTAGTCTAGCTGCAAGAGAAATGCCTTAAATTGCCGTTTGAAGCTTCAACTTTGGGTTCCCAGTTCACGTTATTTGGGTATCGTAAAAAAAAGTCAAGATTTGTCATTTTTGGTAGTGATTTTATTCGCCTATTAGATGCACAATGAGTTGGAGAATCTGATAAACCCCACTTCCGGTAGTCTAGCTGCAAGAGAAATGCCTTAAATTGCCGTTTGAAGCTTCAACTTTGGGTTCCCAGTTCACGTTATTTGGGTATCGTAAAAAAAAGTCGATTAAGATTTGTCATTTTTGGTAGTGATTTTATTCGCCTATTAGATGCACAATGAGTTGGAGAATCTGATAAACCCCACTTCCGGTAGCCTAGCTGCAAGAGAAATGCCTTAAATTGCCGTTTGAAGCTTCAACTTTGGGTTCCCAGTTCACGTTATTTGGGTATCGTAAAAAAAAGTCGATTAAGATTTGTTATTTTTGGTAGTGATTTTATTCGCCTATTAGATGCACAATGAGTTGGAGAATCTGATAAACCCCATTTCCGGTAGTCTAGCTGCAAGAGAAATGCCATAAATTGCCGTTTGAAGCTTCAACTTTGGGTTCCCAGTTCACGTTATTTGGGTATCGTAAAAAAAAGTCGATTAAGATTTGTCATTTTTGGTAGTGATTTTATTCGCCTATTAGATGCACAATGAGTTGGAGAATCTGATAAACCCCACTTCCGGTAGTCTAGCTGCAAGAGAAATGCCTTAAATTGCCGTTTGAAGCTTCAATTTGGGTTCCCAGTTCACGTTATTTGGGTATCGTAAAAAAAAAGTCGATTAAGATTTGTCATTTTTGGTAGTGATTTTATTCGCCTATTAGATGCACAATGAGTTGGAGAATCTGATAAACCCCACTTCCGGTAGTCTAGCTGCAAGAGAAATGCCTTAAATTGCCGTTTGAAGCTTCAACTTTGGGTTCCCAGTTCACGTTATTTGGGTATCGTAAAAAAAAGTCGATTAATATTTATCATTTTTGGTAGTGATTTTATTCGCCTATTAGATGCACAATGAGTTGGAGAATCTGATAAACCCCATTTCCGGTAGTCTAGCTGCAAGAGAAATGCCATAAATTGCCGTTTGAACCTTCAACTTTGGGTTCCCAGTTCACGTTATTTGGGTATCGTAAAAAAAGTCGATTAACATTTGTCATTTTTGGTAGTGATTTTATTCGCCTATTAGATGCACAATGAGTTGGAGAATCTGATAAACCCCACTTCCGGTAGTCTAGCTGCAAGAGAAATGCCTTAAATTGCCGTTTGAAGCTTCAAATTTGGGTTCCCAGTTCACGTTATTTGGGTATCGTAAAAAAAAGTCGATTAAGATTTGTCATTTTTGGTAGTGATTTTATTCGCCTATTAGATGCACAATGAGTTGGAGAATCTGATAAACCACACTTCCGGTAGTCTAGCTGCAAGAGAAATGCTTAAATTGCCGTTTGAAGCCTCAACTTCGGGTTCCCAGTTCACGTTATTTGGGTATCGTAAAAAAAAGTCGATTAAGATTTGTCATTTTTGGTAGTGATTTTATTCGCCTATTAGATGCACAATGAGTTGGAGAATCTGATAAACCCCACTTCCGGTAGTCTAGCTGCAAGTGAAATGCCTTAAATTGCCGTTTGAAGCTTCAACTTTGGGTTCCCAGTTCACGTTATTTGGGTATCGTAAAAAAAAGTCGATTAAGATTTGTCATTTTTGGTAGTGATTTTATTCGCCTATTAGATGCACAATGAGTTGGAGAATCTGATAAACCCCACTTCCGGTAGTCTAGCTGCAAGAGAAATGCCTTAAATTGCCGTTTGAAGCTTCAACTTTGGGTTCCCAGTTCACGTTATTTGGGTATCGTAAAAAAAAGTCAAGATTTGTCATTTTTGGTAGTGATTTTATTCGCCTATTAGATGCACAATGAGTTGGAGAATCTGATAAACCCCACTTCCGGTAGTCTAGCTGCAAGAGAAATGCCTTAAATTGCCGTTTGAAGCTTCAACTTTGGGTTCCCAGTTCACGTTATTTGGGTATCGTAAAAAAAAGTCGATTAAGATTTGTCATTTTTGGTAGTGATTTTATTCGCCTATTAGATGCACAATGAGTTGGAGAATCTGATAAACCCCACTTCCGGTAGCCTAGCTGCAAGAGAAATGCCTTAAATTGCCGTTTGAAGCTTCAACTTTGGGTTCCCAGTTCACGTTATTTGGGTATCGTAAAAAAAAGTCGATTAAGATTTGTCATTTTTGGTAGTGATTTTATTCGCCTATTAGATGCACAATGAGTTGGAGAATCTGATAAACCCCATTTCCGGTAGTCTAGCTGCAAGAGAAATGCCATAAATTGCCGTTTGAAGCTTCAACTTTGGGTTCCCAGTTCACGTTATTTGGGTATCGTAAAAAAAAGTCGATTAAGATTTGTCATTTTTGGTAGTGATTTTATTCGCCTATTAGATGCACAATGAGTTGGAGAATCTGATAAACCCCACTTCCGGTAGTCTAACTGCAAGAGAAATGCCTTAAATTGCCGTTTGAAGCTTCAATTTGGGTTCCCAGTTCACGTTATTTGGGTATCGTAAAAAAAAAGTCGATTAAGATTTGTCATTTTTGGTAGTGATTTTATTCGCCTATTAGATGCACAATGAGTTGGAGAATCTGATAAACCCCACTTCCGGTAGTCTAGCTGCAAGAGAAATGCCTTAAATTGCCGTTTGAAGCTTCAACTTTGGGTTCCCAGTTCACGTTATTTGGGTATCGTAAAAAAAAGTCGATTAATATTTATCATTTTTGGTAGTGATTTTATTCGCCTATTAGATGCACAATGAGTTGGAGAATCTGATAAACCCCATTTCCGGTAGTCTAGCTGCAAGAGAAATGCCATAAATTGCCGTTTGAACCTTCAACTTTGGGTTCCCAGTTCACGTTATTTGGGTATCGTAAAAAAAGTCGATTAACATTTGTCATTTTTGGTAGTGATTTTATTCGCCTATTAGATGCACAATGAGTTGGAGAATCTGATAAACCCCACTTCCGGTAGTCTAGCTGCAAGAGAAATGCCTTAAATTGCCGTTTGAAGCTTCAACTTTGGGTTCCCAGTTCACTTTATTTGGGTATCGTAAAAAAAAGTCGATTAAGATTTGTCATTTTTGGTAGTGATTTTATTCGCCTATTAGATGCACAATGAGTTGGAGAATCTGATAAACCCCACTTCCGGTAGCCTAGCTGCAAGTGAAATGCCTTAAATTGCCGTTTGAAGCCTCAACTTTGGGTTCCCAGTTCACGTTATTTGGGTATTGTAAAAAAAAGTCGATTAAGATTTGTCATTTTTGGTAGTGATTTTATTCGCCTATTAGATGCACAATGAGTTGGAGAATCTGATAAACCCCACTTCCGGTAGTCTAGCTGCAAGAGAAATGCCTTAAATTGCCGTTTGAAGCCTCAACTTTGGGTTCCCAGTTCACGTTATTTGGGTATCGTAAAAAAAAGTCGATTAAGATTTGTCATTTTTGGTAGTGATTTTATTCGCCTATTAGATGCACAATGAGTTGGAGAATCTGATAAACCCCACTTCCGGTAGTCTAGCTGCAAGAGAAATGCCTTAAATTGCCGTTTGAAGCTTCAATTTGGGTTCCCAGTTCACGTTATTTGGGTATCGTAAAAAAAAGTCGATTAAGATTTGTCATTTTTGGTAGTGATTTTATTCGCCTATTAGATGCACAATGAGTTGGAGAATCTGATAAACCCCACTTCCGGTAGTCTAGCTGCAAGTGAAATGCCTTAAATTGCCGTTTGAAGCCTCAACTTTGGGTTCCCAGTTCACGTTATTTGGGTATCGTAAAAAAAAAGTCGATTAAGATTTGTCATTTTTGGTAGTGATTTTATTCGCCTATTAGATGCACAATGAGTTGGAGAATCTGATAAACCCCACTTCCGGTAGTCTAGCTGCAAGAGAAATGCCTTAAATTGCCGTTTGAAGCTTCAACTTTGGGTTCCCAGTTCACGTTATTTGGGTATCGTAAAAAAAAGTCGATTAATATTTGTCATTTTTGGTAGTGATTTTATTCGCCTATTAGATGCACAATGAGTTGGAGAATCTGATAAACCCCATTTCCGGTAGTCTACCTGCAAGAGAAATGCCATAAATTGCCGTTTGAAGCTTCAACTTTGGGTTCCCAGTTCACGTTATTTGGGTATCGTAAAAAAAAGTCGATTAAGATTTGTCATTTTTGGTAGTGATTTTATTCGCCTATTAGATGCACAATGAGTTGGAGAATCTGATAAACCCCACTTCCGGTAGTCTAGCTGCAAGAGAAATGCCTTAAATTGCCGTTTGAAGCTTCAACTTTGGGTTCCCAGTTCACGTTATTTGGGTATCGTAAAAAAAAGTCGATTAATATTTATCATTTTTGGTAGTGATTTTATTCGCCTATTAGATGCACAATGAGTTGGAGAATCTGATAAACCCCATTTCCGGTAGTCTAGCTGCAAGAGAAATGCCATAAATTGCCGTTTGAAGCTTCAACTTTGGGTTCCCAGTTCACGTTATTTGGGTATCGTAAAAAAAGTCGATTAACATTTGTCATTTTTGGTAGTGATTTTATTCGCCTATTAGATGCACAATGAGTTGGAGAATCTGATAAACCCCACTTCCGGTAGTCTAGCTGCAAGAGAAATGCCTTAAATTGCCGTTTGAAGCTTCAACTTTGGGTTCCCAGTTCACTTTATTTGGGTATCGTAAAAAAAAGTCGATTAAGATTTGTCATTTTTGGTAGTGATTTTATTCGCCTATTAGAGGCACAATGAGTTGGAGAATCTGATAAACCCCACTTCCGGTAGCCTAGCTGCAAGAGAAATGCCTTAAATTGCCGTTTGAAGCTTCAACTTTGGGTTCCCAGTTCACGTTATTTGGGTATCGTAAAAAAAAGTCGATTAAGATTTGTCATTTTTGGTAGTGATTTTATTCGCCTATTAGATGCACAATGAGTTGGAGAATCTGATAAACCCCACTTCCGGTAGCCTATCTGCAAGAGAAATGCCTTAAATTGCCGTTTGAAGCTTCAACTTTGGGTTCCCAGTTCACGTTATTTTGGTATCGTAAAAAAAAGTCGATTAAGATTTGTCATTTTTGGTAGTGATTTTATTCGCCTATTAGATGCACAATGAGTTGGAGAATCTGATAAACCCCACTTCCGGTAGCCTAGCTGCAAGTGAAATGCCTTAAATTGCCGTTTGTAGCCTCAACTTTGGGTTCCCAGTTCACGTTATTTGGGTATTGTAAAAAAAAGTCGATTAAGATTTGTCATTTTTGGTAGTGATTTTATTCGCCTATTAGATGCACAATGAGTTGGAGAATCTGATAAACCCAACTTCCGGTAGTCTAGCTGCAAGAGAAATGCCTTAAATTGCCGTTTGAAGCCTCAACTTTGGGTTCCCAGTTCACGTTATTTGGGTATCGTAAAAAAAAGTCGATTAAGATTTGTCATTTTTGGTAGTGATTTTATTCGCCTATTAGATGCACAATGAGTTGGAGAATCTGATAAACCCCATTTCCGGTAGTCTAGCTGCAAGAGAAATGCCATAAATTGCCGTTTGAAGCTTCAACTTTGGGTTCCCAGTTCACGTTATTTGGGTATCGTAAAAAAAGTCGATTAACATTTGTCATTTTTGGTAGTGATTTTATTCGCCTATTAGATGCACAATGAGTTGGAGAATCTGATAAACCCCACTTCCGGAAGTCTAGCTGCAAGAGAAATGCCTTAAATTGCCGTTTGAAGCTTCAACTTTGGGTTCCCAGTTCACTTTATTTGGGTATCGTAAAAAAAAGTCGATTAAGATTTGTCATTTTTGGTAGTGATTTTATTCGCCTATTAGATGCACAATGAGTTGGAGAATCTGATAAACCCCACTTCCGGTAGCCTAGCTGCAAGAGAAATGCCTTAAATTGCCGTTTGAAGCTTCAACTTTGGGTTCCCAGTTCACGTTATTTTGGTATCGTAAAAAAAAGTCGATTAAGATTTGTCATTTTTGGTAGTGATTTTATTCGCCTATTAGATGCACAATGAGTTGGAGAATCTGATAAACCCCACTTCCGGTAGCCTAGCTGCAAGTGAAATGCCTTAAATTGCCGTTTGAAGCCTCAACTTTGGGTTCCCAGTTCACGTTATTTGGGTATTGTAAAAAAAAGTCGATTAAGATTTGTCATTTTTGGTAGTGATTTTATTCGCCTATTAGATGCACAATGAGTTGGAGAATCTGATAAACCCCACTTCCGGTAGTCTAGCTGCAAGAGAAATGCCTTAAATTGCCGTTTGAAGCCTCAACTTTGGGTTCCCAGTTCACGTTATTTGGGTATCGTAAAAAAAAGTCGATTAAGATTTGTCATTTTTGGTAGTGATTTTATTAGCCTATTAGATGCACAATGAGTTGGAGAATCTGATAAACCCCACTTCCGGTAGCCTAGCTGCAAGAGAAATGCCTGAAATTGCCGTTTGAATCTTCAACTTTGGGTTCCCAGTTCACGTTATTTGGGTATCGTAAAAAAAAGTCGATTAAGATTTGTCATTTTTGGTAGTGATTTTATTCGCCTATTAGATGCACAATGAGTTGGAGAATCTGATAAACCCCACTTCCGGTAGTCTAGCTGCAAGAGAAATGCCTTAAATTGCCGTTTGAAGCTTCAACTTTGGGTTCCCAGTTCACGTTATTTGGGTATCGTAAAAAAAAGTCGATTAATATTTATCATTTTTGGTAGTGATTTTATTCGCCTATTAGATGCACAATGAGTTGGAGAATCTGATAAACCCCATTTCCGGTAGTCTAGCTGCAAGAGAAATGCCATAAATTGCCGTTTGAAGCTTCAACTTTGGGTTCCCAGTTCACGTTATTTGGGTATCGTAAAAAAAGTCGATTAACATTTGTCATTTTTGGTAGTGATTTTATTCGCCTATTAGATGCACAATGAGTTGGAGAATCTGATAAACCCCACTTCCGGTAGTCTAGCTGCAAGAGAAATGCCTTAAATTGCCGTTTGAAGCTTCAACTTTGGGTTCCCAGTTCACTTTATTTGGGTATCGTAAAAAAAAGTCGATTAAGATTTGTCATTTTTGGTAGTGATTTTATTCGCCTATTAGATGCACAATGAGTTGGAGAATCTGATAAACCCCACTTCCGGTAGCCTAGCTGCAAGAGAAATGCCTTAAATTGCCGTTTGAAGCTTCAACTTTGGGTTCCCAGTTCACGTTATTTGGGTATCGTAAAAAAAAGTCGATTAAGATTTGTCATTTTTGGTAGTGATTTTATTCGCCTATTAGATGCACAATGAGTTGGAGAATCTGATAAACCCCACTTCCGGTAGCCTATCTGCAAGAGAAATGCCTTAAATTGACGTTTGAAGCTTCAACTTTGGGTTCCCAGTTCACGTTATTTTGGTATCGTAAAAAAAAGTCGATTAAGATTTGTCATTTTTGGTAGTGATTTTATTCGCCTATTAGATGCACAATGAGTTGGAGAATCTGATAAACCCCACTTCCGGTAGCCTAGCTGCAAGTGAAATGCCTTAAATTGCCGTTTGAAGCCTCAACTTTGGGTTCCCAGTTCACGTTATTTGGGTATTGTAAAAAAAAGTCGATTAAGATTTGTCATTTTTGGTAGTGATTTTATTCGCCTATTAGATGCACAATGAGTTGGAGAATCTGATAAACCCCACTTCCGGTAGTCTAGCTGCAAGAGAAATGCCTTAAATTGCCGTTTGAAGCCTCAACTTTGGGTTCCCAGTTCACGTTATTTGGGTATCGTAAAAAAAAGTCGATTAAGATTTGTCATTTTTGGTAGTGATTTTATTCGCCTATTAGATGCACAATGAGTTGGAGAATCTGATAAACCCCACTTCCGGTAGTCTAGCTGCAATAGAAATGCCTTAAATTGCCGTTTGAAGCTTCAATTTGGGTTCCCAGTTCACGTTATTTGGGTATCGTAAAAAAAAGTCGATTAAGATTTGTCATTTTTGGTAGTGATTTTATTCGCCTATTAGATGCACAATGAGTTGGAGAATCTGATAAACCCCACTTCCGGTAGTCTAGCTGCAAGAGAAATGCCTTAAATTGCCGTTTGAAGCTTCAACTTTGGGTTCCCAGTTCACTTTATTTGGGTATCGTAAAAAAAAGTCGATTAAGATTTGTCATTTTTGGTAGTGATTTTATTCGCCTATTAGATGCACAATGAGTTGGAGAATCTGATAAACCCCACTTCCGGTAGCCTAGCTGCAAGAGAAATGCCTTAAATTGCCGTTTGAAGCTTCAACTTTGGGTTCCCAGTTCACGTTATTTGGGTATCGTAAAAAAAAGTCGATTAAGATTTGTCATTTTTGGTAGTGATTTTATTCGCCTATTAGATGCACAATGAGTTGGAGAATCTGATAAACCCCACTTCCGGTAGCCTATCTGCAAGAGAAATGCCTTAAATTGACGTTTGAAGCTTCAACTTTGGGTTCCCAGTTCACGTTATTTTGGTATCGTAAAAAAAAGTCGATTAAGATTTGTCATTTTTGGTAGTGATTTTATTCGCCTATTAGATGCACAATGAGTTGGAGAATCTGATAAACCCCACTTCCGGTAGCCTAGCTGCAAGTGAAATGCCTTAAATTGCCGTTTGAAGCCTCAACTTTGGGTTCCCAGTTCACGTTATTTGGGTATTGTAAAAAAAAGTCGATTAAGATTTGTCATTTTTGGTAGTGATTTTATTCGCCTATTAGATGCACAATGAGTTGGAGAATCTGATAAACCCCACTTCCGGTAGTCTAGCTGCAAGAGAAATGCCTTAAATTGCCGTTTGAAGCCTCAACTTTGGGTTCCCAGTTCACGTTATTTGGGTATCGTAAAAAAAAGTCGATTAAGATTTGTCATTTTTGGTAGTGATTTTATTCGCCTATTAGATGCACAATGAGTTGGAGAATCTGATAAACCCCACTTCCGGTAGTCTAGCTGCAAGAGAAATGCCTTAAATTGCCGTTTGAAGCTTCAATTTGGGTTCCCAGTTCACGTTATTTGGGTATCGTAAAAAAAAGTCGATTAAGATTTGTCATTTTTGGTAGTGATTTTATTCGCCTATTAGATGCACAATGAGTTGGAGAATCTGATAAACCCCACTTCCGGTAGTATAGCTGCAAGTGAAATGCCTTAAATTGCCGTTTGAAGCCTCAACTTTGGGTTCCCAGTTCACGTTATTTGGGTATCGTAAAAAAAAAGTCGATTAAGATTTGTCATTTTTGGTAGTGATTTTATTCGCCTATTAGATGCACAATGAGTTGGAGAATCTGATAAACCCCACTTCCGGTAGTCTAGCTGCAAGAGAAATGCCTTAAATTGCCGTTTGAAGCTTCAACTTTGGGTTCCCAGCTCACGTTATTTGGGTATCGTAAAAAAAAGTCGATTAATATTTGTCATTTTTGGTAGTGATTTTATTCGCTTATTAGATGCACAATGAGTTGGAGAATCTGATAAACCCCATTTCCGGTAGTCTAGCTGCAAGAGAAATGCCATAAATTGCCGTTTGAAGCTTCAACTTTGGGTTCCCAGTTCACGTTATTTGGGTATCGTAAAAAAAAGTCGATTAAGATTTGTCATTTTTGGTAGTGATTTTATTCGCCTATTAGATGCACAATGAGTTGGAGAATCTGATAAACCCCACTTCCGGTAGTCTAGCTGCAAGAGAAATGCCTTAAATTGCCGTTTGAAGCTTCAACTTTGGGTTCCCAGTTCACTTTATTTGGGTATCGTAAAAAAAAGTCGATTAAGATTTGTCATTTTTGGTAGTGATTTTATTCGCCTATTAGATGCACAATGAGTTGGAGAATCTGATAAACCCCACTTCCGGTAGCCTAGCTGCAAGAGAAATGCCTTAAATTGCCGTTTGAAGCTTCAACTTTGGGTTCCCAGTTCACGTTATTTGGGTATCGTAAAAAAAAGTCGATTAAGATTTGTCATTTTTGGTAGTGATTTTATTCGCCTATTAGATGCACAATGAGTTGGAGAATCTGATAAACCCCACTTCCGGTAGCCTATCTGCAAGACAAATGCCTTAAATTGCCGTTTGAAGCCTCAACTTTGGGTTCCCAGTTCACGTTATTTTGGTATCGTAAAAAAAAGTCGATTAAGATTTGTCATTTTTGGTAGTGATTTTATTCGCCTATTAGATGCACAATGAGTTGGAGAATCTGATAAAACCCACTTCCGGTAGCCTAGCTGCAAGAGAAATGCCTTAAATTGCCGATTGAAGCTTCAACTTTGGGTTCCCAGTTCACGTTATTTGGGTATCGTAAAAAAGAGTCGATTAAGATTTGTCATTTTTGGTAGTGATTTTATTCGCCTATTAGATGCACAATGAGTTGGAGAATCTGATAAACCCCACTTCCGGTAGTCTAGCTGCAAGAGAAATGCCTTAAATTGCCGTTTGAAGCTTCAACTTTGGGTTCCCAGTTCACGTTATTTGGGTATCGTAAAAAAAAGTCGATTAAGATTTGTCATTTTTGGTAGTGATTTTATTCGCCTATTAGATGCACAATGAGTTGGAGAATCTGATAAACCCCACTTCCGGTAGTCTAGCTGCAAGAGAAATGCCTTAAATTGCCGTTTGAAGCCTCAACTTTGGGTTCCCAGTTCACGTTATTTGGGTATCGTAAAAAAAAGTCGATTAAGAATTGTCATTTTTGGTAGTGATTTTATTCGCCTATTAGATGCACAATGAGTTGGAGAATCTGATAAACCCCACTTCCGGTAGTCTAGCTGCAAGAGAAATGCCTTAAATTGCCGTTTGAAGCTTCAACTTTGGGTTCCCAGTTCACGTTATTTGGGTATCGTAAAAAAAAGTCGATTAAGATTTGTCATTTTTGGTAGTGATTTTATTCGCCTATTAGATGCACAATGAGTTGGAGAATCTGATAAACCCCACTTCCGGTAGCCTAGCTGCAAGAGAAATGCCTTAAATTGCCGTTTGAAGCTTCAACTTTGGGTTCCCAGTTCACGTTATTTGTGTATCGTAAAAAAAAGTCGATTAAGATTTGTCATTTTTGGTAGTGATTTTATTCGCCTATTAGATGCACAATGAGTTGGAGAATCTGATAAACCCCACTTCCGGTAGTCTAGCTGCAAGAGAAATGCCTTAAATTGCCGTTTTAAGCCTCAACTTTGGGTTCCCAGTTCACGTTATTTGGGTATCGTAAAAGAAAGTCGATTAAGATTTGTCATTTTTGGTAGTGATTTTATTCGCCTATTAGATGCACAATGAGTTGGAGAATCTGATAAACCCCACTTCCGGTAGTCTAGCTGCAAGAGAAATGCCTTAAATTGCCTTTTGAAGCTTCAACTTTGGGTTCCCAGTTCACGTTATTTGGGTATCGTAAAAAAAAGTCAATTAAGATTTGTCATTTTTGGTAGTGATTTTATTCGCCTATTAGATGCACAATGAGTTGGAGAATCTGATAAAACCCACTTCCGGTAGTCTAGCTGCAAGAGAAATGCCTTAAATTGCCGTTTGAAGCTTCAACTTTGGGTTCCCAGTTCACGTTATTTGGGTATCGTAAAAAAAAGTCGATTAAGATTTGTCATTTTTGGTAGTGATTTTATTCGCCTATTAGATGCACAATGAGTTGGAGAATCTGATAAACCCCACTTCCGGTAGTCTAGCTGCAAGAGAAATGCCTTAAATTGCTGTTTGAAGCTTCAACTTTGGGTTCCCAGTTCACGTTATTTGGGTATCGTAAAAAAAAGTCGATTAAGATTTGTCATTTTTGGTAGTGATTTTATTCGCCTATTAGATGCACAATGAGTTGGAGAATCTGATAAACCCCACTTCTGGTAGCCTAGCTGCAAGAGAAATGCCTTAAATTGCCGTTTGAAGCTTCAACTTTGGGTTCCCAGTTCACGTTATTTGGGTATCGTAAAAAAAAGTCGATTAAGATTTGTCATTTTTGGTAGTGATTTTATTCGCCTATTAGATGCACAATGAGTTGGAGAATCTGATAAACCCCACTTCCGGTAGCCTAGCTGCAAGAGAAATGCCTTAAATTGCCGTTTGAAGCCTCAACTTTGGGTTCCCAGTTCACGTTATTTGGGTATCGTAAAAAAAAGTCGATTAAGATTTGTCATTTTTGGTAGTGATTTTATTCGCCTATTAGATGCACAATGAGTTGGAGAATCTGATAAACCCCACTTCCGGTAGTCTAGCTGCAAGAGAAATGCCTTAAATTTCCGTTTGAAGCTTCAACTTTGGGTTCCCAGTTCACGTTATTTGGGTATCGTAAAAAAAAGTCGATTAAGATTTGTCATTTTTTGTAGTGATTTTATTCGCCTATTAGATGCACAATGAGTTGGAGAATCTGATAAACCCCACTTCCGGTAGTCTAGCTGCAAGAGAAATGCCTTAAATTGCCGTTTGAAGCTTCAACTTTGGGTTCCCAGTTCACGTTATTTGGGTATCGTAAAAAAAAGTCGATTAAGATTTGTCATTTTTGGTAGTGATTTTATTCGCCTATTAGATGCACAATGAGTTGGAGAATCTGATAAACCACACTTCCGGTAGCCTAGCTGCAAGAGAAATGCCTTAAATTGCCGTTTGAAGCCTCAACTTTGGGTTCCCAGTTCACGTTATTTGGGTATCGTAAAAAAAAGTCGATTAAGATTTGTCATTTTTGGTAGTGATTTTATTCGCCTATTAGATGCACAATGAGTTGGAGAATCTGATAAACCCCACTTCCGGTAGTCTAGCTGCAAGAGAAATGCCTTAAATTGCCGTTTGAAGCTTCAACTTTGGGTTCCCAGTTCACGTTATTTGGGTATCGTAAAAAAAAGTCGAATTAGATTTGTCATTTTTTGTAGTGATTTTATTCGCCTATTAGATCCACAATGAGTTGGAGAATCTGATAAACCCCACTTCCGGTAGTCTAGCTGCAAGAGAAATGCCTTAAATTGCCGTTTGAAGCTTCAACTTTGGGTTCCCAGGTCACGTTATTTGGGTATCGTAAAAAAAAGTCGATTATGATTTGTCATTTTTGGTAGTGATTTTATTCGCCTATTAGATGCACAATCAGTTGGAGAATCTGATAAACCCCACTTCCGGTAGTCTAGCTGCAAGAGAAATGCCTTAAATTGCCGTTTGAAACCTCAACTTTGGGTTCCCAGTTCACGTTATTTGGGTATCGTAAAAAAAAGTCGATTAAGATTTGTCATTTTTGGTAGTGATTTTATTCGCCTATTAAATGCACAATGAGTTGGAGAATCTGATAAACCCCACTTCCGGTAGTCTAGCTGCAAGAGAAATGCCTTAAATTTCCGTTTGAAGCTTCAACTTTGGGTTCCCAGTTCACGTTATTTGGGTATCGTAAAAAAAAGTCGATTAACATTTGTCATTTTTTGTAGTGATTTTATTCGCCTATTAGATGCACAATGAGTTGGAGAATCTGATAAACCCCACTTCCGGTAGCCTAGCTGCAAGAGAAATGCCTTAAATTGCCGATTGAAGCCTCAACTTTGGGTTCCCAGTTCACGTTATTTGGGTATCGTAAAAAAAAGTCGATTAAGATTTGTCATTTTTGGTAGTGATTTTATTCGCCTATTAGATGCACAATGAGTTGGAGAATCTGATAAACCCCACTTCCGGTAGTCTAGCTGCAAGAGAAATGCCTTAAATTGCCGTTTGAAGCTTCAACTTTGGGTTCCCAGTTCACGTTATTTGGGTATCGTAAAAAAAAGTCGATTAAGATTTGTCATTTTTTGTAGTGATTTCATTCGCCTATTAGATGCACAATGAGTTGGAGAATCTGATAAACCCGACTTCCGGTAGTCTAGCTGCAAGAGAAATGCCTTAAATTGCCGTTTGAAGCTTCAACTTTGGGTTCCCAGTTCACGTTATTTGGGTATCGTAAAAAAAAGTCGATTAAGATTTGTCATTTTTTGTAGTGATTTTATTCGCCTATTAGATGCACAATGAGTTGGAGAATCTGATAAACCCCACTTCCGGTAGCCTAGCTGCAAGTGAAATGCCTTAAATTGCCGTTTGAAGCTTCAACTTTGGGTTCCCAGTTCACGTTATTTGGGTATCGTAAAAAAAAGTCGATTAAGATTTGTCATTTTTGGTAGTGATTTTATTCGCCTATTAGATGCACAATGAGTTGGAGAATCTGATAAACCCCACTTCCGGTAGTCTAGCTGCAAGAGAAATGCCTTAAATTGCCGTTTGAAACCTCAACTTTGGGTTCCCAGTTCACGTTATTTGGGTATCTTAAAAAAAAAGTCGATTAAGATTTGTCATTTTTGGTAGTGATTTTATTCGCCTATTAGATGCACAATGAGTTGGAGAATCTGATAAAGCCCACTTCCGGTAGTCTAGCTGCAAGAGAAATGCCTTAAATTGCCGTTTGAAGCCTCAACTTTGGGTTCCCAGTTCACGTTATTTGGGTATCGTAAAAAAAAGTCGATTAAGATTTGTCATTTTTGGTTGTGATTTTATTCGCCTATTAGATGCACAATGAGTTGGAGAATCTGATAAACCCCACTTCCGGTAGCCTAGCTGCAAGAGAAATGCCTTAAATTGCCGTTTGAAGCCTCAACTTTGGGTTCCCAGTTCACGTTATTTGGGTATCGTAAAAAAAAGTCGATTAAGATTTGTCATTTTTGGTAGTGATTTTATTCGCCTATTAGATGCACAATGAGTTGGAGAATCTGATAAACCCCACTTCCGGTAGTCTAGCTGCAAGAGAAATGCCTTAAATTGCCGTTTGAAGCTTCAACTTTGGGTTCCCAGTTCACGTTATTTGGGTATCGTAAAAAAAAGTCGATTAAGATTTGTCATTTTTTGTAGTGATTTTATTCGCCTATTAGATGCACAATGAGTTGGAGAATCTGATAAACCCCACTTCCGGTAGTCTAGCTGCAAGAGAAATGCCTTAAATTGCCGTTTGAATCTTCAACTTTGGGTTCCCAGTTCACATTATTTGGGTATCGTAAAAAAAAGTCGATTAAGATTTGTCATTTTTGGTAGTGATTTTATTCGCCTATTAGATGCACAATGAGTTGGAGAATCTGATAAACCCCACTTCCGGTAGTCTAGCTGCAAGAGAAATGCCTTAAATTGCCGTTTGAAGCCTCAACTTTGGGTTCCCAGTTCACGTTATTTGGGTATCGTAAAAAAAAGTCGATTAAGATTTGTCATTTTTGGTAGTGATTTTATTCGCCTATTAGATGCACAATGAGTTGGAGAATCTGATAAACCCCACTTCCGGTAGTCTAGCTGCAAGAGAAATGCCTTAAATTGCCGTTTGAAGCTTCAACTTTGGGTTCCCAGTTCACGTTATTTGGGTATCGTAAAAAAAAGTCGATTAAGATTTGTCATATTTTGTAGTGATTTTATTCGCGTATTAGATGCACAATGAGTTGGAGAATCTGATAAACCCAACTTCCGGTAGTCTACCTGCAAGAGAAATGCCTTAAATTGCCGTTTGAAGCTTCAACTTTGGGTTCCCAGTTCACGTTATTTGGGTATCGTAAAAAGAAGTCGATTAAGATTTTTCATTTTTGGTAGTGATTTTATTAGCCTATTAGATGCACAATGAGTTGGAGAATCAGATAAACCCCACTTCCGGTAGTCTAGCTGCAAGAGAAATGCCTTAAATCGCCGTTTGAAGCTTCAACTTTGGGTTCCCAGTTCACGTTATTTGGGTATCGAAAAAAAAAGTCGATTAAGATCTGTCATTTTTGGTAGTGATTTTATTAGCCTATTAGATGCACAATGAGTTGGAGAATCTGATAAACCCCACTTCCGGTAGTCTAGCTGCAAGAGAAATGCCTTAAATTGCCGTTTGAATCTTCAACTTTGGGTTCCCAGTTCACGTTATTTGGGTATCGAAAAAAAAAGTCGATTAAGTTTTGTCATTTTTGGTAGTGATTTTATTAGCCTATTAGATGCGCAATGAGTTGGAGAATCTGATAAACCCCACTTCCGGTAGTCTAGCTGCAAGAGAAATGCCTTAAATTGCCGTTTGAAGCTTCAACTTTGGGTTCCCAGTTCACGTTATTTGCTTATCGAAAAAAAAAGTCGATTAAGATTTGTCATTTTTGGTAGTGATTTTATTAGCCTATTAGATGCACAATGAGTTGGAGAATCAGATAAACCCCACTTCCGGTAGTCTAGCTGCAAGAGAAATGCCTTAAATTGCCGTTTGAAGCTTCAACTTTGGGTTCCCAGTTCCCGTTATTTGGGTATCGAAAAAAAAAGTCGATTAAGATTTGTCATTTTTGGTAGTGATTTTATTAGCCTATTAGATGCACAATGAGTTGGAGAATCTGATAAACCCCACTTCCGGTAGTCTAGCTGCAAGAGAAATGCCTTAAATTGCCGTTTGAAGCTTCAACTTTGGGTTCCCAGTTCACGTTATTTGGGTATCGAAAAAAAAAGTCGATTAAGATTTGTCATTTTTGGTAGTGATTTTATTAGCCTATTAGATGCACAATGAGTTGGAGAATCTGATAAACCCCACTTCCGGTAGTCTAGCTGCAAGAGAAATGCCTTAAATTGCCGTTTGAAGCTTCAACTTTGGGTTCCCAGTTCCCGTTATTTGGGTATCGAAAAAAAAAGTCGATTAAGATTTGTCATTTTTGGTAGTGATTTTATTAGCCTATTAGATGCACAATGAGTTGGAGAATCTGATAAACCCCACTTCCGGTAGTCTAGCTGCAAGAGAAATGCCTTAAATTGCCGTTTGAATCTTCAACTTTGGGTTCCCAGTTTACGTTATTTGGGTACCGAAAAAAAAGTCGATTAAAATTTGTCATTCTTGGTAGTGATTTTATTAGCCTATTAGATGCACAATGAGTTGGAGAATCAGATAAACCCCACTTCCGGTAGTCTAGCTGCAAGAGAAATGCCTTAAATCGCCGTTTGAAGCTTCAACTTTGGGTTCCCAGTTCACGTTATTTGGGTATCGAAAAAAAAAGTCGATTAAGATCTGTCATTTTTGGTAGTGATTTTATTAGCCTATTAGATGCACAATGAGTTGGAGAATCTGATAAACCCCACTTCCGGTAGTCTAGCTGCAAGAGAAATGCCTTAAATTGCCGTTTGAATCTTCAACTTTGGGTTCCCAGTTCACGTTATTTGGGTATCGAAAAAAAAAGTCGATTAAGTTTTGTCATTTTTGGTAGTGATTTTATTAGCCTATTAGATGCGCAATGAGTTGGAGAATCTGATAAACCCCACTTCCGGTAGTCTAGCTGCAAGAGAAATGCCTTAAATTGCCGTTTGAAGCTTCAACTTTGGGTTCCCAGTTCACGTTATTTGCTTATCGAAAAAAAAAGTCGATTAAGATTTGTCATTTTTGGTAGTGATTTTATTAGCCTATTAGATGCACAATGAGTTGGAGAATCAGATAAACCCCACTTCCGGCAGTCTAGCTGCAAGAGAAATGCCTTAAATTGCCGTTTGAAGCTTCAACTTTGGGTTCCCAGTTCACGTTATTTGGGTATCGAAAAAAAAAGTCGATTAAGATTTGTCATTTTTGGTAGTGATTTTATTAGCCTATTAGATGCACAATGAGTTGGAGAATCTGATAAACCCCACTTCCGGTAGTCTAGATGCAAGAGAAATGCCTTAAATTGCCGTTTGAAGCTTCAACTTTGGGTTCCCAGTTTACGTTATTTGGGTACCGAAAAAAAAGTCGATTAAAATTTGTCATTCTTGGTAGTGATTTTATTAGCCTATTAGATTCACAATGAGTTGGAGAATCTGATAAACCCCACTTCCGGTAGTCTAGCTGCAAGAGAAATGCCTTAAATTTCCGTTTGAAGCTTCAACTTTGGGTTCCCAGTTCACGTTATTTGGGTATCGAAAAAAAAAGTCGATTAAGATTTGTCATTTTTGGTAGTGATTTTATTAGCCTATTAGATGCACAATGAGTTGGAGAATCTGATAAACCCCACTTCCGGTAGTCTAGCTGCAAGAGAAATGCCTTAAATTGCCGTTTGAATCTTCAACTTTGGGTTCCCAGTTCACGTTATTTGGGTATCGAAAAAAAAAGTCGATTAAGATTTGTCATTTTTGGTAGTGATTTTATTAGCCTATTAGATGCACAATGAGTTGGAGAATCTGATAAACCCCACTTCCGGTAGTCTAGCTGCAAGAGAAATGCCTTAAATTGCCGTTTGAAGCTTCAACTTTGGGTTCCCAGTTCACGTTATTTGGGTATCGAAAAAAAAATCGATTAAGATTTTTCATTTTTGGTAGTGATTTTATTAGCCTATTAGATGCACAATGAGTTGGAGAATCAGATAAACCCCACTTCCGGTAGTCTAGCTGCAAGAGAAATGCCTTAAATTGCCGTTTGAAGCTTCAACTTTGGGTTCCCAGTTCACGTTATTTGGGTATCGAAAAAAAAAGTCGATTAAGATTTGTCATTTTTGGTAGTGATTTTATTAGCCTATTAGATGCACAATGAGTTGGAGAATCTGATAAACCCCACTTCCGGTAGTCTAGCTGCAAGAGAAATGCCTTAAATTGCCGTTTGAAGCTTCAACTTTGGGTTCCCAGTTCCCGTTATTTGAGTATCGAAAAAAAAATCGATTAAGATTTGTCATTTTTGGTAGTGATTTTATTAGCCTATTAGATGCACAATGAGTTGGAGAATCTGATAAACCCGACTTCCGGTAGTCTAGCTGCAAGAGAAATGCCTTAAATTGCCGTTTGAAGCTTCAACTTTGGGTTCCCAGTTCACGTTATTTGGGTATCGAAAAAAAAAGTCGATTAAGATTTGTCATTTTTGGTAGTGATTTTATTAGCCTATTAGATGCACAATGAGTTGGAGAATCTGATAAACCCCACTTCCGGTAGTCTAGCTGCAAGGGAAATGCCTTAAATTGCCGTTTGAAGCTTCAACTTTGGGTTCCCAGTTCACGTTATTTGGGTATCGAAAAAAAAAGTCGATTAAGATCTGTCATTTTTGGTAGTGATTTTATTAGCCTATTAGATGCACAATGAGTTGGAGAATCTGATAAACCCCACTTCCGGTAGTCTAGCTGCAAGAGAAATGCCTGAAATTGCCGTTTGAATCTTCAACTTTGGGTTCCCAGTTCACGTTATTTGGGTATCGAAAAAAAAAGTCGATTAAGTTTTGTCATTTTTGGTAGTGATTTTATTAGCCTATTAGATGCGCAATGAGTTGGAGAATCTGATAAACCCCACTTCCGGTAGTCTAGCTGCAAGAGAAATGCCTTAAATTGCCGTTTGAAGCTTCAACTTTGGGTTCCCAGTTCACGTTATTTGCTTATCGAAAAAAAAAGTCGATTAAGATTTGTCATTTTTGGTAGTGATTTTATTAGCCTATTAGATGCACAATGAGTTGGAGAATCAGATAAACCCCACTTCCGGCAGTCTAGCTGCAAGAGAAATGCCTTAAATTGCCGTTTGAAGCTTCAACTTTGGGTTCCCAGTTCACGTTATTTGGGTATCGAAAAAAAAAGTCGATTAAGATTTGTCATTTTTGGTAGTGATTTTATTAGCCTATTAGATGCACAATGAGTTGGAGAATCTGATAAACCCCACTTCCGGTAGTCTAGCTGCAAGAGAAATGCCTTAAATTGCCGTTTGAAGCTTCAACTTTGGGTTCCCAGTTTACGTTATTTGGGTACCGAAAAAAAAGTCGATTAAAATTTGTCATTCTTGGTAGTGATTTTATTAGCCTATTAGATTCACAATGAGTTGGAGAATCTGATAAACCCCACTTCCGGTAGTCTAGCTGCAAGAGAAATGCCTTAAATTTCCGTTTGAAGCTTCAACTTTGGGTTCCCAGTTCACGTTATTTGGGTATCGAAAAAAAAAGTCGATTAAGATTTGTCATTTTTGGTAGTGATTTTATTAGCCTATTAGATGCACAATGAGTTGGAGAATCTGATAAACCCCACTTCCGGTAGTCTAGCTGCAAGAGAAATGCCTTAAATTGCCGTTTGAAGCTTCAACTTTGGGTTCCCAGTTCACGTTATTTGGGTATCGAAAAAAAAAGTCGATTAAGATTTGTCATTTTTGGTAGTGATTTTATTAGCCTATTAGATGCACAATGAGTTGGAGAATCTGATAAACCCCACTTCCGGTAGTCTAGCTGGAAGAGAAATGCCTTAAATTGCCGTTTGAAGCTTCAACTTTGGGTTCCCAGTTCACGTTATTTGGGTATCGTAAAAAAAAGTCGATTAAGATTTGTCATTTTTGGTAGTGATTTTATTCGCCTATTAGATGCACAATGAGTTGGAGAATCTGATAAACCCCACTTCCGGTAGTCTAGCTGCAAGAGAAATGCCTTAAATTGCCGTTTGAAGCCTCAACTTTGGGTTCCCAGTTCACGTTATTTGGGTATCGTAAAAAAAAGTCGATTAAGATTTGTTATTTTTGGTAAGGATTTTATTCGCCTATTAGATGCACAATGAGTTGGAGAATCTGATAAACCCCACTTCCGGTAGTCTAGCTGCAAGAGAAATGCCTTAAATTGCCGTTTGAAGCTTCAACTTTGGGTTCCCAGTTCACGTTATTTGGGTATCGTAAAAAAAAGTCGATTAAGATTTGTCATATTTGGTAGTGATTTTATTCGCCTATTAGATGCCCAATGAGTTGGAGAATCTGATAAACCCCACTTCCGGTAGTCTAGCTGCAAGAGAAATGCCTTAAATTGCCGTTTGAAGCTTCAACTTTGGGTTCCCAGTTCACGTTATTTGGGTATCGTAAAAAAAAGTCGATTAAGATTTGTCATTTTTGGTAGTGATTTTATTCGCCTATTAGATGCACAATGAGTTGGAGAATCTTATAAACCCCACTTCCGGTAGTCTAGCTGCAAGAGAAACGCCTTAAATTGCCGTTTGAAGCCTCAACTTTGGGTTCCCAGTTCACGTTATTTGGGTATCGTAAAAAAAAGTCGATTAAGATTTGTCATTTTTGGTAGTGATTTTATTCGCCTATTAGATGCACAATGAGTTGGAGAATCTGATAAACCCCACTTCCGGTAGTCTAGCTGCAAGAGAAATGCCTTAAATTGCCGTTTGAAGCTTCAACTTTGGGTTCCCAGTTCACGTTATTTGGGTATCGTAAAAAAAAGTCGATTAAGATTTGTCATTTTTGGTAGTGATTTTATTCGCCTATTAGATGCACAATGAGTTGGAGAATCTGATAAACCCCACTTCCGGTAGTCTAGCTGCAAGAGAAATGCCTTAAATTGCCGTTTGAAGCTTCAACTTTGGGTTCCCAGTTCACGTTATTTGGGTATCGTAAAAAAAAGTCGATTAAGATTTGTCATTTTTGGTAGTGATTTTATTCGCCTATTAGATGCCCAATGAGTTGGAGAATCTGATAAACCCCACTTCCGGTAGTCTAGCTGCAAGAGAAATGCCTTAAATTGCCGTTTGAAGCTTCAACTTTGGGTTCCCAGTTCACGTTATTTGGGTATCGTAAAAAAAAGTCGATTAAGATTTGTCATTTTTGGTAGTGATTTTATTCGCCTATTAGATGCACAATGAGTTGGAGAATCTGATAAACCCCACTTCCGGTAGTCTAGCTGCAAGAGAAACGCCTTAAATTGCCGTTTGAAGCCTCAACTTTGGGTTCCCAGTTCACGTTATTTGGGTATCGTAAAAAAAAGTCGATTAAGATTTGTCATTTTTGGTAGTGATTTTATTCGCCTATTAGATGCACAATGAGTTGGAGAATCTGATAAACCCCACTTCCGGTAGTCTAGCTGCAAGAGAAATGCCTTAAATTGCCGTTTGAAGCTTCAACTTTGGGTTCCCAGTTCACGTTATTTGGGTATCGTAAAAAAAAGTCGATTAAGATTTGTCATTTTTGGTAGTGATTTTATTCGCCTATTAGATGCACAATGAGTTGGAGAATCTGATAAACCCCATTTCCGGTAGTCTAGCTGCAAGAGAAATGCCTTAAATTGCCGTTTGAAGCTTCAACTTTGGGTTCCCAGTTCACGTTATTTGGGTATCGTAAAAAAAAGTCGATTAAGATTTGTCATTTTTGGTAGTGATTTTATTCGCCTATTAGATGCACAATGAGTTGGAGAATCTGATAAACCCCACTTCCGGTAGTCTAGCTGCAAGAGAAATGCCTTAAATTGCCGTTTGAAGCTTCAACTTTGGGTTCCCAGTTCACGTTATTTGGGTATCGTAAAAAAAAGTCGATTAAGATTTGTCATTTTTGGTAGTGATTTTATTCGCCTATTAGATGCACAATGAGTTGGAGAATCTGATAAACCCCACTTCCGGTAGCCTAGCTGCAAGAGAAATGCCTTAAATTGCCGTTTGAAGCCTCAACTTTGGGTCCCCAGTTCACGTTATTTGGATATCGTAAAAAAAAGTCGATTAAGATTTGTCATTTTTGGTAGTGATTTTATTCGCCTATTAGATGCACAATGAGTTGGAGAATCTGATAAACCCCACTTCCGGTAGTCTAGCTGCAAGAGAAATGCCTTAAATTGCCGTTTGAAGCTTCAACTTTGGGTTCCCAGTTCACGTTATTCGGGTATCGTAAAAAAAAGTCGATTAAGATTTGTCATTTTTGGTTGTGATTTTATTCGCCTATTAGATGCACAATGAGTTGGAGAATCTGATAAACCCCACTTCCGGTAGCCTAGCTGCAAGAGAAATGCCTTAAATTGCCGTTTGAAGCCTCAACTTTGGGTTCCCAGTTCACGTTATTTGGGTATCGTAAAAAAAAGTCGATTAAGATTTGTCATTTTTGGTAGTGATTTTATTCGCCTATTAGATGCACAATGAGTTGGAGAATCTGATAAACCCCACTTCCGGTAGCCTAGCTGCAAGAGAAATGCCTTAAATTGCCGTTTGAAGCCTCAACTTTGGGTTCCCAGTTCACGTTATTTGGGTATCGTAAAAAAAAGTCGATTAAGATTTGTCATTTTTGGTAGTGATTTTATTCGCCTATTAGATGCACAATGAGTTGGAGAATCTGATAAACCCCACTTCCGGTAGTCTAGCTACAAGAGAAATGCCTTAAATTGCCGTTTGAAGCCTCAACTTTGGGTTCCCAGTTCACGTTATTTGGGTATCGTAAAAAAAAGTCGATTAAGATTTGTCATTTTTGGTGTGATTTTATTCGGCTATTAGATGCACAATGAGTTGGAGAATCTGATAAACCCCACTTCCGGTAGCCTAGCTGCAAGTGAAATGCCTTAAATTGCCGTTTGAAGCCTCAAATTTGGGTTCCCAGTTCACGTTATTTGGGTATCGTAAAAAAAAGTCGATTAAGATTTGTCATTTTTGGTAGTGATTTTATTCGCCTATTAGATGCACAATGAGTTGGAGAATCCGATAAACCCCACTTCCGGTAGTCTAGCTGCAAGAGAAATGCCTTAAATTGCCGTTTGAAGCTTCAACTTTGGGTTCCCAGTTCACGTTATTTGGGTATCGTAAAAAAAAGTCGATTAAGATTTGTCATTTTTGGTAGTGATTTTATTCGCCTATTAGATGCACAATGAGTTGGAGAATCTGATAAACCCCACTTCCGGTAGTCTAGCTGCAAGAGAAATGCCTTAAATTGCCGTTGGAAGCTTCAACTTTGGGTTCCCAGTTCACGTTATTTGGGTATCGTAAAAAAAAGTCGATTAAGATTTGTCATTTTTGGTAGTGATTTTATTCGCCTATTAGATGCACAATGAGTTGGAGAATCTGATAAACCCCACTTCCGGTAGTCTAGCTGCAAGAGAAATGCCTTAAATTGCCGTTTGAAGCCTCAACTTTGGGTTCCCAGTTCACGTTATTTGGGTATCGTAAAAAAAAGTCGATTAAGATTTGTCATTTTTGGTAGTGATTTTATTCGCCTATTAGATGCACAATGAGTTGGAGAATCTGATAAACCCCACTTCCGGTAGTCTAGCTGCAAGAGAAATGCCTTAAATTGCCGTTTGAAGCCTCAACTTTGGGTTCCCAGTTCACGTTATTTGGGTAACGTAAAAAAAAGTCGATTAAGATTTGTCATTTTTGGTAGTGATTTTATTCGCCTATTAGATGCACAATGAGTTGGAGAATCTGATAAACCCCACTTCCGGTAGCCTAGCTGCAAGAGAAATGCCTTAAATTGCCGTTTGAAGCTTCAACTTTGGGTTCCCAGTTCACGTTATTTGGGTATCGTAAAAAAAAGTCGATTAAGATTTGTCATTTTTGGTAGTGATTTTATTCGCCTATTAGATGCACAATGAGTTGGAGAATCTGATAAACCCCACTTCCGGTAGCCTAGCTGCAAGAGAAATGCCTTAAATTGCCGTTTGAAGCTTCAACTTTGGGTTCCCAGTTCACGTTATTTGGGTATCGTAAAAAAAAGTCGATTAAGATTTGTCATTTTTGGTAGTGATTTTATTCGCCTATTAGATGCCCAATGAGTTGGAGAATCTGATAAACCCCACTTCCGGTAGTCTAGCTGCAAGAGAAATGCCTTAAATTGCCGTTTGAAGCTTCAACTTTGGGTTCCCAGTTCACGTTATTTGGGTATCGTAAAAAAAAGTCGATTAAGATTTGTCATTTTTGGTAGTGATTTTATTCGCCTATTAGATGCACAATGAGTTGGAGAATCTGATAAACCCCACTTCCGGTAGTCTAGCTGCAAGAGAAACGCCTTAAATTGCCGTTTGAAGCCTCAACTTTGGGTTCCCAGTTCACGTTATTTGGGTATCGTAAAAAAAAGTCGATTAAGATTTGTCATTTTTGGTAGTGATTTTATTCGCCTATTAGATGCACAATGAGTTGGAGAATCTGATAAACCCCACTTCCGGTAGTCTAGCTGCAAGAGAAATGCCTTAAATTGCCGTTTGAAGCTTCAACTTTGGGTTCCCAGTTCACGTTATTTGGGTATCGTAAAAAAAAGTCGATTAAGATTTGTCATTTTTGGTAGTGATTTTATTCGCCTATTAGATGCACAATGAGTTGGAGAATCTGATAAACCCCACTTCCGGTAGCCTAGCTGCAAGAGAAATGCCTTAAATTGCCGTTTGAAGCTTCAACTTTGGGTTCCCAGTTCACGTTATTTGGGTATCGTAAAAAAAAGTCGATTAAGATTTGTCATTTTTGGTAGTGATTTTATTCGCCTATTAGATGCCCAATGAGTTGGAGAATCTGATAAACCCCACTTCCGGTAGTCTAGCTGCAAGAGAAATGCCTTAAATTGCCGTTTGAATCTTCAACTTTGGGTTCCCAGTTCACGTTATTTGGGTATCGTAAAAAAAAGTCGATTAAGATTTGTCATTTTTGGTAGTGATTTTATTCGCCTATTAGATGCACAATGAGTTGGAGAATCTGATAAACCCCACTTCCGGTAGTCTAGCTGCAAGAGAAACGCCTTAAATTGCCGTTTGAAGCCTCAACTTTGGGTTCCCAGTTCACGTTATTTGGGTATCGTAAAAAAAAGTCGATTAAGATTTGTCATTTTTGGTAGTGATTTTATTCGCCTATTAGATGCACAATGAGTTGGAGAATCTGATAAACCCCACTTCCGGTAGTCTAGCTGCAAGAGAAATGCCTTAAATTGCCGTTGGAAGCTTCAACTTTGGGTTCCCAGTTCACGTTATTTGGGTATCGTAAAAAAAAGTCGATTAAGATTTGTCATTTTTGGTAGTGATTTTATTCGCCTATTAGATGCACAATGAGTTGGAGAATCTGATAAACCCCACTTCCGGTAGTCTAGCTGCAAGAGAAATGCCTTAAATTGCCGTTTGAAGCCTCAACTTTGGGTTCCCAGTTCACGTTATTTGGGTATCGTAAAAAAAAGTCGATTAAGATTTGTCATTTTTGGTAGTGATTTTATTCGCCTATTAGATGCACAATGAGTTGGAGAATCTGATAAACCCCACTTCCGGTAGTCTAGCTGCAAGAGAAATGCCTTAAATTGCCGTTTGAAGCCTCAACTTTGGGTTCCCAGTTCACGTTATTTGGGTAACGTAAAAAAAAGTCGATTAAGATTTGTCATTTTTGGTAGTGATTTTATTCGCCTATTAGATGCACAATGAGTTGGAGAATCTGATAAACCCCACTTCCGGTAGCCTAGCTGCAAGAGAAATGCCTTAAATTGCCGTTTGAAGCTTCAACTTTGGGTTCCCAGTTCACGTTATTTGGGTATCGTAAAAAAAAGTCGATTAAGATTTGTCATTTTTGGTAGTGATTTTATTCGCCTATTAGATGCACAATGAGTTGGAGAATCTGATAAACCCCACTTCCGGTAGCCTAGCTGCAAGAGAAATGCCTTAAATTGCCGTTTGAAGCTTCAACTTTGGGTTCCCAGTTCACGTTATTTGGGTATCGTAAAAAAAAGTCGATTAAGATTTGTCATTTTTGGTAGTGATTTTATTCGCCTATTAGATGCCCAATGAGTTGGAGAATCTGATAAACCCCACTTCCGGTAGTCTAGCTGCAAGAGAAATGCCTTAAATTGCCGTTTGAAGCTTCAACTTTGGGTTCCCAGTTCACGTTATTTGGGTATCGTAAAAAAAAGTCGATTAAGATTTGTCATTTTTGGTAGTGATTTTATTCGCCTATTAGATGCACAATGAGTTGGAGAATCTGATAAACCCCACTTCCGGTAGTCTAGCTGCAAGAGAAACGCCTTAAATTGCCGTTTGAAGCCTCAACTTTGGGTTCCCAGTTCACGTTATTTGGGTATCGTAAAAAAAAGTCGATTAAGATTTGTCATTTTTGGTAGTGATTTTATTCGCCTATTAGATGCACAATGAGTTGGAGAATCTGATAAACCCCACTTCCGGTAGTCTAGCTGCAAGAGAAATGCCTTAAATTGCCGTTTGAAGCTTCAACTTTGGGTTCCCAGTTCACGTTATTTGGGTATCGTAAAAAAAAGTCGATTAAGATTTGTCATTTTTGGTAGTGATTTTATTCGCCTATTAGATGCACAATGAGTTGGAGAATCTGATAAACCCCACTTCCGGTAGCCTAGCTGCAAGAGAAATGCCTTAAATTGCCGTTTGAAGCTTCAACTTTGGGTTCCCAGTTCACGTTATTTGGGTATCGTAAAAAAAAGTCGATTAAGATTTGTCATTTTTGGTAGTGATTTTATTCGCCTATTAGATGCCCAATGAGTTGGAGAATCTGATAAACCCCACTTCCGGTAGTCTAGCTGCAAGAGAAATGCCTTAAATTGCCGTTTGAATCTTCAACTTTGGGTTCCCAGTTCACGTTATTTGGGTATCGTAAAAAAAAGTCGATTAAGATTTGTCATTTTTGGTAGTGATTTTATTCGCCTATTAGATGCACAATGAGTTGGAGAATCTGATAAACCCCACTTCCGGTAGTCTAGCTGCAAGAGAAACGCCTTAAATTGCCGTTTGAAGCCTCAACTTTGGGTTCCCAGTTCACGTTATTTGGGTATCGTAAAAAAAAGTCGATTAAGATTTGTCATTTTTGGTAGTGATTTTATTCGCCTATTAGATGCACAATGAGTTGGAGAATCTGATAAACCCCACTTCCGGTAGTCTAGCTGCAAGAGAAATGCCTTAAATTGCCGTTTGAAGCTTCAACTTTGGGTTCCCAGTTCACGTTATTTGGGTATCGTAAAAAAAAGTCGATTAAGATTTGTCATTTTTGGTAGTGATTTTATTCGCCTATTAGATGCACAATGAGTTGGAGAATCTGATAAACCCCACTTCCGGTAGTCTAGCTGCAAGAGAAATGCCTTAAATTGCCGTTTGAAGCTTCAACTTTGGGTTCCCAGTTCACGTTATTTGGGTATCGTAAAAAAAAGTCGATTAAGATTTGTCATTTTTGGTAGTGATTTTATTCGCCTATTAGATGCACAATGAGTTGGAGAATCTGATAAACCCCACTTCCGGTAGTCTAGCTGCAAGAGAAATGCCTTAAATTGCCGTTTGAAGCTTCAACTTTGGGTTCCCAGTTCACGTTATTTGGGTATCGTAAAAAAAAGTCGATTAAGATTTGTCATTTTTGGTAGTGATTTTATTCGCCTATTAGATGCACAATGAGTTGGAGAATCTGATAAACCCCACTTCCGGTAGCCTAGCTGCAAGAGAAATGCCTTAAATTGCCGTTTGAAGCTTCAACTTTGGGTTCCCAGTTCACGTTATTTGGGTATCGTAAAAAAAAGTCGATTAAGATTTGTCATTTTTGGTAGTGATTTTATTCGCCTATTAGATGCACAATGAGTTGGAGAATCCGATAAACCCCACTTCCGGTAGTCTAGCTGCAAGAGAAATGCCTTAAATTGCCGTTTGAAGCCTCAACTTTGGGTTCCCAGTTCACGTTATTTGGGTATCGTAAAAAAAAGTCGATTAAGATTTGTCATTTTTGGTAGTGATTTTATTCGCCTATTAGATGCACAATGAGTTGGAGAATCCGATAAACCCCACTTCCGGTAGTCTAGCTGCAAGTGAAATGCCTTAAATTGCCGTTTGAAGCCTCAACTTTGGGTTCCCATTTCACGTTATTTGGGTATCGTAAAAAAAAGTCGATTAAGATTTGTCATTTTTGGTAGTGATTTTATTCGCCTATTAGATGCACAATGAGTTGGTGAATCTGATAAACCCCACTTCCGGTAGCCTAGCTGCAAGAGAAATGCCTTAAATTGCCGTTTGAAGCCTCAACTTTGGGTCCCCAGTTCACGTTATTTGGGTATCGTAAAAAAAAGTCGATTAAGATTTGTCATTTTTGGTAGTGATTTTATTCGCCTATTAGATGCACAATGAGTTGGAGAATCTGATAAACCCCACTTCCGGTAGTCTAGCTGCAAGAGAAATGCCTTAAATTGCCGTTTGAAGCTTCAACTTTGGGTTCCCAGTTCACGTTATTTGGGTATCGTAAAAAAAAGTCGATTAAGATTTGTCATTTTTGGTAGTGATTTTATTCGCCTATTAGATGCACAATGAGTTGGAGAATCTGATAAACCCCACTTCCGGTAGCCTAGCTGCAAGAGAAATGCCTTAAATTGCCGTTTGAAGCCTCAACTTTGGGTCCCCAGTTCACGTTATTTGGATATCGTAAAAAAAAGTCGATTAAGATTTGTCATTTTTGGTAGTGATTTTATTCGCCTATTAGATGCACAATGAGTTGGAGAATCTGATAAACCCCACTTCCGGTAGTCTAGCTGCAAGAGAAATGCCTTAAATTGCCGTTTGAAGCTTCAACTTTGGGTTCCCAGTTCACGTTATTCGGGTATCGTAAAAAAAAGTCGATTAAGATTTGTCATTTTTGGTTGTGATTTTATTCGCCTATTAGATGCACAATGAGTTGGAGAATCTGATAAACCCCACTTCCGGTAGCCTAGCTGCAAGAGAAATGCCTTAAATTGCCGTTTGAAGCCTCAACTTTGGGTTCCCAGTTCACGTTATTTGGGTATCGTAAAAAAAAGTCGATTAAGATTTGTCATTTTTGGTAGTGATTTTATTCGCCTATTAGATGCACAATGAGTTGGAGAATCTGATAAACCCCACTTCCGGTAGCCTAGCTGCAAGAGAAATGCCTTAAATTGCCGTTTGAAGCCTCAACTTTGGGTTCCCAGTTCACGTTATTTGGGTATCGTAAAAAAAAGTCGATTAAGATTTGTCATTTTTGGTAGTGATTTTATTCGCCTATTAGATGCACAATGAGTTGGAGAATCTGATAAACCCCACTTCCGGTAGTCTAGCTACAAGAGAAATGCCTTAAATTGCCGTTTGAAGCCTCAACTTTGGGTTCCCAGTTCACGTTATTTGGGTATCGTAAAAAAAAGTCGATTAAGATTTGTCATTTTTGGTGTGATTTTATTCGGCTATTAGATGCACAATGAGTTGGAGAATCTGATAAACCCCACTTCCGGTAGCCTAGCTGCAAGTGAAATGCCTTAAATTGCCGTTTGAAGCCTCAAATTTGGGTTCCCAGTTCACGTTATTTGGGTATCGTAAAAAAAAGTCGATTAAGATTTGTCATTTTTGGTAGTGATTTTATTCGCCTATTAGATGCACAATGAGTTGGAGAATCCGATAAACCCCACTTCCGGTAGTCTAGCTGCAAGAGAAATGCCTTAAATTGCCGTTTGAAGCTTCAACTTTGGGTTCCCAGTTCACGTTATTTGGGTATCGTAAAAAAAAGTCGATTAAGATTTGTCATTTTTGGTAGTGATTTTATTCGCCTATTAGATGCACAATGAGTTGGAGAATCTGATAAACCCCACTTCCGGTAGTCTAGCTGCAAGAGAAATGCCTTAAATTGCCGTTGGAAGCTTCAACTTTGGGTTCCCAGTTCACGTTATTTGGGTATCGTAAAAAAAAGTCGATTAAGATTTGTCATTTTTGGTAGTGATTTTATTCGCCTATTAGATGCACAATGAGTTGGAGAATCTGATAAACCCCACTTCCGGTAGTCTAGCTGCAAGAGAAATGCCTTAAATTGCCGTTTGAAGCCTCAACTTTGGGTTCCCAGTTCACGTTATTTGGGTATCGTAAAAAAAAGTCGATTAAGATTTGTCATTTTTGGTAGTGATTTTATTCGCCTATTAGATGCACAATGAGTTGGAGAATCTGATAAACCCCACTTCCGGTAGTCTAGCTGCAAGAGAAATGCCTTAAATTGCCGTTTGAAGCCTCAACTTTGGGTTCCCAGTTCACGTTATTTGGGTAACGTAAAAAAAAGTCGATTAAGATTTGTCATTTTTGGTAGTGATTTTATTCGCCTATTAGATGCACAATGAGTTGGAGAATCTGATAAACCCCACTTCCGGTAGTCTAGCTGCAAGAGAAATGCCTTAAATTGCCGTTTGAAGCTTCAACTTTGGGTTCCCAGTTCACGTTATTTGGGTATCGTAAAAAAAAGTCGATTAAGATTTGTCATTTTTGGTAGTGATTTTATTCGCCTATTAGATGCACAATGAGTTGGAGAATCTGATAAACCGCACTTCCGGTAGCCTAGCTGCAAGAGAAATGCCTTAAATTGCCGTTTGAAGCTTCAACTTTGGGTTCCCAGTTCACGTTATTTGGGTATCGTAAAAAAAAGTCGATTAAGATTTGTCATTTTTGGTAGTGATTTTATTCGCCTATTAGATGCACAATGAGTTGGAGAATCTGATAAACCCCACTTCCGGTAGCCTAGCTGCAAGAGAAATTCCTTAAATTGCCGTTTGAAGCTTCAACTTTGGGTTCCCAGTTCACGTTATTTGGGTATCGTAAAAAAAAGTCGATTAAGATTTGTCATTTTTGGTAGTGATTTTATATGTACAATGCGTTGGAGAATCTGATAAACCCCACTTCCGGTAGCCTAGCTGCAAGAGAAATGCCTTAAATTGCCCTTTGAAGCTTCAACTTTGGGTTCCCAGTTCACGTTATTTGGGTATCGTAAAAAAAAGTCGATTAAGATTTGTCATTTTTGGTAGTGATTTTATTCGCCTATTAGATGCACAATGAGTTGGAGAATCTGATGAACCCCACTTCCGGTAGCCTAGCTGGAAGAGAAACGCCTTAAATTGCCGTTTGAAGCTTCAACTTTGGGTTCCCAGTTCACGTTATTTGGGTATCGTAAAAAAAAGTCGATTAAGATTTGTCATTTTTGGTAGTGATTTTATATGTACAATGCGTTGGAGAATCTGATAAACCCCACTTCCGGTAGCCTAGCTGCAAGAGAAATGCCTTAAATTGCCGTTTGAAGCTTCAACTTTGGGTTCCCAGTTCACGTTATTTGGGTATCGTAAAAAAAAGTCGATTAAGATTTGTCATTTTTGGTAGTGATTTTATTCGCCTATTAGATGCACAATGAGTTGGAGAATCTGATAAACCCCACTTCCGGTAGTCTAGCTGCATGAGAAATGCCTTAAATTGCCGTTTGAAGCTTCAACTTTGGGTTCCCAGTTCACGTTATTTGGGTATCGTAAAAAAAAGTCGATTAAGATTTGTCATTTTTGGTAGTGATTTTATATGTACAATGCCTTGGAGAATCTGATAAACCCAACTTCCGGTAGCCTAGCTGCAAGAGAAATGCCTTAAATTGCCGTTTGAAGCTTCAACTTTGGGTTCCCAGTTCACGTTATTTGGGTATCGTAAAAAAAAGTCGATTAAGATTTGTCATTTTTGGTAGTGATTTTATTCGCCTATTAGATGCACAATGAGTTGGAGAATCTGATAAACCCCACTTCGGGTAGCCTAGCTGGAAGAGAAACGCCTTAAATTTCCGTTTGAATCTTCAAATTTGGGTTCCCAGTTCACGTTATTTGGGTATCGTAAAAAAAAGTCGATTAAGATTTGTCATTTTTGGTAGTGATTTTATTCGCCTATTAGATGCACAATGAGTTGGAGAATCTGATAAACCCCACTTCCGGTAGTCTAGCTGCAAGAGAAATGCCTTAAATTGCCGTTTGATGCTTCAACTTTGGGTTCCCATTTCACGTTATTTGGGTATCGTAAAAAAAAGTCGATTAAGATTTGTCATTTTTGGTAGTGATTTTATTCGCCTATTAGATGCACAATGAGTTGGAGAATCTGATAAACCCCACTTCCGGTAATCTAGCTGCAAGAGAAATGCCTTAAATTGCCGTTTGAAGCTTCAACTTTGGGTTCCCAGTTCACGTTATTTGGGTATCGTAAAAAAAAGTCGATTCAGATTTCTCATTTTTGGTAGTGATTTTATTCGCCTATTAGATGCACAATGAGTTGGAGAATCTGATAAACCCCACTTCCGGTAGCCTAGCTGCAAGAGAAATGCCTTAAATTGCCGTTTGAAGCTTCAACTTTGGGTTCCCAGTTCACGTTATTTGGGTATCGTAAAAAAAAGTCGATTAAGATTTGTCATTTTTGGTAGTGATTTTATTCGCCTATTAGATGCACAATGAGTTGGAGAATCTGATAAACCCCACTTCCGGTAGTCTAGCTGCAAGAGAAATGCCTTAAATTGCCGTTTGAAGCTTCAACTTTGGGTTCCCAGTTCACGTTATTTGGGTATGGTAAAAAAAAGTCGATTAAGATTTGTCATTTTTGGTAGTGATTTTATTCGCCTATTAGATGCACAATGAGTTGGAGAATCTGATAAACCCCACTTCCGGTAGTCTAGCTGCAAGAGAAATGCCTTAAATTGCCGTTTGAAGCTTCAACTTTGGGTTCCCAGTTCACGTTATTTGGGTATCGTAAAAAAAAGTCGATTAAGATTTGTCATTTTTGGTAGTGATTTTATATGTACAATGCGTTGGAGAATCTGATAAACCCAACTTCCGGTAGCCTAGCTGCAAGAGAAATGCCTTAAATTGCCGTTTGAAGCTTCAACTTTGGGTTCCCAGATCACGTTATTTGGGTATCGTAAAAAAAAGTCGATTAAGATTTGTCATTTTTGGTAGTGATTTTATTCGCCTATTAGATGCACAATGAGTTGGAGAATCTGATAAACCCCACTTCCGGTAGTCTAGCTGCAAGAGAAATGCCTTAAATTGCCGTTTGAAGCTTCAACTTTGGGTTCCCAGTTCACGTTATTTGGGTATCGTAAAAAAAAGTCGATTAAGATTTGTCATTTTTGGTAGTGATTTTATATGTACAATGCGTTGGAGAATCTGATAAACCCCACTTCCGGTAGCCTAGCTGCAAGAGAAATGCCTTAAATTGCCGTTTGAAGCTTCAACTTTGGGTTCCCAGTTCACGTTATTTGGGTATCGTAAAAAAAAGTCGATTAAGATTTGTCATTTTTGGTAGTGATTTTATTCGCCTATTAGATGCACAATGAATTGGAGAATCTGATAAACCCCACTTCCGGTAGCCTAGCTGGAAGAGAAACGCCTTAAATTGCCGTTTGAAGCTTCAACTTTGGGTTCCCAGTTCACGTTATTTGGGTATCGTAAAAAAAAGTCGATTAAGATTTGTCATTTTTGGTAGTGATTTTATTCGCCTATTAGATGCACAATGAGTTGGAGAATCTGATAAACCCCACTTCCGGTAGCCTAGCTGCAAGAGAAATGCCTTAAATTGCCGTTTGAAGCTTCAACTTTGGGTTCCCAGTTCACGTTATTTGGGTATCGTAAAAAAAAGTCGATTAAGATTTGTCATTTTTGGTAGTGATTTTATTCGCCTATTAGATGCACAATGAGTTGGAGAATCTGATAAACCCCACTTCCGGTAGCCTAGCTGCAAGAGAAACGCCTTAAATTGCCGTTTGAAGCTTCAACTTTGGGTTCCCAGTTCACGTTATTTGGGTATCGTAAAAAAAAGTCGATTAAGATTTGTCATTTTTGGTAGTGATTTTATATGTACAATGCGTTGGAGAATCTGATAAACCCCACTTCCGGTAGCCTAGCTGCAAGAGAAATGCCTTAAATTGCCGTTTGAAGCTTCAACTTTGGGTTCCCAGTTCACGTTATTTGGGTATCGTAAAAAAAAGTCGATTAAGATTTGTCATTTTTGGTAGTGATTTTATTCGCCTATTAGATGCACAATGAGTTGGAGAATCTGATAAAACCCACTTCCGGTAGCCTAGCTGCAAGAGAAACGCCTTAAATTGCCGTTTGAAGCTTCAACTTTGGGTTCCCAGTTCACGTTATTTGGGTATCGTAAAAAAAAGTCGATTAAGATTTGTCATTTTTGGTAGTGATTTTATTCGCCTATTAGATGCACAATGAGTTGGAGAATCTGATAAACCCCACTTCCGGTAGCCTAGCTGCAAGAGAAATGCCTTAAATTGCCGTTTGAAGCTTCAACTTTGGGTTCCCAGTTCACGTTATTTGGGTATCGTAAAAAAAAGTCGATTAAGATTTGTCATTTTTGGTAGTGATTTTATTCGCCTATTAGATGCACAATGAGTTGGAGAATCTGATGAACCCCACTTCCGGTAGTCTAGCTGCAATAGAAATGCCTTAAATTGCCGTTTGAAGCTTCAACTTTGGGTTCCCAGTTCACGTTATTTGGGTATCGTAAAAAAAAGTCGATTAAGATTTGTCATTTTTGGTAATGATTTTATTCGCCTATTAGATGCACAATGAGTTGGAGAATCTGATAAACACCACTTCCGGTAGTCTAGCTGCATGAGAAATGCCTTAAATTGCCGTTTGAAGCTTCAACTTTGGGTTCCCAGTTCACGTCATTTGGGTATCGTAAAAAAAAGTCGATTAAGATTTGTCATTTTTGGTAGTGATTTTATATGTACAATGCGTTGGAGAATCTGATAAACCCCACTTCCGGTAGCCTAGCTGCAAGAGAAATGCCTTAAATTGCCGTTTGAAGCTTCAACTTTGGGTTCCCAGTTCACGTTATTTGGGTATCGTAAAAAAAAGTCGATTAAGATTTGTCATTTTTGGTAGTGATTTTATTCGCCTATTAGATGCACAATGAGTTGGAGAATCTGATAAACCCCACTTCCGGTAGCCTAGCTGCAAGAGAAACGCCTTAAATTGCCGTTTGAAGCTTCAACTTTGGGTTCCCAGTTCACGTTATTTGGGTATCGTAAAAAAAAGTCGATTAAGATTTGTCATTTTTGGTAGTGATTTTATATGTACAATGCGTTGGAGAATCTGATAAACCCCACTTCCGGTAGCCTAGCTGCAAGAGAAATGCCTTAAATTGTCGTTTGAAGCTTCAACTTTGGGTTCCCAGTTCACGTTATTTGGGTATCGTAAAAAAAAGTCGATTAAGATTTGTCATTTTTGGTAGTGATTTTATTCGCCTATTAGATGCACAATGAGTTGGAGAATCTGATAAACCCCACTTCCGGTAGCCTAGCTGCAAGAGAAACGCCTTAAATTGCCGTTTGAAGCTTCAACTTTGGGTTCCCAGTTCACGTTATTTGGGTATCGTAAAAAAAAGTCGATTAAGATTTGTCATTTTTGGTAGTGATTTTATTCGCCTATTAGATGCACAATGAGTTGGAGAATCTGATAAACCCCACTTCCGGTAGCCTAGCTGCAAGAGAAATGCCTTAAATTGCCGTTTGAAGCTTCAACTTTGGGTTCCCAGTTCACGTTATTTGGGTATCGTAAAAAAAAGTCGATTAAGATTTGTCATTTTTGGTAGTGATTTTATTCGCCTATTAGATGCACAATGAGTTGGAGAATCTGATGAACCCCACTTCCGGTAGTCTAGCTGCAATAGAAATGCCTTAAATTGCCGTTTGAAGCATCAACTTTGGGTTCCCAGTTCACGTTATTTGGGTATCGTAAAAAAAAGTCGATTAAGATTTGTCATTTTTGGTAGTGATTTTATTCGCCTATTAGATGCACAATGAGTTGGAGAATCTGATAAACCCCACTTCCGGTAGTCTAGCTGCATGAGAAATGCCTTAAATTGCCGTTTGAAGCTTCAACTTTGGGTTCCCAGTTCACGTTATTTGGGTATCGTAAAAAAAAGTCGATTAAGATTTGTCATTTTTGGTAGTGATTTTATATGTACAATGCGTTGGAGAATCTGATAAACCCCACTTCCGGTAGCCTAGCTGCAAGAGAAATGCCTTAAATTGCCGTTTGAAGCTTCAACTTTGGGTTCCCAGTTCACGTTATTTGGGTATCGTGAAAAAAAGTCGATTAAGATTTGTCATTTTTGGTAGTGAATTTATTCGCCTCTTAGATGCACAATGAGTTGGAGAATCTGATAAACGCGACTTCCGGTAGCCTAGCTGCAAGAGAAACGCCTTAAATTGCCGTTTGAAGCTTCAACTTTGGGTTCCTAGTTCACGTTATTTGGGTATCGTAAAAAAAAGTCGATTAAGATTTGTCATTTTTGGTAGTGATTTTATTCGCCTATTAGATGCACAATGAATTGGAGAATCTGATAAACCCCACTTCCGGTAGTCTAGCTGCAAGGGAAATGCCTTAAATTGCCGTTTGAAGCTTCAACTTTGGGTTCCCAGTTCACGTTATTTGGGTATCGTAAAAAAAAGTCGATTAAGATTTGTCATTTTTGGTAGTGATTTTATTCGCCTATTAGATGCACAATGAGTTGGAGAATCTGATAAACCCCACTTCCGGTAGTCTAGCTGCAAGAGAAATGCCTTAAATTGCCGTTTGAAGCTTCAACTTTGGGTTCCCAGTTCACGTTATTTGGGTATCGTAAAAAAAAGTCGATGAAGATTTCTCATTTTTGGTAGTGATTTTATTCGCCTATTATATGCACAATGAGTTGGAGAATCTGATAAACCCCACTTCCGGTAGCCTAGCTGCAAGAGAAATGCCTTAAATTGCCGTTTGAAGCTTCAACTTTGGGTTCCCAGTTCACGTTATTTGGGTATCGTAAAAAAAAGTCGATTAAGATTTGTCATTTTTGGTAGTGATTTTATTCGCCTATTAGATGCACAATGAGTTGGAGAATCTGATAAACCCCACTTCCGGTAGTCTAGCTGCAGGAGAAATGCCTTAAATTGCCGTTTGAAGCTTCAACTTTGGGTTCCCAGTTCACGTTATTTGGGTATCGTAAAAAAAAGTCGATTAAGATTTGTCATTTTTGGTAGTGATTTTATTCGCCTATTAGATGCACAATGAGTTGGAGAATCTGATAAACCCCACTTCCGGTAGTCTAGCTGCAAGAGAAATGCCTTAAATTGCCGTTTGAAGCTTCAACTTTGGGTTCCCAGTTCACGTTATTTGGGTATCGTAAAAAAAAGTCGATTAAGATTTGTCATTTTTGGTGGTGATTTTATTCGCCTATTAGATGCACAATGAGTTGGAGAATCTGATAAACCCCACTTCCGGTAGTCTAGCTGCAAGAGAAATGCCTTAAATTGCCGTTTGAAGCTTCAACTTTGGGTTCCCAGTTCACGTTATTTGGGTATCGTAAAAAAAAGTCGATTAAGATTTGTCATTTTTGGTAGTGATTTTATGTGTACAATGCGTTGGAGAATCTGATAAACCCCACTTCCGGTAGCCTAGCTGCAAGAGAAACGCCTTAAATTGCCGTTTGAAGCTTCAACTTTGGGTTCCCAGTTCACGTTATTTGGGTATCGTAAAAAAAAGTCGATTAAGATTTGTCATTTTTGGTAGTGATTTTATTCGCCTATTAGATGCACAATGAGTTGGAGAATCTGATAAACCCCACTTCCGGTAGTCTAGCTGCAAGAGAAATGCCTTAAATTGCCGTTTGAAGCTTCAACTTTGGGTTCCCAGTTCACGTTATTTGGGTATCGTAAAAAAAAGTCGATTAAGATTTGTCATTTTTGGTAGTGATTTTATTCGCCTATTAGATGCACAATGAGTTGGAGAATCTGATAAACCCCACTTCCGGTAGCCTAGCTGCAAGAGAAACGCCTTAAATTGCCGTTTGAAGCTTCAACTTTGGGTTCCCAGTTCACGTTATTTGGGTATCGTAAAAAAAAGTCGATTAAGATTTGTCATTTTTGGTAGTGATTTTATTCGCCTATTAGATGCACAATGAGTTGGAGAATCTGATAAACCCCACTTCCGGTAGTCTAGCTGCAAGAGAAATGCCTTAAATTGCCGTCTGAAGCTTCAACTTTGGGTTCCCAGTTCACGTTATTTGGGTATCGTAAAAAAAAGTCGATTAAGATTTGTCATTTTTGGTAGTGATTTTATTCGCCTATTAGATGCACAATGAGTTGGAGAATCTGATAAACCCCACTTCCGGTAGTCTAGCTGCAAGAGAAATGCCTTAAATTGCCGTTTGAAGCTTCAACTTTGGGTTCCCAGTTCACGTTATTTGGGTATCGTAAAAAAAAGTCGATTAAGATTTGTCATTTTTGGTAGTGATTTTATTCGCCTATTAGATGCACAATGAGTTGGAGAATCTGATAAACCCCACTTCCGGTAGTCTAGCTGCAAGAGAAATGCCTTAAATTGCCGTTTGAAGCTTCAACTTTGGGTTCCCAGTTCACGTTATTTGGGTATCGTAAAAAAAAGTCGATTAAGATTTGTCATTTTTGGTAGTGATTTTATTCGCCTATTAGATGCACAATGAGTTGGAGAATCTGATAAACCCACTTCCGGTAGTCTAGCTGCAAGAGAAATGCCTTAAATTGCCGTTTGAAGCTTCAACTTTGGGTTCCCAGTTGACGTTATTTGGGTATCGTAAAAAAGTCGATTAAGATTTGTCATTTTTGGTAGTGATTTTATTCGCCTATTAGATGCACAATGAGTTGGAGAATCTGATAAACCCCACTTCCGGTAGTCTAGTTGCAAGAGAAATGCCTTAAATTGCCGTTTGAAGCTTCAACTTTGGGTTCCCAGTTCACGTTATTTGGGTATCGTAAAAAAAAGTCGATTAAGATTTGTCATTTTTGGTAGTGATTTTATTCGCCTATTAGATGCACAATGAGTTGGAGAATCTGATAAACCCCACTTCCGGTAGCCTAGCTGCAAGAGAAATGCCTTAAATTGCCGTTTGAAGCTTCAACTTTGGGTTCCCAGTTCACGTTATTTGGGTATCGTAAAAAAAAGTCGATTAAGATTTGTCATTTTTGGTAGTGATTTTATTCGCCTATTAGTTGCACAATGAGTTGGAGAATCTGATAAACCCCACTTCCGGTAGTCTAGCTGCAAGAGAAATGCCTTAAATTGCCGTTTGAAGCTTCAACTTTGGGTTCCCAGTTCACGTTATTTGGGTATCGTAAAAAAAAGTCGATTAAGATTTGTAATTTTTGCTAGTGATTTTATTAGCCTATTAGATGCACAATGAGTTGGAGAATCTGATAAACCCCACTTCCGGTAGCCTAGCTGCAAGAGAAATGCCTTAAATTGCCGTTTGAAGCTTCAACTTTGGATTCCCAGTTCACGTTATTGGGGTATCGTAAAAAAAAGTCGATTAAGATTTATCATTTTTGGTAGTGATTTTATTCGCCTATTAGATGCACAATGAGTTGGAGAATCTGATAAACCCCACTTCCGGTAGTCTAGCTGCAAGAGAAATGCCTTAAATTGCCGTTTGAAGCTTCAACTTTGGGTTCCCAGTTCACGTTATTTGGGTATCGTAAAAAAGTCGATTAAGATTTCTCATTTTTGGTAGTGATTTTATTCGCCTATTAGATGCACAATGAGTTGGAGAATCTGATAAACCCCACTTCCGGTAGTCTAGCTGCAAGAGAAATGCCTTAAATTGCCGTTTGAAGCTTCAACTTTGGGTTCCCAGTTCACGTTATTTGGGTATCGTAAAAAAAAGTCGATTGAGATTTGTCATTTTTGGTAGTGATTTTATTCGCCTATTAGATGCACAATGAGTTGGAGAATCTGATAAACCCCACTTCCGGTAGCCTAGCTGCAAGAGAAATGCCTTAAATTGCCGTTTGAAGCTTCAACTTTGGGTTCCCAGTTCACGTTATTTGGGTATCGTAAAAAAAAGTCGATTAAGATTTGTCATTTTTGGTAGTGATTTTATTCGCCTATTAGATGCACAATGAGTTGGAGAATCTGATAAACCCCACTTCCGGTAGTCTAGCTGCAAGAGAAATGCCTTAAATTGCCGTTTGAAGCTTCAACTTTGGGTTCCCAGTTCACGTTATTTGGGTATCGTAAAAAAAAGTTGATTAAGATTTCTCATTTTTGCTAGTGATTTTATTCGCCTATTAGATGCACAATGAGTTGGAGAATCTGATAAACCCCACTTCCGGTAGCCTAGCTGCAAGAGAAATGCCTTAAATTGCCGTTTGAAGCTTCAACTTTGGGTTCCCAGTTCACGTTATTTGGGTATCGTAAAAAAAAGTCGATTAAGATTTGTCATTTTTGGTAGTGATTTTATTCGCCTATTAGATGCACAATGAGTTGGAGAATCTGATAAACCCCACTTCCGGTAGCCTAGCTGCACGAGAAATGCCTTAAATTGCCGTTTGAAGCTTCAACTTTGGGTTCCCAGTTCACGTTATTTGGGTATCGTAAAAAAAAGTCGATTAAGATTTGTCATTTTTGGTAGTGATTTTATTCGCCTATTAGATGCACAATGAGTTGGAGAATCTGATAAACCACACTTCCGGTAGCCTAGCTGCAAGAGAAATGCCTTAAATTGCCGTTTGAAGCTTCAACTTTGGGTTCCCAGTTCACGTTATTTGGGTATCGTAAAAAAAAGTCGATTAAGATTTGTCATTTTTGGTAGTGATTTTATTCGCCTATTAGATGCACAATGAGTTGGAGAATCTGATAAACCCCACTTCCGGTAGTCTAGCTGCAAGAGAAATGCCTTAAATTGCCGTTTGAAGCTTCAACTTTGGGTTCCCAGTTCACGTTATTTGGGTATCGTAAAAAAAAGTCGATTAAGATTTGTCATTTTTGGTAGTGATTTTATTCGCCTATTAGATGCACAATGAGTTGGAGAATCTGATAAACCCCACTTCCGGTAGTCTAGCTGCAAGAGAAATGCCTTAAATTGCCGTTTGAAGCTTCAACTTTGGGTTCCCAGTTCACGTTATTTGGGTATCGTAAAAAAAAGTCGATTAAGATTTGTCATTTTTGGTAGTGATTTTATTCGCCTATTAGATGCACAATGAGTTGGAGAATCTGATAAACCCCACTTCCGGTAGTCTAGCTGCAAGAGAAATGCCTTAAATTGCCGTTTGAAGCTTCAACTTTGGGTTCCCAGTTCACGTTATTTGGGTATCGTAAAAAAAAGTCGATTAAGATTTGTCATTTTTGGTAGTGATTTTATTCGCCTATTAGATGCACAATGAGTTGGAGAATCTGATAAACCCCACTTCCGGTAGTCTAGCTGCAAGAGAAATGCCTTAAATTGCCGTTTGAAGCTTCAACTTTGGGTTCCCAGTTCACGTTATTTGGGTATCGTAAAAAAAAGTCGATTAAGATTTGTCATTTTTGGTAGTGATTTTATTCGCCTATTAGATGCACAATGTGTTGGAGAATCTGATAAACCCCACTTCCGGTAGTCTAGCTGCAAGAGAAATGCCTTAAATTGCCGTTTGAAGCTTCAACTTTGGGTTCCCAGTTCACGTTATTTGGGTATCGTAAAAAAAAGTCGATTAAGATTTGTCATTTTTGGTAGTGATTTTATTCGCCTATTAGATGCACAATGAGTTGGAGAATCTGATAAACCCCACTTCCGGTAGTCTAGCTGCAAGGGAAATGCCTTAAATTGCTGTTTGAAGCTTCAACTTTGGGTTCCCAGTTCACGTTATTTGGGTATCGTAAAAAAAAGTCGATTAAGATTTGTCATTTTTGGTAGTGATTTTATTCGCCTATTAGATGCACAATGAGTTGGAGAATCTGATAAACCCGACTTCCGGTAGCCTAGCTGCAAGAGAAATGCCTTAAATTGCCGTTTGAAGCTTCAACTTTGGGTTCCCAGTTCACGTTATTTGGGTATCGTAAAAAAAAGTCGATTAAGATTTGTCATTTTTGGTAGTGATTTTATTCGCCTATTAGATGCACAATGAGTTGGAGAATCTGATAAACCCCACTTCCGGTAGTCTAGCTGCAAGAGAAATGCCTTAAATTGCCGTTTGAACCTTCAACTTTGGGTTCCCAGTTCACGTTATTTGGGTATCGTAAAAAAAAGTCGATTAAGATTTGTCATTTTTGGTAGTGATTTTATTCGCCTATTAGATGCACAATGAGTTGGAGAATCTGATAAACCCCACTTCCGGTAGTCTAGCTGCAAGAGAAATGCCTTAAATTGCCGTTTGAAGCTTCAACTTTGGGTTCCCAGTTCACGTTATTTGGGTATCGTAAAAAAAAGTCGATTAAGATTTGTCATTTTTGGTCGTGATTTTATTCGCCTATTAGATGCACAATGAGTTGGAGAATCTGATAAACCCCACTTCCGGTAGTCTAGCTGCAAGAGAAATGCCTTAAATTGCCGTTTGAAGCTTCAACTTTGGGTTCCCAGTTCACGTTATTTGGGTATCGTAAAAAAAAGTCGATTAAGATTTGTCATTTTTGGTAGTGATTTTATTCGCCTATTAGATGCACAATGAGTTGGAGAATCTGATAAACCCCACTTCCGGTAGTCTAGCTGCAAGAGAAATGCCTTAAATTGCCGTTTGAAGCTTCAACTTTGGGTTCCCAGTTCACGTTATTTGGGTATCGTAAAAAAAAGTCGATTAAGATTTGTCATTTTTGGTAGTGATTTTATTCGCCTATTAGATGCACAATGAGTTGGAGAATCTGATAAACCCGACTTCCGGTAGCCTAGCTGCAAGAGAAATGCCTTAAATTGCCGTTTGAAGCTTCAACTTTGGGTTCCCAGTTCACGTTATTTGGGTATCGTAAAAAAAAGTCGATTAAGATTTGTCATTTTTGGTAGTGATTTTATTCGCCTATTAGATGCACAATGAGTTGGAGAATCTGATAAACCCCACTTCCGGTAGCCTAGCTGCAAGAGAAATGCCTTAAATTGCCGTTTGAAGCTTCAACTTTGGGTTCCCAGTTCACGTTATTTGGGTATCGTAAAAAAAAGTCGATTAAGATTTGTCATTTTTGGTAGTGATTTTATTCGCCTATTAGATGCACAATGAGTTGGAGAATCTGATAAACCCCACTTCCGGTAGTCTAGCTGCAAGAGAAATGCCTTAAATTGCCGTTTGAAGCTTCAACTGTGGGTTCCCTGTTCATGTTATTTGGGTATCGTAAAAAAAAGTCGATTAAGATTTGTCATTTTTGGTAGTGATTTTATTCGCCTATTAGATGCACAATGAGTTGGAGAATCTGATAAACCCCACTTCCGGTAGTTTAGCTGCAAGAGAAATGCCTTAAATTGCCGTTTGAAGCTTCAACTTTGGGTTCCCAGTTCACGTTATTTGGGTATCGTAAAAAAAAGTCGATTAAGATTTGTCATTTTTGGTAGTGATTTTATTCGCCTATTAGATGCACAATGAGTTGGAGAATCTGATAAACCCCACTTCCGGTAGTCTAGCTGCAAGAGAAATGCCTTAAATTGCCGTTTGAAGCTTCAACTTTGGGTTCCCAGTTCACGTTATTTGGGTATCGTAAAAAAAAGTCGATTAAGATTTGTCATTTTTGGTAGTGATTTTATTCGCCTATTAGATGCACAATGAGTTGGAGAATCTGATAAACCCCAATTCCGGTAGTCTAGCTGCAAGAGAAATGCCTTAAATTGCCGTTTGAAGCTTCAACTTTGGGTTCCCAGTTCACGTTATTTGGGTATCGTAAAAAAAAGTCGATTAAGATTTGTCATTTTTGGTAGTGATTTTATTCGCCTATTAGATGCACAATGAGTTGGAGAATCTGATAAACCCCACTTCCGGTAGTCTAGCTGCAAGAGAAATGCCTTAAATTGCCGTTTGAAGCTTCAACTTTGGGTTCCCAGTTCACGTTATTTGGGTATCGTAAAAAAAAGTCGATTAAGATTTGTCATTTTTGGTAGTGATTTTATTCGCCTATTAGATGCACAATGAGTTGGAGAATCTGATAAACCCCACTTCCGGTAGCCTAGCTGCAAGAGAAATGCCTTAAATTGCCGTTTGAAGCTTCAACTTTGGGTTCCCAGTTCACGTTATTTGGGTATCGTAAAAAAAAGTCGATTAAGATTTGTCATTTTTGGTAGTGATTTTATTCGCCTATTAGATGCACAATGAGTTGGAGAATCTGATAAACCCCACTTCCGGTAGTCTAGCTGCAAGAGAAATGCCTTAAATTGCCGTTTGAAGCTTCAACTTTGGGTTCCCAGTTCACGTTATTTGGGTATCGTAAAAAAAAGTCGATTAAGATTTGTCATTTTTGGTAGTGATTTTATTCGCCTATTAGATGCACAATGAGTTGGAGAATCTGATAAATTCCACTTCCGGTAGCCTAGCTGCAAGAGAAATGCCTTAAATTGCCGTTTGAAGCTTCAACTTTGGGTTCCCAGTTCACGTTATTTGGGTATCGTAAAAAAAAGTCGATTAAGATTTGTCATTTTTGGTAGTGATTTTATTCGCCTATTAGATGCACAATGAGTTGGAGAATCTGATAAACCCCACTTCCGGTAGTCTAGCTGCAAGAGAAATGCCTTAAATTGCCGTTTGAAGCTTCAACTTTGGGTTCCCAGTTCACGTTATTTGGGTATCGTAAAAAAAAGTCGATTAAGATTTGTCATTTTTGGTAGTGATTTTATTCGCCTATTAGATGCACAATGAGTTGGAGAATCTGATAAACCCCACTTCCGGTAGCCTAGCTGCAAGAGAAATGCCTTAAATTGCCGTTTGAAGCTTCAACTTTGGGTTCCCAGTTCACGTTATTTGGGTATCGTAAAAAAAAAGTCGATTAAGATTTGTCATTTTTGGTAGTGATTTTATTCGCCTATTAGATGCACAATGAGTTGGAGAATCTGATAAACCCCACTTCCGGTAGCCTAGCTGCAAGAGAAATGCCTTAAATTGCCGTTTGAAGCTTCAACTTTGGGTTCCCAGTTCACGTTATTTGGGTATCGTAAAAAAAAGTCGATTAAGATTTGTCATTTTTGGTAGTGATTTTATTCGCCTATTAGATGCACAATGAGTTGGAGAATCTGATAAACACCACTTCCGGTAGTCTAGCTGCAAGAGAAATGCCTTAAATTGCCGTTTGAAGCTTCAACTTTGGGTTCCCAGTTCACGTTATTTGGGTATCGTAAAAAAAAGTCGATTAAGATTTGTCATTTTTGGTAGTGATTTTATTCGCCTATTAGATGCACAATGAGTTGGAGAATCTGATAAACCCCACTTCCGGTAGTCTAGCTGCAAGAGAAATGCCTTAAATTGCCGTTTGAAGCTTCAACTTTGGGTTCCCAGTACACGTTATTTGGGAATCGTAAAAAAAAGTCGATTAAGATTTGTCATTTTTGGTAGTGATTTTATTCGCCTATTAGATGCACAATGAGTTGGAGAATCTGATAAACCCCACTTCCGGTAGCCTAGCTGCAAGAGAAATGCCTTAAATTGCCGTTTGAAGCTTCAACTTTGGGTTCCCAGTTCACGTTATTTGGGTATCGTAAAAAAAAGTCGATTAAGATTTGTCATTTTTGGTAGTGATTTTATTCGCCTATTAGATGCACAATGAGTTGGAGAATCTGATAAACCCCACTTCCGGTAGCCTAGCTGCAAGAGAAATGCCTTAAATTGCCGTTTGAAGCTTCAACTTTGGGTTCCCAGTTCACGTTATTTGGGTATCGTAAAAAAAAGTCGATTAAGATTTGTCATTTTTGGTAGTGATTTTATTCGCCTATTAGATGCACAATGAGTTGGAGAATCTGATAAACCCCACTTCCGGTAGTCTAGCTGCAAGAGAAATGCCTTAAATTGCCGTTTGAAGCTTCAACTTTGGGTTCCCAGTTCACGTTATTTGGGTATCGTAAAAAAAAGTCGATTAAGATTTGTCATTTTTGGTAGTGATTTTATTCGCCTATTAGATGCACAATGAGTTGGAGAATCTGATAAACCACACTTCCGGTAGCCTAGCTGCAAGAGAAATGCCTTAAATTGCCGTTTGAAGCTTCAACTTTGGGTTCCCAGTTCACGTTATTTGGGTATCGTAAAAAAAAGTCGATTAAGATTTGTCATTTTTGGTAGTGATTTTATTCGCCTATTAGATGCACAATGAGTTGGAGAATCTGATAAACCCCACTTCCGGTAGTATAGCAGCAAGAGAAATGCCTTAAATTGCCGTTTGAAGCTTCAACTTTGGGTTCCCAGTTCACGTTATTTGGGTATCGTAAAAAAAAGTCGATTAAGATTTGTCATTTTTGGTAGTGATTTTATTCGCCTATTAGATGCACAATGAGTTGGAGAATCTGATAAACCACACTTCCGGTAGTCTAGCTGCAAGAGAAATGCCTTAAATTGCCGTTTGAAGCTTCAACTTTGGGTTCCCAGTTCACGTTATTTGGGTATCGTAAAAAAAAGTCGATTAAGATTTGTCATTTTTGGTAGTGATTTTATTCGCCTATTAGATGCACAATGAGTTGGAGAATCTGATAAACCTCACTTCCGGTAGTCTAGCTGCAAGAGAAATGCCTTAAATTGCCGTTTGAAGCTTCAACTTTGGGTTCCCAGTTCACGATATTTGGGTATCGTAAAAAAAAGTCGATTAAGATTTGTCATTTTTGGTAGTGATTTTATTCGCCTATTAGATGCACAATGAGTTGGAGAATCTGATAAACCCCACTTCCGGTAGCCTAGCTGCAAGAGAAATGCCTTAAATTGCCGTTTGAAGCTTCAACTTTGGGTTCCCAGTTCACGTTATCTGGGTATCGTAAAAAAAAGTCGATTAAGATTTGTCATTTTTGGTAGTGATTTTATTCGCCTATTAGATGCACAATGAGTTGGAGAATCTGATAAACCCCACTTCCGGTAGTCTAGCTGCAAGAGAAATGCCTTAAATTGCCGTTTGAAGCTTCAACTTTGGGTTCCCAGTTCACGTTATTTGGGTATCGTAAAAAAAAGTCGATTAAGATTTGTCATTTTTGGTAGTGATTTTATTCGCCTATTAGATGCACAATGAGTTGGAGAATCTGATAAACCCCACTTCCGGTAGTCTAGCTGCAAGAGAAATGCCTTAAATTGCCGTTTGAAGCTTCAACTTTGGGTTCCCAGTTCACGTTATTTGGGTATCGTAAAAAAAAGTCGATTAAGATTTGTCATTTTTGGTAGTGATTTTATTCTCCTATTAGATGCACAATGAGTTGGAGAATCTGATAAACCCCACTTCCGGTAGTCTAGCTGCAAGAGAAATGCCTTAAATTGCCGTTTGAAGCTTCAACTTTGGGTTCCCAGTTCACGTTATTTGGGTATCGTAAAAAAAAGTCGATTAAGATTTGTCATTTTTGGTAGTGATTTTATTCGCCTATTAGATGCACAATGAGTTGGAGAATCTGATAAACCCCACTTCCGGTAGTCTAGCTGCAATAGAAATGCCTTAAATTGCCGTTTGAAGCTTCAACTTTGGGTTCCCAGTTCACGTTATTTGGGTATCGTAAAAAAAAGTCGATTAAGATTTGTCATTTTTGGTAGTGATTTTATTCGCCTATTAGATGCACAATGAGTTGGAGAATCTGATAAACCACACTTCCGGTAGCCTAGCTGCAAGAGAAATGCCTTAAATTGCCGTTTGAAGCTTCAACTTTGGGTTCCCAGTTCACGTTATTTGGGTATCGTAAAAAAAAGTCGATTAAGATTTGTCATTTTTGGTAGTGATTTTATTCGCCTATTAGATGCACAATGAGTTGGAGAATCTGATAAACCCCACTTCCGGTAGTATAGCAGCAAGAGAAATGCCTTAAATTGCCGTTTGAAGCTTCAACTTTGGGTTCCCAGTTCACGTTATTTGGGTATCGTAAAAAAAAGTCGATTAAGATTTGTCATTTTTGGTAGTGATTTTATTCGCCTATTAGATGCACAATGAGTTGGAGAATCTGATAAACCACACTTCCGGTAGTCTAGCTGCAAGAGAAATGCCTTAAATTGCCGTTTGAAGCTTCAACTTTGGGTTCCCAGTTCACGTTATTTGGGTATCGTAAAAAAAAGTCGATTAAGATTTGTCATTTTTGGTAGTGATTTTATTCGCCTATTAGATGCACAATGAGTTGGAGAATCTGATAAACCTCACTTCCGGTAGTCTAGCTGCAAGAGAAATGCCTTAAATTGCCGTTTGAAGCTTCAACTTTGGGTTCCCAGTTCACGATATTTGGGTATCGTAAAAAAAAGTCGATTAAGATTTGTCATTTTTGGTAGTGATTTTATTCGCCTATTAGATGCACAATGAGTTGGAGAATCTGATAAACCCCACTTCCGGTAGCCTAGCTGCAAGAGAAATGCCTTAAATTGCCGTTTGAAGCTTCAACTTTGGGTTCCCAGTTCACGTTATCTGGGTATCGTAAAAAAAAGTCGATTAAGATTTGTCATTTTTGGTAGTGATTTTATTCGCCTATTAGATGCACAATGAGTTGGAGAATCTGATAAACCCCACTTCCGGTAGTCTAGCTGCAAGAGAAATGCCTTAAATTGCCGTTTGAAGCTTCAACTTTGGGTTCCCAGTTCACGTTATTTGGGTATCGTAAAAAAAAGTCGATTAAGATTTGTCATTTTTGGTAGTGATTTTATTCGCCTATTAGATGCACAATGAGTTGGAGAATCTGATAAACCCCACTTCCGGTAGTCTAGCTGCAAGAGAAATGCCTTAAATTGCCGTTTGAAGCTTCAACTTTGGGTTCCCAGTTCACGTTATTTGGCTATCTTAAAAAAAAGTCGATTAAGATTTGTCATTTTTGGTAGTGATTTTATTCTCCTATTAGATGCACAATGAGTTGGAGAATCTGATAAACCCCACTTCCGGTAGTCTAGCTGCAAGAGAAATGCCTTAAATTGCCGTTTGAAGCTTCAACTTTGGGTTCCCAGTTCACGTTATTTGGGTATCGTAAAAAAAAGTCGATTAAGATTTGTCATTTTTGGTAGTGATTTTATTCGCCTATTAGATGCACAATGAGTTGGAGAATCTGATAAACCCCACTTCCGGTAGTCTAGCTGCAAGAGAAATGCCTTAAATTGCCGTTTGAAGCCTCATATTTGGGTTCCCAGTTCACGTTATTTGGGTATCGTAAAAAAAGTCGATTAAGATTTGTCATTTTTGGTAGTGATTTTATTCGCCTATTAGATGCACAATGAGTTGGAGAATCTGATAAACCCCACTTCCGGTAGTCTAGCTGCAAGAGAAATGCCTTAAATTGCCGTTTGAAGCTTCAACTTTGGGTTCCCAGTTCACGTTATTTGGGTATCGTAAAAAAAAGTCGATTAAGATTTGTCATTTTTGGTAGTGATTTTATTCGCCTATTAGATGCACAATGAGGCGGAGAATCTGATAAACCCCACTTCCGGTAGTCTAGCTGCAAGAGAAATGCCTTAAATTGCCGTTTGAAGCCTCAACTTTGGGTTCCCAGTTCACGTTATTTGGGTATCGTAAAAAAAAGTCGATTAAGATTTGTCATTTTTGGTAGTGATTTTATTCGCCTATTAGATGCACAATGAGTTGGAGAATCTGATAAACCCCACTTCCGGTAGTCTAGCTGCAAGAGAAATGCCTTAAATTGCCGTTTGAAGCTTCAACTTTGGGTTCCCAGTTCACGTTATTTGGGTATCGTAAAAAAAAGTCGATTAAGATTTGTCATTTTTGGTAGTGATTTTATTCGCCTATTAGATGCACAATGAGTTGGAGAATCTGATAAACCCCACTTCCGGTAGTCTAGCTGCAAGAGAAATGCCTTAAATTGCCGTTTGAAGCTTCAACTTTGGGTTCCCAGTTCACGTTATTTGGGTATCGTAAAAAAAAGTCGATTAAGATTTGTCATTTTTGGTAGTGATTTTATTCGCTTATTAGATGCACAATGAGTTGGAGAATCTGATAAACCCCACTTCCGGTAGTCTAGCTGCAAGAGAAATGCCTTAAATTGCCGTTTGAAGCTTCAACTTTGGGTTCCCAGTTCACGTTATTTGGGTATCGTAAAAAAAAGTCGATTAAGATTTGTCATTTTTGGTAGTGATTTTATTCGCCTATTAGATGCACAATGAGTTGGAGAATCTGATAAACCCCACTTCCGGTAGCCTAGCTGCAAGAGAAATGCCTTAAATTGCCGTTTGAAGCTTCAACTTTGGGTTCCCAGTTCACGTTATTTGGGTATCGTAAAAAAAAGTCGATTAAGATTTGTCATTTTTGGTAGTGATTTTATTCGCCTATTAGATGCACAATGAGTTGGAGAATCTGATAAACCCCACTTCCGGTAGTCTAGCTGCAAGAGAAATTCCTTAAATTGCCGTTTGAAGCTTCAACTTTGGGTTCCCAGTTCACGTTATTTGGGTATCGTAAAAAAAAGTCGATTAAGATTTGTCATTTTTGGTAGTGATTTTATTCGCCTATTAGATGCACAATGAGTTGGAGAATCTGATAAACCCCACTTCCGGTAGTCTAGCTGCAAGAGAAATTCCTTAAATTGCCGTTTGAAGCCTCAACTTTGGGTTCCCAGTTCACGTTATTTGGGTATCGTAAAAAAAAGTCGATTAAGATTTGTCATTTTTGGTAGTGATTTTATTCGCCTATTAGATGCACAATGAGTTGGAGAATCTGATAAACCCCACTTCCGGTAGTCTAGCTGCAAGTGAAATGCCTTAAATTGCCGTTTGAAGCTTCAACTTTGGGTTCCCAGTTCACGTTATTTGGGTATCGTAAAAAAAAGTCGATTAAGATTTGTCATTTTTGGTAGTGATTTTATTCGCCTATTAGATGCACAATGAGTTGGAGAATCTGATAAACCCCACTTCCGGTAGTCTAGCTGCAAGAGAAATGCCTTAAATTGCCGTTTGAAGCTTCAACTTTGGGTTCCCAGTTCACGTTATTTGGGTATCGTAAAAAAAAGTCGATTAAGATTTGTCATTTTTGGTAGTGATTTTATTCGCCTATTAGATGCACAATGAGTTGGAGAATCTGATAAACCCCACTTCCGGTAGCCTAGCTGCAAGAGAAATGCCTTAAATTGCCGTTTGAAGCTTCAACTTTGGGTTCCCAGTTCACGTTATTTGGGTATCGTAAAAAAAAGTCGATTAAGATTTGTCATTTTTGGTAGTGATTTTATTCGCCTATTAGATGCACAATGAGTTGGAGAATCTGATAAACCCCACTTCCGGTAGTCTAGCTGCAAGAGAAATGCCTTAAATTGCCGTTTGAAGCTTCAACTTTGGGTTCCCAGTTCACGTTATTTGGGTATCGTAAAAAAAAGTCGATTAAGATTTGTCATTTTTGGTAGTGATTTTATTCGCCTATTAGATGCACAATGAGTTGGAGAATCTGATAAACCCAACTTCCGGTAGCCTAGCTGCAAGAGAAATGCCTTAAATTGCCGTTTGAAGCCTCAACTTTGGGTTCCCAGTTCACGTTATTTGGGTATCGTAAAAAAAAGTCGATTAAGATTTGTCATTTTTGGTAGTGATTTTATTTGCCTATTAGATGCACAATGAGTTGGAGAATCTGATAAACCCCACTTCCGGTAGTCTAGCTGCAAGAGAAATGCCTTAAATTGCCGTTTGAAGCTTCAACTTTGGGTTCCCAGTTCACGTTATTTGGGTATCGTAAAAAAAAGTCGATTAAGATTTGTCATTTTTGGTAGTGATTTTATTCGCCTATTAGATGCACAATGAGTTGGAGAATCTGATAAACCCCACTTCCGGTAGTCTAGCTGCGAGAGAAATGCCTTAAATTGCCGTTTGAAGCCTCATATTTGGGTTCCCAGTTCACGTTATTTGGGTATCGTAAAAAAAAGTCGATTAAGATTTGTCATTTTTGGTAGTGATTTTATTCGCCTATTAGATGCACAATGAGTTGGATAATCTGATAAACCCCACTTCCGGTAGTCTAGCTGCAAGAGAAATGCCTTAAATTGCCGTTTGAAGCTTCAACTTTGGGATCCCAGTTCACGTTATTTGGATATCGTAAAAAAAAGTCGATTAAGATTTGTCATTTTTGGTAGTGATTTTATTCGCCTATTAGATGCACAATGAGGTGGAGAATCTGATAAACCCCACTTCCGGTAGTCTAGCTGCAAGAGAAATGCCTTAAATTGCCGTTTGAAGCCTCAACTTTGGGTTCCCAGTTCACGTTATTTGGGTATCGTAAAAAAAAGTCGATTAAGATTTGTCATTTTTGGTAGTGATTTTATTCGCCTATTAGATGCACAATGAGTTGGAGAATCTGATAAACCCCACTTCCGGTAGTCTAGCTGCAAGAGAAATGCCTTAAATTGCCGTTTGAAGCTTCAACTTTGGGTTCCCAGTTCACGTTATTTGGGTATCGTAAAAAAAAGTCGATTAAGATTTGTCATTTTTGGTAGTGATTTTATTCGCCTATTAGATGCACAATGAGTTGGAGAATCTGATAAACCCCACTTCCGGTAGTCTAGCTGCAAGAGAAATGCCTTAAATTGCCGTTTGAAGCTTCAACTTTGGGTTCCCAGTTCACGTTATTTGGGTATCGTAAAAAAAAGTCGATTAAGATTTGTCATTTTTGGTAGTGATTTTATTCGCCTATTAGATGCACAATGAGTTGGAGAATCTGATAAACCCCACTTCCGGTAGTCTAGCTGCAAGAGAAATGCCTTAAATTGCCGTTTGAAGCTTCAACTTTGGGTTCCCAGTTCACGTTATTTGGGTATCGTAAAAAAAAGTCGATTAAGATTTGTCATTTTTGGTAGTGATTTTATTCGCCTATTAGATGCACAATGAGTTGGAGAATCTGATAAACCCCACTTCCGGTAGCCTAGCTGCAAGAGAAATGCCTTAAATTGCCGTTTGAAGCTTCAACTTTGGGTTCCCAGTTCACGTTATTTGGGTATCGTAAAAAAAAGTCGATTAAGATTTGTCATTTTTGGTAGTGATTTTATTCGCCTATTAGATGCACAATGAGTTGGAGAATCTGATAAACCCCACTTCCGGTAGTCTAGCTGCAAGAGAAATTCCTTAAATTGCCGTTTGAAGCTTCAACTTTGGGTTCCCAGTTCACGTTATTTGGGTATCGTAAAAAAAAGTCGATTAAGATTTGTCATTTTTGGTAGTGATTTTATTCGCCTATTAGATGCACAATGAGTTGGAGAATCTGATAAACCCCACTTCCGGTAGTCTAGCTGCAAGAGAAATTCCTTAAATTGCCGTTTGAAGCCTCAACTTTGGGTTCCCAGTTCACGTTATTTGGGTATCGTAAAAAAAAGTCGATTAAGATTTGTCATTTTTGGTAGTGATTTTATTCGCCTATTAGATGCACAATGAGTTGGAGAATCTGATAAACCCCACTTCCGGTAGTCTAGCTGCAAGTGAAATGCCTTAAATTGCCGTTTGAAGCTTCAACTTTGGGTTCCCAGTTCACGTTATTTGGGTATCGTAAAAAAAAGTCGATTAAGATTTGTCATTTTTGGTAGTGATTTTATTCGCCTATTAGATGCACAATGAGTTGGAGAATCTGATAAACCCCACTTCCGGTAGTCTAGCTGCAAGAGAAATGCCTTAAATTGCCGTTTGAAGCTTCAACTTTGGGTTCCCAGTTCACGTTATTTGGGTATCGTAAAAAAAAGTCGATTAAGATTTGTCATTTTTGGTAGTGATTTTATTCGCCTATTAGATGCACAATGAGTTGGAGAATCTGATAAACCCCACTTCCGGTAGCCTAGCTGCAAGAGAAATGCCTTAAATTGCCGTTTGAAGCTTCAACTTTGGGTTCCCAGTTCACGTTATTTGGGTATCGTAAAAAAAAGTCGATTAAGATTTGTCATTTTTGGTAGTGATTTTATTCGCCTATTAGATGCACAATGAGTTGGAGAATCTGATAAACCCCACTTCCGGTAGTCTAGCTGCTAGAGAAATGCCTTAAATTGCCGTTTGAAGCTTCAACCTTGGGTTCCCAGTTCACGTTATTTGGGTATCGTAAAAAAAAGTCGATTAAGATTTGTCATTTTTGGTAGTGATTTTATTCGCCTATTAGATGCACAATGAGTTGGAGAATCTGATAAACCCCACTTCCGGTAGTCTAGCTGCAAGAGAAATGCCTTAAATTGCCGTTTGAAGCTTCAACTTTGGGTTCCCAGTTCACGTTATTTGGGTATCGTAAAAAAAAGTCGATTAAGATTTGTCATTTTTGGTAGTGATTTTATTCGCCTATTAGATGCACAATGAGTTGGAGAATCTGATAAACCCCACTTCCGGTAGCCTAGCTGCAAGAGAAATGCCTTAAATTGCCGTTTGAAGCCTCATATTTGGGTTCCCAGTTCACGTTATTTGGGTATCGTAAAAAAAAGTCGATTAAGATTTGTCATTTTTGGTAGTGATTTTATTCGCCTATTAGATGCACAATGAGTTGGATAATCTGATAAACCCCACTTCCGGTAGTCTAGCTGCAAGAGAAATGCCTTAAATTGCCGTTTGAAGCTTCAACTTTGGGATCCCAGTTCACGTTATTTGGGTATCGTAAAAAAAAGTCGATTAAGATTTGTCATTTTTGGTAGTGATTTTATTCGCCTATTAGATGCACAATGAGTTGGAGAATCTGATAAACCCCACTTCCGGTAGTCTAGCTGCAAGTGAAATGCCTTAAATTGCCGTTTGAAGCCTCAACTTTGGGTTCCCAGTTCACGTTATTTGGGTATCGTAAAAAAATTCGATTAAGATTTGTCATTTTTGGTAGTGATTTTATTCGCCTATTAGATGCACAATCAGTTGGAGAATCTGATAAACCCCACTTCCGGTAGTCTAGCTGCAAGTGAAATGCCTTAAATTACCGTTTGAAGCTTCAACTTTGGGTTCCCAGTTCACGTTATTTGGGTATCGTAAAAAAAAGTCGATTAAGATTTGTCATTTTTGGTAGTGATTTCATTCGCCTATTAGATGCACAATGAGTTGGAGAATCTGATAAACCCCACTTCCGGTAGCCTAGCTGCAAGAGAAATGCCTTAAATTGCCGTTTGAAGCTTCAACTTTGGGTTCCCAGTTCACGTTATTTGGGTATCGTAAAAAAAAGTCGATTAAGATTTGTCATTTTTGGTAGTGATTTTATTCGCCTATTAGATGCACAATGAGTTGGAGAATCTGATAAACCCCACTTCCGGTAGTCTAGCTGCAAGAGAAATGCCTTAAATTGCCGTTTGAAGCTTCAACTTTGGGTTCCCAGTTCACGTTATTTGGGTATCGTAAAAAAAAGTCGATTAAGATTTGTCATTTTTGGTAGTGATTTTTTTGAAGCCTCAACTTTGGGTTCCCAGTTCCACGTTATTTGGGTAATTCGTTAATAAAAAAAGTCGATTAAGATTTTGTCATTTTCTACTACTGAGTATTTTGAAGCTTCAACTTTGGGTTCCCAGTTCACGTTATTTGGGTATCGTAAAAAAAAGTCGATTAAGATTTGTTATTTTTGGTAGTGATTTTATTCGCCTATTAGATGCACAATGAGTTGGAGAATCTGATAAACCCCACTTCCGGTAGTCTAGCTGCAAGAGAAATGCCTTAAATTGCCGTTTGAAGCTTCAACTTTGGGTTCCCAGTTCACGTTATTTGGGTATCGTAAAAAAAAGTCGATTAAGATTTGTCATTTTTGGTAGTGATTTTATTCGCCTATTAGATGCACAATGAGTTGGAGAATCTGATAAACCCCACTTCCGGTAGTCTAGCTGCAAGAGAAATGCCTTAAATTGCCGTTTGAAGCCTCAACTTTGGGTTCCCAGTTCACGTTATTTGGGTATCGTAAAAAAAAGTCGATTAAGATTTGTCATTTTTGGTAGTGATTTTTATTCGCCTATTAGATGCACAATGAGTTGGAGAATCTGATAAACCCCACTTCCGGTAGCCTAGCTGCAAGAGAAATGCCTTAAATTGCCGTTTGAAGCTTCAACTTTGGGTTCCCAGTTCACGTTATTTGGGTATCGTAAAAAAAAGTCGATTAAGATTTGTCATTTTTGGTAGTGATTTCATTCGCCTATTAGATGCACAATGAGTTGGAGAATCTGATAAACCCCACTTCCGGTAGTCTAGCTGCAAGAGAAATGCCTTAAATTGCCGTTTGAAGCTTCAACTTTGGGTTCCCAGTTGACGTTATTTGGGTATCGTAAAAAAAAGTCGATTAAGATTTGTCATTTTTGGTAGTGATTTTATCCGCCTATTAGATGCACAATGAGTTGGAGAATCTGATAAACCCCACTTCCGGTAGTCCTAGCTGCAAGAGAAATGCCTTAAAATTGCCGTTTGAAGCTTCAACTTTGGGTTCCCAGTTCACGTTATTTGGGTATCGTAAAAAAAAGTCGATTAAGATTTGTCATTTTTGGTAGTGATTTTATTCGCCTATTAGATGCACAATGAGTTGGAGAATCTGATAAACCCCACTTCCGGTAGTCTAGCTGCAAGCGAAATGCCTTAAATTGCCGTTTGAAGCTTCAACTTTGGGTTCCCAGTTCACGTTATTTGGGTATCGTAAAAAAAAGTCGATTAAGATTTGTCATTTTTGGTAGTGATTTTATTCGCCTATTAGATGCACAATGAGTTGGAGAATCTGATAAACCCCACTTCCGGTAGTCTAGCTGCAAGAGAAATGCCTTAAATTGCCGTTTGAAGCTTCAACTTTGGGTTCCCAGTTCACGTTATTTGGGTATCGTAAAAAAAAGTCGATTAAGATTTGTCATTTTTGGTAGTGATTTTATTCGCCTATTAGATGCACAATGAGTTGGAGAATCTGATAAACCCCACTTCCGGTAGTCTAGCTGCAAGAGAAATGTTGAAGCTTCAACTTTGGGTTCCCAGTTCACGTTATTTGGGTATCGTAAAAAAAGTCGATTAAGATTTGTCATTTTTGGTAGTGATTTTATTCGCCTATTAGATGCACAATGAGTTGGAGAATCTGATAAACCCCACTTCCGGTAGTCTAGCTGCAAGAGAAATGCCTTAAATTGCCGTTTTGAAGCTTCAACTTTGGGTTCCCAGTTCACGTTATTTGGGTATCGTAAAAAAAAGTCGATTAAGATTTGTCATTTTTGGTAGTGATTTTATTCGCCTATTAGATGCACAATTAGTTGGAGAATCTGATAAACCCCACTTCCGGTAGCCTAGGCTGCAAGAGAAATGCCTTAAATTGCCGTTGAAGCTTCAACTTTGGGTTCCCAGTTCACGTTATTTGGGTATCGTAAAAAAAAGTCGATTAAGATTTGTCATTTTTGGTAGTGATTTTATTCGCCTATTAGATGCACAATGAGTTGGAGAATCTGATAAACCCCACTTCCGGTAGTCTAGCTGCAAGAGAAATGCCTTAAATTGCCGTTTGAAGCTTCAACTTTGGGTTCCCAGTTCACGTTATTTGGGTATCGTAAAAAAAAGTCGATTAAGATTTGTCATTTTTGGTAGTGATTTTATTCGCCTATTAGATGCACAATTAGTTGGAGAATCTGATAAACCCCACTTCCGGTAGTCTAGCTGCAAGAGAAATGCCTTAAATTGCCGTTTGAAGCTTCAACTTTGGGTTCCCAGTTCACGTTATTTGGGTATCGTAAAAAAAAGTCGATTAAGATTTGTCAATTTTGGTAGTGATTTTATTCGCCTATTAGATGCACAATGAGTTGGAGAATCTGATAAACCCCACTTCCGGTAGCCTAGCTGCAAGAGAAATGCCTTAAATTGCCGTTTGAAGCTTCAACTTTGGGTTCCCAGTTCACGTTATTTGGGTATCGTAAAAAAAAGTCGATTAAGATTTGTCATTTTTGGAAGTGATTTTATTCGCCTATTAGATGCACAATGAGTTGGAGAATCTGATAAACCCCACTTCCGGTAGCCTAGCTGCAAGAGAAATGCCTTAAATTGCCGTTTGAAGCTTCAACTTTGGGTTCCCAGTTCACGTTATTTGGGTATCGTAAAAAAAAGTCGATTAAGATTTGTCATTTTTGGTAGTGATTTCATTCGCCTATTAGATGCACAATGAGTTGGAGAATCTGATAAACCCCACTTCCGGTAGTCTAGCTGCAAGAGAAATGCCTTAAATTGCCGTTTGAAGCTTCAACTTTGGGTTCCCAGTTCACGTTATTTGGGTATCGTAAAAAAAAGTCGATTAAGATTTGTCATTTTTGGTAGTGATTTTATTCGCCTATTAGATGCACAATGAGTTGGAGAATCTGATAAACCCCACTTCCGGTAGTCTAGCTGCAAGAGAAATGCCTTAAATTGCCGTTTGAAGCTTCAACTTTGGGTTCCCAGTTCACGTTATTTGGGTATCGTAAAAAAAAGTCGATTAAGATTTGTCATTTTTGGTAGTGATTTTATTCGCCTATTAGATGCACAATTAGTTGGAGAATCTGATAAACCCCACTTCCGGTAGCCTAGGTGCAAGCGAAATGCCTTAAATTGCAGTTTGAGGCCTCAACTTTGGGTTCCCAGTTCACATTATTTGGGTATAGTAAAAAAAAGTCGATTAAGATTTGTCATTTTTGGTAGTGATTTTATTCGCCTATTAGATGCACAATGAGTTGGAGAATCTGATAAACCCCACTTCCGGTAGTCTAGCTGCAAGAGAAATGCCTTAAATTGCCGTTTGAAGCTTCAACTTTGGGTTCCCAGTTCACGTTATTTGGGTATCGTAAAAAAAAGTCGATTAAGATTTGTCATTTTTGGTAGTGATTTTATTCGCCTATTAGATGCACAATGAGTTGGAGAATCTGATAAACCCCACTTCCGGTAGCCTAGCTGCAAGAGAAATGCCTTAAATTGCCGTTTGAAGCTTCAACTTTGGGTTCCCAGTTCACGTTATTTGGGTATCGTAAAAAAAAGTCGATTAAGATTTGTCATTTTTGGTAGTGATTTTATTCGCCTATTAGATGCACAATGAGTTGGAGAATCTGATAAACCCCACTTCCGGTAGTCTAGCTGCAAGAGAAATGCCTTAAATTGCCGTTTGAAGCCTCAACTTTGGGTTCCCAGTTCACGTTATTTGGGTATCGTAAAAAAAAGTCGATTAAGATTTGTCATTTTTGGTAGTGATTTTATTCGCCTATTAGATGCACAATGAGTTGGAGAATCTGATAAACCCCACTTCCGGTAGCCTAGCTGCAAGTGAAATGCCTTAAATTACCGTTTGAAGCTTCAACTTTGGGTTCCCAGTTCACGTTATTTGGGTATCGTAAAAAAAAGTCGATTAAGATTTGTCATTTTTGGTAGTGATTTTATTCGCCTATTAGATGCACAATTAGTTGGAGAATCTGATAAACCCCACTTCCGGTAGCCTAGCTGCAAGAGAAATGCCTTAAATTGCCGTTTGAAGCCTCAACTTTGGGTTCCCAGTTCACGTTATTTGGGTATCGTAAAAAAAAGTCGATTAAGATTTGTCATTTTTGGTAGTGATTTTATTCGCCTATTAGATGCACAATGAGTTGGAGAATCTGATAAACCCCACTTCCGGTAGTCTAGCTGCAAGAGAAATGCCTTAAATTGCCGTTTGATGCTTCAACTTTGGGTTCCCAGTTCACGTTATTTGGGTATCGTAAAAAAAAGTCGATTAAGATTTGTCATTTTTGGTAGTGATTTTATTCGCATATTAGATGCACAATGAGTTGGAGAATCTGATAAACCCCACTTCCGGTAGTCTAGCTGCAAGAGAAATGCCTTAAATTGCCGTTTGAAGCTTCAACTTTGGGTTCCCAGTTCACGTTATTTGGGTATCGTAAAAAAAAGTCGATTAAGATTTGTCATTTTTGGTAGTGATTTTATTCGCCTATTAGATGCACAATTAGTTGGAGAATCTGATAAACCCCACTTCCGGTAGCCTAGGTGCAAGCGAAATGCCTTAAATTGCCGTTTGAAGCCTCAACTTTGGGTTCCCAGTTCACGTTATTTGGGTATAGTAAAAAAAAGTCGATTAAGATTTGTCATTTTTGGTAGTGATTTTATTCGCCTATTAGATGCACAATGAGTTGGAGAATCTGATAAACCCCACTTCCGGTAGTCTAGCTGCAAGAGAAATGCCTTAAATTGCCGTTTGAAGCTTCAACTTTGGGTTCCCAGTTCACGTTATTTGGGTATCGTAAAAAAAAGTCGATTAAGATTTGTCATTTTTGGTAGTGATTTTATTCGCCTATTAGATGCACAATGAGTTGGAGAATCTGATAAACCCCACTTCCGGTAGCCTAGCTGCAAGAGAAATGCCTTAAATTGCCGTTTGAAGCTTCAACTTTGGGTTCCCAGTTCACGTTATTTGGGTATCGTAAAAAAAAGTCGATTAAGATTTGTCATTTTTGGTAGTGATTTTATTCGCCTATTAGATGCACAATGAGTTGGAGAATCTGATAAACCCCACTTCCGGTAGCCTAGCTGCAAGAGAAATGCCTTAAATTGCCGTTTGAAGCCTCAACTTTGGGTTCCCAGTTCACGTTATTTGGGTATCGTAAAAAAAAGTCGATTAAGATTTGTCATTTTTGGTAGTGATTTTATTCGCCTATTAGATGCACAATGAGTTGGAGAATCTGATAAAACCCCACTTCCGGTAGTCTAGCTGCAAGAGAAATGCCTTAAATTGCCGTTTGAAGCTTCAACTTTGGGTTCCCAGTTCACGTTATTTGGGTATCGTAAAAAAAAGTCGATTAAGATTTGTCATTTTTGGTAGTGATTTTATTCGCCTATTAGATGCACAATTAGTTGGAGAATCTGATAAACCCCACTTCCGGTAGCCTAGCTGCAAGAGAAATGCCTTAAATTGCCGTTTGAAGCCTCAACTTTGGGTTCCCAGTTCACGTTATTTGGGTATCGTAAAAAAAAGTCGATTAAGATTTGTCATTTTTGGTAGTGATTTTATTCGCCTATTAGATGCACAATGAGTTGGAGAATCTGATAAACCCCACTTCCGGTAGTCTAGCTGCAAGAGAAATGCCTTAAATTGCCGTTTGATGCTTCAACTTTGGGTTCCCAGTTCACGTTATTTGGGTATCGTAAAAAAAAGTCGATTAAGATTTGTCATTTTTGGTAGTGATTTTATTCGCATATTAGATGCACAATGAGTTGGAGAATCTGATAAACCCCACTTCCGGTAGCCTAGCTGCAAGAGAAATGCCTTAAATTGCCGTTTGAAGCCTCAACTTTGGGTTCCCAGTTCACGTTATTTGGGTATCGTAAAAAAAAGTCGATTAAGATTTGTCATTTTTGGTAGTGATTTTATTCGCCTATTAGATGCACAATGAGTTGGAGAATCTGATAAACCCCACTTCCGGTAGTCTAGCTGCAAGAGAAATGCCTTAAATTGCCGTTTGAAGCTTCAACTTTGGGTTCCCAGTTCACGTTATTTGGGTATCGTAAAAAAAAGTCGATTAAGATTTGTCATTTTTGGTAGTGATTTTATTCGCCTATTAGATGCACAATGAGTTGGAGAATCTGATAAACCCCACTTCCGGTAGTCTAGCTGCAAGAGAAATGCCTTAAATTGCCGTTTGAAGCTTCAACTTTGGGTTCCCAGTTCACGTTATTTGGGTATCGTAAAAAAAAGTCGATTAAGATTTGTCATTTTTGGTAGTGATTTTATTCGCCTATTAGATGCACAATGAGTTGAAGAATCTGATAAACCCCACTTCCGGTAGTCTAGCTGCAAGAGAAATGCCTTAAATTGCCGTTTGAAGCTTCAACTTTGGGTTCCCAGTTCACGTTATTTGGGTATCGTAAAAAAAAGTCGATTAAGATTTGTCATTTTTGGTAGTGATTTTATTCGCCTATTAGATGCACAATGAGTTGGAGAATCTGATAAACCCCACTTCCGGTAGTCTAGCTGCAAGAGAAATGCCTTAAATTGCCGTTTGAAGCTTCAACTTTGGGTTCCCAGTTCACGTTATTTGGGTATCTTAAAAAAAAGTCGATTAAGATTTGTCATTTTTGGTAGTGATTTTATTCGCCTATTAGATGCACAATGAGTTGGAGAATCTGATAAACCCCACTTCCGGTAGTCTAGCTGCAAGAGAAATGCCTTAAATTGCCGTTTGAAGCCTCAACTTTGGGTTCCCAGTTCACGTTATTTGGTTATCGTAAAAAAAAGTCGATTAAGATTTGTCATTTTTGGTAGTGATTTTATTCGCCTATTAGATGCACAATGAGTTGGAGAATCTGATAAACCCCACTTCCGGTAGTCTAGCTGCAAGAGAAATGCCTTAAATTGCCGTTTGATGCTTCAACTTTGGGTTCCCAGTTCACGTTATTTGGGTATCGTAAAAAAAAGTCGATTAAGATTTGTCATTTTTGGTAGTGATTTTATTCGCCTATTAGATGCACAATGAGTTGGAGAATCTGATAAACCCCACTTCCGGTAGCCTAGCTGCAAGAGAAATGCCTTAAATTGCCGTTTGAAGCCTCAACTTTGGGTTCCCAGTTCACGTTATTTGGGTATCGTAAAAAAAAGTCGATTAAGATTTGTCATTTTTGGTAGTGATTTTATTCGCCTATTAGATGCACAATGAGTTGGAGAATCTGATAAACCCCACTTCCGGTAGTCTAGCTGCAAGAGAAATGCCTTAAATTGCCGTTTGAAGCTTCAACTTTGGGTTCCCAGTTCACGTTATTTGGGTATCGTAAAAAAAAGTCGATTAAGATTTGTCATTTTTGGTAGTGATTTTATTCGCCTATTAGATGCACAATTAGTTGGAGAATCTGATAAACCCCACTTCCGGTAGCCTAGCTGCAAGAGAAATGCCTTAAATTGCCGTTTGAAGCTTCAACTTTGGGTTCCCAGTTCACGTTATTTGGGTATCGTAAAAAAAAGTCGATTAAGATTTGTCATTTTTGGTAGTGATTTTATTCGCCTATTAGATGCACAATGAGTTGGAGAATCTGATAAACCCCACTTCCGGTAGTCTAGCTGCAAGAGAAATGCCTTAAATTGCCGTTTGAAGCTTCAACTTTGGGTTCCCAGTTCACGTTATTTGGGTATCGTAAAAAAAAGTCGATTAAGATTTGTCATTTTTGGTAGTGATTTTATTCGCCTATTAGATGCACAATGAGTTGAAGAATCTGATAAACCCCACTTCCGGTAGTCTAGCTGCAAGAGAAATGCCTTAAATTGCCGTTTGAAGCTTCAACTTTGGGTTCCCAGTTCACGTTATTTGGGTATCGTAAAAAAAAGTCGATTAAGATTTGTCATTTTTGGTAGTGATTTTATTCGCCTATTAGATGCACAATGAGTTGGAGAATCTGATAAACCCCACTTCCGGTAGTCTAGCTGCAAGTGAAATGCCTTAAATTGCCGTTTGAAGCTTCAACTTTGGGTTCCCAGTTCACGTTATTTGGGTATCTTAAAAAAAAGTCGATTAAGATTTGTCATTTTTGGTAGTGATTTTATTCGCCTATTAGATGCACAATGAGTTGGAGAATCTGATAAACCCCACTTCCGGTAGTCTAGCTGCAAGAGAAATGCCTTAAATTGCCGTTTGAAGCCTCAACTTTGGGTTCCCAGTTCACGTTATTTGGGTATCGTAAAAAAAAGTCGATTAAGATTTGTCATTTTTGGTAGTGATTTTATTCGCCTATTAGATGCACAATGAGTTGGAGAATCTGATAAACCCCACTTCCGGTAGTCTAGCTGCAAGAGAAATGCCTTAAATTGCCGTTTGAAGCTTCAACTTTGGGTTCCCAGTTCACGTTATTTGGGTATCGTAAAAAAAAGTCGATTAAGATTTGTCATTTTGGGTAGTGATTTTATTCGCCTATTAGATGCACAATTAGTTGGAGAATCTGATAAACCCCACTTCCGGTAGCCTAGCTGCAAGAGAAATGCCTTAAATTGCCGTTTGAAGCCTCAACTTTGGGTTCCCAGTTCACGTTATTTGGGTATCGTAAAAAAAAGTCGATTAAGATTTGTCATTTTTGGTAGTGATTTTATTCGCCTATTAGATGCACAATGAGTTGGAGAATCTGATAAAACCCCACTTCCGGTAGTCTAGCTGCAAGAGAAATGCCTTAAATTGCCGTTTGAAGCTTCAACTTTGGGTTCCCAGTTCACGTTATTTGGGTATCGTAAAAAAAAGTCGATTAAGATTTGTCATTTTTGGTAGTGATTTTATTCGCCTATTAGATGCACAATTAGTTGGAGAATCTGATAAACCCCACTTCCGGTAGCCTAGCTGCAAGAGAAATGCCTTAAATTGCCGTTTGAAGCTTCAACATTGGGTTCCCAGTTCACGTTATTTGGGTATCGTAAAAAAAAGTCGATTAAGATTTGTCATTTTTGGTAGTGATTTTATTCGCCTATTAGATGCACAATGAGTTGGAGAATCTGATAAACCCCACTTCCGGTAGTCTAGCTGCAAGAGAAATGCCTTAAATTGCCGTTTGAAGCTTCAACTTTGGGTTCCCAGTTCACGTTATTTGGGTATCGTAAAAAAAAGTCGATTAAGATTTGTCATTTTTGGTAGTGATTTTATTCGCCTATTAGATGCACAATTAGTTGGAGAATCTGATAAACCGCACTTCCCGTAGCCTATCTGCAAGAGAAATGCCTTAAATTGCCGTTTGAAGCCTCAACTTTGGGTTCCCAGTTCACGTTATTTGGGTATCGTAAAAAAAAGTCGATTAAGATTTGTCATTTTTGGTAGTGATTTTATTCGCCTATTAGATGCACAATGAGTTGGAGAATCTGATAAACCCCACTTCCGGTAGTCTAGCTGCAAGAGAAATGCCTTAAATTGCCGTTTGAAGCTTCAACTTTGGGTTCCCAGTTCACGTTATTTGGGTATCGTAAAAAAAAGTCGATTAAGATTTGTCATTTTTGGTAGTGATTTTATTCGCCTATTAGATGCACAATGAGTTGGAGAATCTGATAAACCCCACTTCCGGTAGCCTAGCTGCAAGAGAAATGCCTTAAATTGCCGTTTGAAGCTTCAACTTTGGGTTCCCAGTTCACGTTATTTGGGTATAGTAAAAAAAAGTCGATTAAGATTTGTCATTTTTGGTAGTGATTTTATTCGCCTATTAGATGCACAATGAGTTGGAGAATCTGATAAACCCAACTTCCGGTAGTCTAGCTGCAAGAGAAATGCCTTAAATTGCCGTTTGAAGCTTCAACTTTGGGTTCCCAGTTCACGTTATTTGGGTATCGTAAAAAAAAGTCGATTAAGATTTGTCATTTTTGGTAGTGATTTTATTCGCCTATTAGATGCACAATGAGTTGGAGAATCTGATAAACCCCACTTCCGGTAGCCTAGCTGCAAGAGAAATGCCTTAAATTGCCGTTTGAAGCTTCAATTTTGGGTTCCCAGTTCACGTTATTTGGGTATCGTAAAAAAAAGGCGATTAAGATTTGTCATTTTTGGTAGTGATTTTATTCGCCTATTAGATGCACAATGAGTTGGAGAATCTGATAAACCCCACTTCCGGTAGTCTAGCTGCAAGAGAAATGCCTTAAATTGCCGTTTGAAGCCTCAACTTTGTGTTCCCAGTTCACGTTATTTGGGTATCGTAAAAAAAAGTCGATTAAGATTTGTCATTTTTGGTAGTGATTTTATTCGCCTATTAGATGCACAATGAGTTGGAGAATCTGATAAACCCCACTTCCGGTAGTCTAGCTGCAAGAGAAATGCCTTAAATTGCCGTTTGAAGCTTCAACTTTGGGTTCCCAGTTCACGTTATTTGGGTATCGTAAAAAAAAGTCGATTAAGATTTGTCATTTTTGGTAGTGATTTTATTCGCCTATTAGATGCACAATGAGTTGGAGAATCTGATAAACCCCACTTCCGGTAGCCTAGCTGCAAGTGAAATGCCTTAAATTGCCGTTTGAAGCTTCAACTTTGGGTTCCCAGTTCACGTTATTTGGGTATCGTAAAAAAAAGTCGATTAAGATTTGTCATTTTTGGTAGTGATTTTATTCGCCTATTAGATGCACAATGAGTTGGAGAATCTGATAAACCCCACTTCCGGTAGTCTAGCTGCAAGAGAAATGCCTTAAATTGCCGTTTGAAGCTTCAACTTTGGGTTCCCAGTTCACGTTATTTGGGTATCGTAAAAAAAAGTCGATTAAGATTTGTCATTTTTGGTAGTGATTTTATTCGCCTATTAGATGCACAATGAGTTGGAGAATCTGATAAACCCCACTTCCGGTAGTCTAGCTGCAAGAGAAATGCCTTAAATTGCCGTTTGAAGCCTCAACTTTGGGTTCCCAGTTCACGTTATTTGGGTATCGTAAAAAAAAGTCGATTAAGATTTGTCATTTTTGGTAGTGATTTTATTCGCCTATTAGATGCACAATTAGTTGGAGAATCTGATAAACCCCACTTCCGGTAGCCTAGCTGCAAGAGAAATGCCTTAAATTGCCGTTTGAAGCCTCAACTTTGGGTTCCCAGTTCACGTTATTTGGGTATCGTAAAAAAAAGTCGATTAAGATTTGTCATTTTTGGTAGTGATTTTATTCGCCTATTAGATGCACAATGAGTTGGAGAATCTGATAAACCCCACTTCCGGTAGTCTAGCTGCAAGAGAAATGCCTTAAATTGCCGTTTGAAGCTTCAACTTTGGGTTCCCAGTTCACGTTATTTGGGTATCGTAAAAAAAAGTCGATTAAGATTTGTCATTTTTGGTAGTGATTTTATTCGCCTATTAGATGCACAATGAGTTGGAGAATCTGATAAACCCCACTTCCGGTAGCCTAGCTGCAAGTGAAATGCCTTAAATTGCCGTTTGAAGCTTCAACTTTGGGTTCCCAGTTCACGTTATTTGGGTATCGTAAAAAAAAGTCGATTAAGATTTGTCATTTTTGGTAGTGATTTTATTCGCCTATTAGATGCACAATGAGTTGGAGAATCTGATAAACCCCACTTCCGGTAGTCTAGCTGCAAGAGAAATGCCTTAAATTGCCGTTTGAAGCTTCAACTTTGGGTTCCCAGTTCACGTTATTTGGGTATCGTAAAAAAAAGTCGATTAAGATTTGTCATTTTTGGTAGTGATTTTATTCGCCTATTAGATGCACAATGAGTTGGAGAATCTGATAAACCCCACTTCCGGTAGTCTAGCTGCAAGAGAAATGCCTTAAATTGCCGTTTGAAGCCTCAACTTTGGGTTCCCAGTTCACGTTATTTGGGTATCGTAAAAAAAAGTCGATTAAGATTTGTCATTTTTGGTAGTGATTTTATTCGCCTATTAGATGCACAATTAGTTGGAGAATCTGATAAACCCCACTTCCGGTAGCCTAGCTGCAAGAGAAATGCCTTAAATTGCCGTTTGAAGCCTCAACTTTGGGTTCCCAGTTCACGTTATTTGGGTATCGTAAAAAAAAGTCGATTAAGATTTGTCATTTTTGGTAGTGATTTTATTCGCCTATTAGATGCACAATGAGTTGGAGAATCTGATAAACCCCACTTCCGGTAGTCTAGCTGCAAAAGAAATGCCTTAAATTGCCGTTTGAAGCTTCAACTTTGGGTTCCCAGTTCACGTTATTTGGGTATCGTAAAAAAAAGTCGATTAAGATTTGTCATTTTTGGTAGTGATTTTATTCGCCTATTAGATGCACAATGAGTTGGAGAATCTGATAAACCCCACTTCCGGTAGCCTAGCTGCAAGAGAAATGCCTTAAATTGCCGTTTGAAGCTTCAACTTTGGGTTCCCAGTTCACGTTATTTGGGTATCGTAAAAAAAAGTCGATTAAGATTTGTCATTTTTGGTAGTGATTTTATTCGCCTATTAGATGCACAATTAGTTGGAGAATCTGATAAACCCCACTTCCGGTAGCCTAGATGCAAGAGAAATGCCTTAAATTGCCGTTTGAAGCCTCAACTTTGGGTTCCCAGTTCACGTTATTTGGGTATCGTAAAAAAAAGTCGATTAAGATTTGTCATTTTTGGTAGTGATTTTATTCGCCTATTAGATGCACAATGAGTTGGAGAATCTGATAAACCCCACTTCCGGTAGTCTAGCTGCAAGAGAAATGCCTTAAATTGCCGTTTGAAGCTTCAACTTTGGGTTCCCAGTTCACGTTATTTGGGTATCGTAAAAAAAAGTCGATTAAGATTTGTCATTTTTGGTAGTGATCTTATTCGCCTATTAGATGCACAATGAGTTGGAGAATCTGATAAACCCCACTTCTGGTAGTCTAGCTGCAAGAGAAATGCCTTAAATTGCCGTTTGAAGCTTCAACTTTGGGTTCCCAGTTCACGTTATTTGGGTATCGTAAAAAAAAGTCGATTAAGATTTGTCATTTTTGGTAGTTATTTTATTCGCCTATTAGATGCACAATGAGTTGGAGAATCTGATAAACCCCACTTCCGGTAGTCTAGCTGCAAGAGAAATGCCTTAAATTGCCGTTTGAAGCCTCAACTTTGGGTTCCCAGTTCACGTTATTTGGGTATAGTAAAAAAAAGTCGATTAAGATTTGTCATTTTTTGTAGTGATTTTATTCGCCTATTAGATGCACAATGAGTTGGAGAATCTGATAAACCCCACTTCCGGTAGTCTAGCTGCAAGAGAAATGCCTTAAATTGCCGTTTGGAGCCTCAACTTTGGGTTCCCAGTTCACGTTATTTGGATATCGTAAAAAAAAGTCGATTAAGATTTGTCATTTTTGGTAGTGATTTTATTCGCCTATTAGATGCACAATGAGTTGGAGAATCTGATAAACCCCACTTCCGGTAGTCTAGCTGCAAGAGAAATGCCTTAAATTGCCGTTTGATGCTTCAACTTTGGGATCCCAGTTCACGTTATTTGGGTATCGTAAAAAAAAGTCGATTAAGATTTGTCATTTTTGGTAGTGATTTTATTCGCCTATTAGATGCACAATTAGTTGGAGAATCTGATAAACCCCACTTTCGGTAGCCTAGCTGCAAGAGAAATGCCTTAAATTGCCGTTTGAAGCCTCAACTTTGGGTTCCCAGTTCACGTTATTTGGGTATCGTAAAAAAAAGTCGATTAAGATTTGTCATTTTTGGTAGTGATTTTATTCGCCTATTAGATGCACAATTAGTTGGAGAATCTGATAAACCCCACTTTCGGTAGCCTAGCTGCAAGAGAAATGCCTTAAATTGCCGTTTGAAGCCTCAACTTTGGGTTCCCAGTTCACGTTATTTGGGTATCGTAAAAAAAAGTCGATTAAGATTTGTCATTTTTGGTAGTGATTTTATTCGCCTATTAGATGCACAATGAGTTGGAGAATCTGATAAACCCCACTTCCGGTAGTCTAGCTGCAAGAGAAATGCCTTAAATTGCCGTTTGAAGCTTCAACTTTGGGTTCCCAGTTCACGTTATTTGGGTATCGTAAAAAAAAGTCGATTAAGATTTGTCATTTTTGGTAGTGATTTTATTCGCCTATTAGATGCACAATGAGTTGGAGAATCTGATAAACCCCACTTCCGGTAGCCTAGCTGCAAGAGAAATGCCTTAAATTGCCGTTTGAAGCTTCAACTTTGGGTTCCCAGTTCACGTTATTTGGGTATCGTAAAAAAAAGTCGATTAAGATATGTCATTTTTGGTAGTGATTTTATTCGCCTATTAGATGCACAATTAGTTGGAGAATCTGATAAACCCCACTTCCGGTAGCCTAGATGCAAGAGAAATGCCTTAAATTGCCGTTTGAAGCCTCAACTTTGGGTTCCCAGTTCACGTTATTTGGGTATCGTAAAAAAAAGTCGATTAAGATTTGTCATTTTTGGTAGTGATTTTATTCGCCTATTAGATGCACAATGAGTTGGAGAATCTGATAAACCCCACTTCCGGTAGTCTAGCTGCAAGAGAAATGCCTTAAATTGCCGTTTGAAGCTTCAACTTTGGGTTCCCAGTTCACGTTATTTGGGTATCGTAAAAAAAAGTCGATTAAGATTTGTCATTTTTGGTAGTGATTTTATTCGCCTATTAGATGCACAATGAGTTGGAGAATCTGATAAACCCCACTTCTGGTAGTCTAGCTGCAAGAGAAATGCCTTAAATTGCCGTTTGAAGCTTCAACTTTGGGTTCCCAGTTCACGTTATTTGGGTATCGTAAAAAAAAGTCGATTAAGATTTGTCATTTTTGGTAGTGATTTTATTCGCCTATTAGATGCACAATGAGTTGGAGAATCTGATAAACCCCACTTCCGGTAGTCTAGCTGCAAGAGAAATGCCTTAAATTGCCGTTTGAAGCCTCAACTTTGGGTTCCCAGTTCACGTTATTTGGGTATCGTAAAAAAAAGTCGATTAAGATTTGTCATTTTTGGTAGTGATTTTATTCGCCTATTAGATGCACAATGAGTTGGAGAATCTGATAAACCCCACTTCCGGTAGTCTAGCTGCAAGAGAAATGCCTTAAATTGCCGTTTGAAGCTTCAAGTTTGGGTTCCCAGTTCACGTTATTTGGGTATCGTAAAAAAAAGTCGATTAAGATTTGTCATTTTTGATAGTGATTTTATTCGCCTATTAGATGCACAATGAGTTGGAGAATCTGATAAACCCCACTTCCGGTAGTCTAGCTGCAACAGAAATGCCTTAAATTGCCGTTTGAAGCCTCAACTTTGGGTTCCCAGTTCACGTTATTTGGGTATCGTAAAAAAAAGTCGATTAAGATTTGTCATTTTTGGTAGTGATTTTATTCGCCTATTAGATGCACAATGAGTTGGAGAATCTGACAAACCCCACTTCCGGTAGTCTAGCTGCAAGAGAAATGCCTTAAATTGCCGTTTGAAGCTTCAACTTTGGGTTCCCAGTTCACGTTATTTGGGTATCGTAAAAAAAAGTCCATTAAGATTTGTCATTTTTGGTAGTGATTTTATTCGCCTATTAGATGCACAATGAGTTGGAGAATCTGATAAACCCCACTTCCGGTAGTCTAGCTGCAAAAGAAATGCCTTAAATTGCCGTTTGAAGCTTCAACTTTGGGTTCCCAGTTCACGTTATTTGGGTATCGTAAAAAAAAGTCGATTAAGATTTGTCATTTTTGGTAGTGATTTTATTCGCCTATTAGATGCACAATGAGTTGGAGAATCTGATAAACCCCACTTCCGGTAGTCTAGCTTCAAGAGAAATGCCTTAAATTGCCGTTTGAAGCTTCACCTTTGGGTTCCCAGTTCACGTTATTTGGGTATCGTAAAAAAAAGTCGATTAAGATTTGTCATTTTTGGTAGTGATTTTATTCGCCTATTAGATGCACAATGAGTTGGAGAATCTGATAAATCCCACTTCCGGTAGTCTAGCTGCAAGAGAAATGCCTTAAATTGCCGTTTGAAGTCTCAACTTTGGGTTCCCAGTTCACGTTATTTGGGTATCGTAAAAAAATGTCGATTAAGATTTGTCATTTTTGGTAGTGATTTTATTCGCCTATTAGATGCACAATGAGTTGGAGAATCTGGTAAACCCCACTTCCGGTAGCCTAGCTGCTAGAGAAATGCCTTAAATTGCCGTTTGAAGCTTCAACTTTGGGGTCCCAGTTCACGTTATTTGGGTATCGTAAAAAAAAGTCGATTAAGATTTGTCATTTTTGGTAGTGATTTTATTCGCCTATTAGATGCACAATGAGTTGGAGAATCTGATAAACCCCACTTCCGGTAGTCTAGCTGCAAGAGAAATGCCTTAAATTGCCGTTTGAAGCCTCAACTTTGGGTTCCCAGTTCACGTTATTTGGGTATCGTAAAAAAATGTCGATTAAGATTTGTCATTTTTGGTAGTGATTTTATCCGCCTATTAGATGCACAATGAGTTGGAGAATCTGATAAACCCCACTTCCGGCAGCCTAGCTGCTAGAGAAATGCCTTAAATTGCCGTTTGAAGCTTCAACTTTGGGTTCCCAGTTCACGTTATTTGGGTATCGTAAAAAAAAGTCGATTAAGATTTGTCATTTTTGGTAGTGATTTCATTCGCCTATTAGATGCACAATGAGTTGGAGAATCTGATAAACCCCACTTCCGGTAGCCTAGCTGCAAGAGAAATGCCTTAAATTGCCGTTTTAGCTTCAACTTTGGGTTCCCAGTTCACGTTATTTGGGTATCGTAAAAAAAAGTCGATTAAGATTTGTCATTTTTGGTAGTGATTTTATTCGCCTATTAGATGCACAATGAGTTGTAGAATCTGATAAACCCCACTTCCGGTAGTCTAGCTGCAAGGGAAATGCCTTAAATTGCCGTTTGAAGCTTCAACTTTGGGTTCCCAGTTCACGTTATTTGGGTATCGTAAAAAAAAGTCGATTAAGATTTGTCATTTTTGGTAGTGATTTTATTCGCCTATTAGATGCACAATGAGTGGGAGAATCTGATAAACCCCACTTCCGGTAGTCTAGCTTCAAGTGAAATGCCTTAAATTGCCGTTTGAAGCTTCAACTTTGGGTTCCCAGTTCACGTTATTTGGGTATCGTAAAAAAAAAGTCGATTAAGATTTGTCATTTTTGGTAGTGATTTTATTCGCCTATTAGATGCACAATTAGTTGGAGAATCTGATAAACCCCACTTCCGGTAACCTAGCTGCAAGAGAAATGCCTTAAATTGCCGTTTGAAACCTCAACTTTGGGTTCCCAGTTCACGTTATTTGGGTATCGTAAAAAAAAGTCGATTAAGATTTGTCATTTTTGGTAGTGATTTTATTCGCCTATTAGATGCACAATGAGTTGGAGAATCTGATAAACCCCACTTCCGGTAGCCGAGCTGCAAGAGAAATGCCTTAAATTGCCGTTTGAAGCCTCAACTTTGGGTTCCCAGTTCACGTTATTTGGGTATCGTAAAAAAAAGTCGATTAAGATTTGTCATTTTTGGTAGTGATTTTATTCGCCTATTAGATGCACAATGAGTTGGAGAATCTGATAAACCCCACTTCCGGTAGTCTAGCTGCAAGAGAAATGCCTTAAATTGCCGTTTGAAGCCTCAACTTTGGGTTCCCAGTTCACGTTATTTGGGTATCGTAAAAAAATGTCGATTAAGATTTGTCATTTTTGGTAGTGATTTTATCCGCCTATTAGATGCACAATGAGTTGGAGAATCTGATAAACCCCACTTCCGGCAGCCTAGCTGCTAGAGAAATGCCTTAAATTGCCGTTTGAAGCTTCAACTTTGGGTTCCCAGTTCACGTTATTTGGGTATCGTAAAAAAAAGTCGATTAAGATTTGTCATTTTTGGTAGTGATTTTATTCGCCTATTAGATGCACAATGAGTTGGAGAATCTGATAAACCCCACTTCCGGTAGCCTAGCTGCAAGAGAAATGCCTTAAATTGCCGTTTGAGCTTCAACTTTGGGTTCCCAGTTCACGTTATTTGGGTATCGTAAAAAAAAGTCGATTAAGATTTGTCATTTTTGGTAGTGATTTTATTCGCCTATTAGATGCACAATGAGTTGTAGAATCTGATAAACCCCACTTCCGGTAGTCTAGCTGCAAGGGAAATGCCTTAAATTGCCGTTTGAAGCTTCAACTTTGGGTTCCCAGTTCACGTTATTTGGGTATCGTAAAAAAAAGTCGATTAAGATTTGTCATTTTTGGTAGTGATTTTATTCGCCTATTAGATGCACAATGAGTGGGAGAATCTGATAAACCCCACTTCCGGTAGTCTAGCTTCAAGTGAAATGCCTTAAATTGCCGTTTGAAGCTTCAACTTTGGGTTCCCAGTTCACGTTATTTGGGTATCGTAAAAAAAAAGTCGATTAAGATTTGTCATTTTTGGTAGTGATTTTATTCGCCTATTAGATGCACAATTAGTTGGAGAATCTGATAAACCCCACTTCCGGTAACCTAGCTGCAAGAGAAATGCCTTAAATTGCCGTTTGAAACCTCAACTTTGGGTTCCCAGTTCACGTTATTTGGGTATCGTAAAAAAAAGTCGATTAAGATTTGTCATTTTTGGTAGTGATTTTATTCGCCTATTAGATGCACAATGAGTTGGAGAATCTGATAAACCCCACTTCCGGTAGCCGAGCTGCAAGAGAAATGCCTTAAATTGCCGTTTGAAGCCTCAACTTTGGGTTCCCAGTTCACGTTATTTGGGTATCGTAAAAAAAAGTCGATTAAGATTTGTCATTTTTGGTAGTGATTTTATTCGCCTATTAGATGCACAATGAGTTGGAGAATCTGATAAACCCCACTTCCGGTAGTCTAGCTGCAAGAGAAATGCCTTAAATTGCCGTTTGAAGCCTCAACTTTGGGTTCCCAGTTCACGTTATTTGGGTATCGTAAAAAAAAGTCGATTAAGATTTGTCATTTTTGGTAGTGATTTTATTCGCCTATTAGATGCACAATTAGTTGGAGAATCTGATAAACCCCACTTCCGGTAGCCTAGCTGCAAGAGAAATGCCTTAAATTGCCGTTTGAAGCTTCAACTTTGGGTTCCCAGTTCACGTTATTTGGGTATCGTAAAAAAAAGTCGATTAAGATTTGTCATTTTTGGTAGTGATTTTATTCGCCTATTAGATGCACAATGAGTTGGAGAATCTGATAAACCCCACTTCCGGTAGTCTAGCTGCAAGAGAAATGCCTTAAATTGCCGTTTGAAGCCTCAACTTTGGGTTCCCAGTTCACGTTATTTGGGTATCGTAAAAAAAAGTCGATTAAGATTTGTCATTTTTTGTAGTGATTTTATTCGCCTATTAGATGCACAATGAGTTGGAGAATCTGATAAACCCCACTTCCGGTAGTCTAGCTGCAAGAGAAATGCCTTAAATTGCCGTTTGAAGCTTCAACTTTGGGTTCCCAGTTCACGTTATTTGGGTATCGTAAAAAAAAGTCGATTAAGATTTGTCATTTTTGGTAGTGATTTTATTCGCCTGTTAGATGCACAATGAGTTGGAGAATCTGATAAACCCCACTTCCGGTAGTCTAGCTGCAAGAGAAATGCCTTAAATTGCCGTTTGAAGCTTCAACTTTGGGTTCCCAGTTCACGTTATTTGGGTATCGTAAAAAAAAAGTCGATTAAGATTTGTCATTTTTGGTAGTGATTTTATTCGCCTATTAGATGCACAATTAGTTGGAGAATCTGATAAACCCCACTTCCGGTAACCTAGCTGCAAGAGAAATGCCTTAAATTGCCGTTTGAAACCTCAACTTTGGGTTCCCAGTTCACGTTATTTGGGTATCGTAAAAAAAAGTCGATTAAGATTTGTCATTTTTGGTAGTGATTTTATTCGCCTATTAGATGCACAATGAGTTGGAGAATCTGATAAACCCCACTTCCGGTAGCCGAGCTGCAAGAGAAATGCCTTAAATTGCCGTTTGAAGCCTCAACTTTGGGTTCCCAGTTCACGTTATTTGGGTATCGTAAAAAAAAGTCGATTAAGATTTGTCATTTTTGGTAGTGATTTTATTCGCCTATTAGATGCACAATGAGTTGGAGAATCTGATAAACCCCACTTCCGGTAGTCTAGCTGCAAGAGAAATGCCTTAAATTGCCGTTTGAAGCCTCAACTTTGGGTTCCCAGTTCACGTTATTTGGGTATCGTAAAAAAAAGTCGATTAAGATTTGTCATTTTTGGTAGTGATTTTATTCGCCTATTAGATGCACAATTAGTTGGAGAATCTGATAAACCCCACTTCCGGTAGCCTAGCTGCAAGAGAAATGCCTTAAATTGCCGTTTGAAGCTTCAACTTTGGGTTCCCAGTTCACGTTATTTGGGTATCGTAAAAAAAAGTCGATTAAGATTTGTCATTTTTGGTAGTGATTTTATTCGCCTATTAGATGCACAATGAGTTGGAGAATCTGATAAACCCCACTTCCGGTAGTCTAGCTGCAAGAGAAATGCCTTAAATTGCCGTTTGAAGCCTCAACTTTGGGTTCCCAGTTCACGTTATTTGGGTATCGTAAAAAAAAGTCGATTAAGATTTGTCATTTTTTGTAGTGATTTTATTCGCCTATTAGATGCACAATGAGTTGGAGAATCTGATAAACCCCACTTCCGGTAGTCTAGCTGCAAGAGAAATGCCTTAAATTGCCGTTTGAAGCTTCAACTTTGGGTTCCCAGTTCACGTTATTTGGGTATCGTAAAAAAAAGTCGATTAAGATTTGTCATTTTTGGTAGTGATTTTATTCGCCTGTTAGATGCACAATGAGTTGGAGAATCTGATAAACCCCACTTCCGGTAGTCTAGCTGCAAGAGAAATGCCTTAAATTGCCGTTTGAAGCTTCAACTTTGGGTTCCCAGTTCACGTTATTTGGGTATCGTAAAAAAAAGTCGATTAAGATTTGTCATTTTTT